>SKCR01003125.1:0-600000 GCA_019454045.1 Zanthoxylum bungeanum
CCGAATTTATGAAAATGAGACATTTTATACTTCAAAATTAATAATAACATATAATTTACACTCAAAACTAGTTAGAAAAAAGATATTTTATACCAAAAAATTAATAACTTAATGTAAAATATCTATTTTACATAATTTGGTATGGATAGATGAAAATTCTCAAAAACTTAATATATTTTCGAATTTTAGTTTAAAAACGGATGATAATTTCCCTTTTCAAAATTTCTTAAAATATTTATGTCATTATTTATTTTTTATTTTTTCTTTTTGAAGAATGTAGAGGGGTGGCAAAAGCCCAAATTCATATTGTTGCTTTTATAGCCGTTGAGTTTAATTTTTCAAGGGGGAAAAAATATTTTGGTTTGATTTAACTGAAAAACCTAACAAATTAGACATGGGCAGTAAAAAAAAAAAAAAGAAGAAAAAAAAGAAGAAATATATGTATTATTTTAATAGAAATATATGCATGATAGAGACATTTTAGAAACTGTATAAAAATATATTTTAAATTCGATAAGTAGTTAGGGACTAAAAGAGCAGTTATCCAGTACCAAAAAAAAAAAAAAAATTATGTAATTTTTAGGCCATGCAACTTCAACTGATTTAAAATAAATAAATAAAATGTAAGCAATTGATTAAGGCCATATTTGGTGGAGTGGTTAATATATGATGAGATAATAAAATTATGTTTACATAATTTTTAAATTGTTGGACAATAACAAAAAGTTGATATAAATTATAATGATTTAAAAAAAAAAAAAAAAAAGTTTCGCAAAAGAGATGGACGGTGTACGTGACCGTATTGCTTCATATTTGATGAATTGAAGAAATCGATCTTAGTACAATAATTGAATAATAGTTTTGGAGAATAGTCGTTAGAGTCATTTAAAAAAAAAATCACTTTTTAACACCAATTTTACTAAACACTAGAAAATAATTATATCATACTTCCTTTTTTATCGAGCAATATTAAGTATTTTATCTAACGCTTTTATATATAAAAGTTTATCAACCACATATTTATTATAAAACCTAAATTGTAGGGTTGAACATTTGATTCGAGTTAACTCAAATCAAACCAAACTAAAATTTTGGGTTCAATTCGACTTGGATTAACCTGGATATTCTCACTGCGGAGGCTTTCAAGAAGCCTCTGACTATCGTTGCTCCACCAAGAAAGTGGTGGCTGTTCTTACGGGGTCGTTACGTTGACCTAAGAATACCTTTTTATTTTATTTTATTTTTTATTTTTAATAATTTTGATCATATGGGTTTTCTTTTTCTTTTTGGTTTATTTTATTTTGCTGAGTTTAGTGGAAATTTTGAGCTGTGAATTTAGATTATTATTGTGAATTGTGAAAATTTTTGAAGCGGTCGATTAAGTTGAAGCGGTGGAAACACATTATTATGAGCCTCAACCTTGTTAAGTTTTCAACTTTCTTGATTTTTATATTGAAGATTTTATTGATTGTTTCGTCTTCTTCGCATTGGTGATTTTGTTTCTTGATTAACTATCAACACATATACACAACCCTAAATCAATTTCTTAAGCCTTCAGAGTTCTCATTGAGCCATTTTCACAAAGGTTGTAAACAAATTATTTTGAGCCTCAACCTTGTTAAGTTTTCAACCTTCTTGATTTTCACCTTGAAGACTTTATTGATTGCTTTGTCTTCTTCGCATTGGTGATATTGTTTCTTGATTGACCATCAACACAGATACACAACCCTAAATCAATTTCTTAAGCCTTCAGGGTTCTCAAGGAGGAAGATTGATAGTCGGAGTTTCGGCGTTGTGTGCTCTAGGGTTGATTCGCTTGGAGACTTGAGATGTTCTGAAGAAGGTCGCTTGGTGCTGGCTCGTGGAGTTCTTCGGGTTATTATAGTCTAGTGGTATTCGAGTCGGCGGAGTTGTTGTCATATGTCTTATACCATCACTGTAAGCTTTTCTCATTATAGTGGATTTTGGCTAGTAGTCTAGATACCCGAAGTGGTTTTTTACCCGCACGAGTTTTTCACTTCATTAACAAAATTATTGTGTTGATTTTATTTACTGCTTTATTTTATTTATGTTGACTCATAATTGTTAGACTTAAGTGTGTTTGATAGTAATCCATAATAATAATAATTAGGACTTGTCTTAATTTATTGTGTTTAATTCCACATAGGGTCAGGACCTGTGACTAAAATCGAATTTTCAATTGGTATCAAAGTCTGACCTCGATCATTGACTCATTTAGCTATGGAGAGAAGTTAACCCTTAAATTGTCCCCCATTCTTTGATGAGCTTGAGTACCTTCATTGGAAGGTTCGCATGAGACCGTTCTTTAAGTCATTAGATGAGTGTGTCTGGATGTCAGTAGAGTACAGGTGGAAACCTCTCGTGGTTATGGTTGATGGGGTCTCTTCCCCTAAAGATAAATTGACATGTACTAAGAAAGAGTTTGATGCTAGCAATATGAACAACAAGGAAATTAATGTCATTCATGTTGCTGTTTACTCCGCTGAGTTTAGGAGAATCTCAATGTGGGAGATAGCCAAGGATACTTGGGACATCCTTCAAACTGTTCATGAGGGTATACTGTCTGTTAAAAATAATAGACTCCAATAACTTGCCACTAGGTTTGAGGTCGCTAGGATGAAAGTTGATGAGATTTTTGATATGTATTCTAAATAATTGAGTTGGGAAATGGTCTTTATGCATGAGTTCATGTTTGGAATGATAGTGGTAGTATTACTTCTAGTCAGAAAGTCAGTGGCTCAGGGGAAATAGGACGACTCATTCCCTGCCGGTAGCAACTCCGGAAAGGAGATGTTACAGAAAGTTTGAGTGAGGAAGCGAGATGGCTTCCCATCAAATTCTGAATGCCTTGACTCTAGTAGGCATGGTGAGAGTGCACTTTGGTGTACTTCTTCTTAGTTGTTGCATTCATATTTTCCTATTGCATGTGTATGTGTGTGTTTTATATTTTTTGCACAATTGTATGTTTTTATTTTCACTGCATATGGGCGTGTTCGTTTATTTTTGTTATATATCCCTTGGTATATAGGATGGAAACTTAGACATATAATTCATAGCCGATTCCAAATAGACGATAGTATGATCTGCACTCGGAAATACAACTTCACGTACCACTGGATAATGACTAGACATGTTGTGTCTCTTATTTTTTTTGTGAAAAATAAAAAATACAAAAATAAAATAAAATGAAAAAGACCAGAAATATTTTGTGGCTTGTTAGAGCATGAAAAGCTTGTTGTATATGATCCTGGAATGTAGGATATATGATTATGCATGTATAATAAACTTTTATTTTTTTCTTGATGCATGGGTATGTGTGATAAAAACTCTTGATATATTTTGTGCTTGCATTTCACATAAATAATTTTTTGTTATCGAGGTTTGATCGCATGTATAAGTTTTTGGACTTACAAACTAATCTCTGTCATACCTAGATCATCTAATAGTGTGACATTTGACTAGATGACCTTGTTATCCCCTTGTAAAAGTAAAAGAAAAAACAGTTTAAATGAGTCACACGTGCAAAGGAGCTAATGGACCAAATTCAAAAGATAAAGGAAAAACCATTCACTCGAAATGGTTTTCATTTATGAGCTCATCATATTTAGGGGGAGAGTTATAGCGTGCAATCAATGTTGCTTATTTTCAGGTCCTAGTGGTGCTAGGTTTGAACATTTATTTTGTGGACTTGGTATGTCAAGAAATGATATTTCTTTGGCTGTGTCTCGCTCATAAAATAAAGTCTTAAGTCTTGATTTGTTGTGCACTTATTTTTCACGCAAGTGCTTCCTATGCTTGCTGTTTATGTCATATGCATGCGTGTAGTATTTAGCAAGACCTAAAGTGCTGCATATTATTTTATGTCATAAATAGCTGAATACTGATTCTGATTGTGTATCATTGTGCTTGCTTGAAATATTGTTTCAGTTCTTTTTGTTTTATTTTTCTTTAACTCAATGTGTGCTTCCTATCATGGCATACCATTTTTCCTTGTTGTATATTTCTGAGTTTTTACTTCCCGTGTAGTATTTTGCTAACTGAGTAGGGTTGTTAGTGATGGGGAGTAAATTACAGTTTGCATATTCTCTTGCATGTGTTTCTAATTCACCCATTGTCATTTCGTGACAAAAAGATGGAGTAGTATATCCATGTGTTCCATGTTTCTAGCTTAGTGTATCCATGTTTCCAGCTCCGTTTTAAAGGGGAGTGAGATTAAGGGGGAGTAGGATATATACTTTTACATGCATGAGGTTTTTATTTTGTCTTAATCTGCACTTTATATTCCCTGTGTTTTTCACGGTATATTATTGTTTGTGGTGTTTCAGGTGAGCATATTGTTAGGGTTGGTGCTCGGAGTGCCAATCCGAATCGAATTTATTTCCGATTCATGAATACGAACAATTACTTTTTCTATAATATTACTTATTTATGGTAATACTTCTTGCTTTTATATAGATATTCGATCTAGTTACGATTAGATTGAAACAAAATATGATTTAGTGATATGTATATATTAGACAAAGACCCGATAATATATAATGTATTGCGCAGTTACAAAGTAATTTGTAATTGAAATTGGGTAGTGTCACTACTAGAAGTATATTATCAAATAAAGTTCCTCGTCAAGATTTACTAACACGGGTCGGTTAGTAAAATCCGCTGAGACTAGTACACGTAGTATATTGAGACTTGGTCCGATGGTTTTTCCCAATGAACCATGAGTCTGGGGAGACTCATATAGATGTGTAGGTGTTTATATTGGATAAACACTGAACGAATCACCGAAGATCCTAATAGATGGTACACCAACGTCAATAGGAATCTTCTCGGGTCAAGTGAACATAGTGGTCATTTGACTTGAGATACCACTGTGGATGTATGAGGTATCCTCCACACTTTGATGACATTCACGTCACCGATCTATTTAGATCAGACATCCGCCTGTTCATTGGGTGTGGACTGATCCTCATGATATCGTGTGCGTATCAAGATAGGATCCGTCAGTTTTGTGTACATAGCATAGATATTCAATATGGAATTAGCAATATGTTAAATCCATGGGACCGTGGTACACTGTAGAAATAAGTTCTAAGTGTTATTAAGAGATTTCTAATAGAATCGTCGACGGGATTATACCTATAAAGATTTGACATTTTTATCTATATCTCTGGAATAATCCGAATACTTGTGACGGAGGGATTATACGTATGCGATGACCTCAACCTGTATGATTCAGCGAGTTTATCTGTGGTCGTCATAATTTACGGGTAGGTAGATTATGGACACGAAATTGGATTTCGTGACGGATATGCCTGAATCTAGAAAGTCTCACTAATGAAACATACTCGTAGAGCACTAGGGCAACTATTATAAATAATATTGATTATTTATAAATCGTTTAACGGTTAAAAGAAAAGGTATATGCATAGGGGCTATTCGTTCATTTCCAAGTTAATGTGTATTTGGATTAAATACTTGATTTTATTAAATACACATTAATTTTTTGGTCAAATAAAGTATTTGACACATGTTCCAAATATATGTATTATGGAATATTTAAAGTAAATATGATACATGTATTTAGATATTTGTATTAAGTAATTATCTAATTATTTAATTGTTAAATAATTAGAATAATTAAATACATTTATCTTTATCATCATTATGCTTTTAAATGGCAAAATATGATTGGTGCACATGTATTTTACTTTTTGGAAAAAGGTAGCAAAATTGAATTTGGCTAATTTAATATTGATTAAAAATTATAAAATTTTTATTTCCAAAAATGCCCAATTTCATTCCTAACCCTACATATATAATGGTTTCATTTTTCATATGCAATTTTGTGTGTTAAGCTTCTAAAAATATTACAAAAGAGAGTTGAGAGAAAAAGGTGAAGAAAAGAAGAAGATTTGAAGAAAACTTAAACTTTTGTAAGTTTTTTCAATTCCTTTTCAACTAGAAAAATATTTCTAGGGTTCCAAGATTTAACATATGATGTTTGGTTGTTTCTCTACTCTTTTAGTTTTGTAATATAATGGTTGGAAGCATGAATGAAAGATGTATGCATGTATATAATCAAAGTTTGCTTATTAATGGTTAATAAGCACACTTTTGGTCATTAGATGATTTGGTTCCCATTCTAAAGTTGCTTAGCCACTCATAAATGACCTATAATTGTTCTTGAGTTGTTTCATGGTGGTGAGACTTGTTTGGTGTGGTAATGATTGAATTCAAGTATTGAATTTGTTTAATTTGGTGTAATTTGTCAATTTATGGAAATTGTAAAATTAGAGTTCATAAACCTTTCCAAATTTGGGGTTTTCCATATATGTGTTGTAATTTTATATATATATATGATGTATATTAAATTTGGGATTGATTGAATTTGATCTTGACATGTTTTGAACTAAAAAGGACCAAATTGCAGATCCTGGAAAATTAAGGGACTTCTCGGTAATTTGGGAAAAATTGTTTTCTTGAATTGAAATTTATATTTTCATGTATATGACATGTATAAATAATTTTGGTAGTAATTTGGAATCACCTAATTATGTATTTGACAAATTAGGACTAAAATGATCAAAATGCAAAGTTTAGGGGCATTGTCGTAATTACTGAAAAATTTGAAAATTTTTTCAGATTTGGTTTTAATGTATATTTGATGTAAAAATCATTTTAGTTGTGATTGGAAATCACCTAAGCTTGTTTTGAACAACTTATTTAAAATGGAAAGATTTGGGGTTGTATGATAATTTACTGAAATAATGATTTATGTGTTAAAAATTTCTGTTTTTGAGTATTGAGTGATTAAAATAAATAAGTTTAATTTAATTACCGAAGAAAAATTAAAGAAATGAGAAAATTTGATTTTTTCGTATTCCACTGCGGTATTTTGCCCAAAACCCCAACACATATTAGTGTCTGAGGTGGCATCAACTTCAAGATGTTTGGTTAGGTATTAGATCGAGTCATATTATAATAATTCATTGTCTTGATGGTTGGCAGTAGGTTTTTTATTTTTGGGTCTTTCACAGTAGTCTGTGTATTATGTAGTGTTTTGTCACGGAATGATAAAGAGAGATATTTTTCATATTTTTTGGCAATGTCCATAACAAAATAATTTCAATTAAGTTGTAATGAGTCTTGAAGATCTCAGAGCAATTAGACTGGTATTTGGAAGATTGTGCATGAAGGAATCAGATATGCGTTAGTGATGTGTTCGTGTTTGCGTTCGTGTTTGCGTTCGTGTCATGTTCGTGTTTGGGTTTGAACGAAACTTGGTAAAGGGTTCTCATGCAAAATGCGTTCATCTTTCCATTCGAATGAAACCTTCCAGTGAGTTTACGTTCGTGGTGTGTTTGATACAACGTTCAAACGAGTTTACAGAACAACACGCGTTTGTTAAGCGTTTGTATGATGTTCGAATGCATGTGCGTAAGAAGGTTATTTTGGACGTGTTTTTAAGCCAAATTTGCAATAGGAAACCCTTACCTTTGTCCTACCTATATAAAAAAATATTGAGCCACTTTCACAAAGGTTGTAAACAAATTATTTTGAGCCTCAACCTTGTTAAGTTTTCAACCTTCTTGATTTTCTCCTTGAAGACTTTATTGATTGCTTTGTCTTCTTCGCATTGGTGATATTGTTTCTTGATTGACCATCAACACAGATACACAACCCTAACCGAATTTCCTAAGACTTCAGATTTCTCAAGGAGGAATATTGGTTGTCGGAGTTTCGGCATTGCGTGCTACAAGGTTGATCCGCTTGGAGACTTCAGAGGTTCTAAAGAAGGCCCTTGGTGCATGCTTGAGGAGTTCTTCGGGTTATTACAGTCTAGAGGTATTCGAGTCGGCAAAGTTGCTGTCGTAGGTCTTATACCATCATTATAAGCTTTTCTCATTACAGTGGATTTTGGCTAGTAGCCTAGATACCCGGAGTGATTTTTTACTCGCACGAGTAACCACTTCATTAACAAAATTATTGTGTTGATTTTGTTTACTACTTTGTTTTATTTGTGTTGTCTCATAATTGTTAGACTTAAAGGGTGCTAGATAGTAATCCATAATAATAATAATTAGGACTTGTCTTAGTTTATTGTGTTTAATTCCGCATAAGGTCAGAACCTATGACTAAAATCGAATTTTCAAATCAGGTAGGATTTATAATCCCGATTTTCACACATTACGCAAGCGCACATATCGCTCAAGTAGTATAAAAGTATCGATCACTTGAGGACTTCTCACATACGTTACTAATTATTAAGACTAACTACCTACGTGTATCTTATTAAAGTTAAATATGAGTTTGAAATAGATTTAAATTAAAGGTAAATAAAGTAAATATTATTATGAAAAATTCCAAAAGGCAATCAATGAGAGGAAGACATTTAGGGTTGTGAATCCACCCACTATTATTCTGAAGATGAATTGGTTTTCCTATACACATATAATAAATTGACTTGTTAACCTGGAGCACTAAGATATCCACAAGCCTCTTTCGATGGTCATGTGAAAATATTCAAAGTAAACTAATTAACTATATATCTATGTCAACTAAGTAATCCCAAATTCATAAGATCGGGTTCCAATTATGGCTACACACGCCCTACATGTATATTTCTATCATGTAAATGTTAGGGTTGGTGCTCTAAGCGCTAATTTCTTGTGTATTTCAAGAATATTTAAAGTAAATATGATACATGTATTTAGATATTTGTATTAAGTAATTATCTAATTATTTAATTGTTAAATAATTAAAATAATAAAATACATTTATCTTTATCTTCATTATGCTTTTAAATGGAAAAATATGATTGGTGCACATGTATTTTACTTTTTGGAAAGTGTAGCAAAATTGAATTTGGCTTCTTTAATATTGATTAAAAATTGCCAAATTTTTATTTCCAAAAATTCCCAATTTCGTTCCTAACCCTAAATATATAAGGGTTTCATTTTTCATTTGTAATTTTGTGTGTTAAGCTTCCAAAAATATTACAAAATAGAGCTGAGAGAAAAAGGTGAAGAAAAGAAAGAGATTTGAAGAAAACTTAAACTTTTGTAAGTTTTTTCAATTCTTTTTCAACTAGAAAAATATTTCTAGGGTTCCAAGCTTTAACATATGATGTTTGGTTATTTCTCTACTATTTTAGTTTTGTAATATGATGGCTGGAAGCATTAGTGAATGGTGTATACATGTATATAAACAAAGTTTGCTTATTAATGGTTAATAAGCACACTTTTGGTCATTAGATGATTTGGTTCCCATTCTAGAGTTGCTTAGCCACTCATAAAAGACCTAGAATTGTTCTTGAGTTGTTTCATGGTAGTGAGACTTGTTTGGTGTGGTAAGGATTGAATTCAAGTATTGAATTTGTTTAATTTGGTTAATCTGTCAATTTATGGAAATTATAAAATTGGGGTTCATAACCCTTTCCAAATTGGGGGCTTTCCATATATGTGTTGTAATTTGATGTATATATGATGTCTATTAAATTTCGGATAGATTTGATTTGATCTTGACATGTTTTGAACTAAAAAAGGACCAAATTGAAAATCCTAGAAAATTAAAGGACCTCTCGGAAATTTGGGAAAAATTATTTTCTTGAATTGCAATTTGTATTTTCATGTATAAGACATGTATGAATCATTTTTGTAGTGATTTGGAATCACCTAATTATCTATCTGACAAATTAGGACTAAAATGATCAAAATGTAAAGTTTAGGGGCATTTCCGTAATTACTAAAAAATCTGGAATTTTTTCAGATTTCGGTTTTAATGTATATTTGATGTAAAAATCATTTTGGTTGTGATTGGAAATCACCTAAGCTTGTTTTAAACAACTTATGACTAAAATGATTAAAATGGAAAGTTTTGGGGTGTATGGTAATTTACTGAAATTATGATTTCTGGGTTAAAAATTCTGTTTTTGAGTATTGAGTGATTAAAATAAATAAGTTTAATTTAATTACCCAAGAAAAATTAAAGAGATTGGAAAATTTGATTTTTCCGCATTCCACTGCGTAACCCGGTATTTTGCCCAAAACCCAACAAAAATGGTACCAGAGCAGGTCTGAACCTATACACATGATGTGAATATGTCTTTAAATTCAATGATTAATTTTGTCTTTACTTTATGCATGCTTGTATTTATTTAATTTGATTAAATTAAATGTGTAACATCTTTGCGGAAAATCCCTAATTAATAAGGTTTTAAAGTAATATGTATTATATGCATATTTCTTGGTCCGTCTTGTCAATACAATTTTTGGATATCTGTTCTATGGCTGCATCCAAGAAAGTACCAAAGCAGTGAGGGTGTAGTTGGTAGAAATTTATCCATACCGGATGTATATGTGATACTGGATAAATTCAAGCGAAAGCAAAAATCCTGAACGTGCCAAAGCTGTTAGGACTACACAAGTATCTTGAATTTATCATTCACAAGTTTAACCTTGGTATGCCTCCTTGTGAACGTGCCAAAGCTGTCACAACGAGAAACGACCAGGACCAGAACCTATGAGTCACTAGTGAGTGATTGACAATGAGTTGTCTACCTAATGAATATACGTAGGCGAGAACGTGCCAAAGCTGTGAGTCGAAATATATTCATGGGGTCCACCTCTCACTATGGAATTCAATTTAATCATTGAATTCCCGTTTTCCATTGGGGATTACGGTATTACGTAAAATTGTGGGAGGCACTGCTTGGTTAAAAATTCCATAACTAAAACAGTGTGTAATATTATGAAAATTACTGCTTATATTTCATTTATTCTATTGTGTTGATAGAATTGAAACTTCTATTCCACTACATGCATATTATTTGTATATGTTTTCTGACTTTCCTTATGGTTGCAAATTTCTAGAATAGGTTCTAGATTTAGAGTAGGCTTATATATTGTTAGATTAATTAAGACCATCGGGAACTGTTGTTCCGATTTTCTTGAAAAATCAAGATGGTTAGTGACTTAGTTTTAAGTCACGATAGATAATCTAAATAGATATCCGTTTTAGGATATAATAGTTTAGAGAGAATAGTTTCTTTTGCATTAAGAATTGATGTGAATTAGTTCATGTCTCGAGATTCTTGACTGGCATTAAGAAAACCCTATTAGGTATTTGTTTATCTGATAATGACGTTTCTTGGCTTTTGTGACCTTTAGAGGTAATATATCTGACACAGTTTGCTAATCAACTATTTGCAATTGTTGTGAATAGTTGAAGGTAAATCATAAAGCTAAGGAAATGAGATGTGTATAGTTGTGTATAGGAAATATCGATTTTCACAATACGACAACTATAGGTATTGGATACCAGATTTCCCATCTAGTTATTTTAAAATATTGTTTAATAATTATTTTGATATTTGATATCAGAACTTGCGACTATTGGATAATTACTTGTTCTTTATAAACAATTATTTTATATTTTAATACGACTAATAATGTCATTGATGAAGAGATAAACATTAAGAAAAATATTTGGTTAACTAAATAACTTAGAACAGTGTTTTATGAGATTTTATCACATGAACATTAGATGTTTATTCTGTATGGTAAATGATGGTCTGATACGAGATCACATCACATATCCTTATCTATTTAATGAATATTGTATTCAGGAAGTGATTAAATCTCATTTAACCAATGATCGTCATTGGACCACATATATATTAAACTAATACATTAGATGTATGTAGTTTCATGAATTAGAAATTGCCTTGGATAGTTTTCTTTATTTCGTAACTTATTTAATGAGTTGTCACGACTTAGTTACGTGTTTCTAAAATAACACATATTGAACGTCTTGAATGGTTCGAGAACTTTTAATATGTTTCTGATGAAACAGAATAGAATATTTTGACTGGTTCAAAGATATTCGATTTGAAGTTTTGAAAACCTATATCATTAAAATTCATCGTGAGTCTTTGAATTGTTCAAAGACGTTTGATATGATCAAACATATGAATTTATGGCAATTAGTTCTAAGGTTATTCAATGAATACGACTCTTACTCAATATTATTCTTCTACGATTCCATCATGATGGAATTGATCAGTGGGAGAAATCGAATCTTATATGATTTGATTCGTTTGATATTGAGTGTTACCGAATTAGTTTTCAATAGTCTTGGGGTTATGCTCCAGTTACACTAATTCATTCTTTTAATTACTGTTCCATTAGTTTCTACAATTACGTATATGATATGTATAGGTAGAAAATTCGAATCTTGAAAAGTTTGAGATTTGAATCTTTCTTTTGTATAATGGTTATATAATTGAAAGTACTTGCGCCTCAGAGGTACAAGTAAAAGTTTATTATTTATTCTATTTTATAGAATATTATATTCTATTTGATAGAATATCATTTCTACGAATAGAATATCATTTCTACGATCCCGTGTAATAAAATTATTTTATTACTTGGTGTGTAACATCAGATGTTGACAATTGTAGAAAAGATTTGACTTATTGAAGTCAAATATGATAGTGATAAACTATAAATGGAACTACATAATTAATAAGATGAAAATACCCTTAGACAACTTCCGTATAAGTTCAATAGCTTGTCAGAATCATTTGCAAAGTATTTGATTCTTAATGGTTCTGTTGTTTTCTTATTGAAGAAAATTATCCTATAACTTATAGTGGGAGCGATATTTGATATCGATTTCGGAAGTTAGCATTGAATCATAGATTCCATTGTGATGGAATTGGTCAGTTGGAGGAATTGAATCTTATATGATTTTATTCGCTTGATATTAAGTGTTACCGAATTATTTTCAATACTCTTTGGGATATGCTCCAGTAACTCTAATTCGTCCTTTTAATTAAGGTTCCATTAGTTTCTACAATTACGTATATGATATGTATAGATAGAAAATTCGAATCTTGAAAAGTTTGAAATTTGAATCTTTCTTTTGTATAATAGTTATATAACTGAAAGTAATTGCGCCTCAGAGGTATAAGTAAAAGTTTATCATTTATTATATTTAATAGAATATTGTATTCTATTTGATAGAATATCTTTTCTACGATCCTGAGTAATAAAACTGTTTTATTACTTGGTGTGTAACATATGATGTTGACCATTGTAGAAAAGACTTGACTTATTGAAGTCAAATGTGAGAGTGATAAATAATAAATGGAATTACATAATTAATAAGATGAAAAGACCCATTGACAACTTCCATATAAGTCTAATAGATTTTCAGAATCATTTGTGAAGTATTTGATACTAAATGGTTCTGTTATTTTCTTATCGAATAAAATTATCTTATAACTTGTAGTGGGAGTGATATTTGATATCGATTTTGGAAGTTAGCATTGAATCATAGATTTAAGTTTGTTCATAGCTTACTGCGATCAAGTTTTGAACTTGATTGAGCTTTTGTTATGAATCGTTCATAAAATGTGCAAATGGTTTGCGCATTAAAAGCACTGTGTGCTTATTAAAGGTTTGACCTTTTATAGTATGACAGTGAGAAAATTTATACTCATCAATCTATTGTAGATTCTGAGGAAACTTGTCTCTAGTCGTACTAATTGAATGATTAAAGATTTGTTGGTTAATGTTCATATTAAACTATATATTTTGGTTAAAGAATGCAAAACAAGAAGGCCAGTGAGAGTATGATATTATTTTTAGTTCTCTATGTCGATGACATCCTAATCATTGGGAATGATATAGGAATGATGTAAAGCGTCAAAGCTTACCTCTGTAAGAATTTCTCCATGAAAGACTTGGGTGAAGCTTCTTATATCTTGGCTATAAAGCTCTATAGGGATAGAGAAAGGAAGCTTATTGGGTTATCCCAATCAATGTACATAGATAAGATCTTAGAACGATATAATTTTGCTAACTATAAGACAACAAATATACCGTTCAGACATGTCATTCATCTTTCGAAGAATATGTGTCCACAAACAGAAGATGAGAAGATTGGAATGTCTAATCAGCCTTATGCTTCAAGTTTGGGTAGCATTATGTATGCCATGTTATATACGAGGTCTGATATTAGCTACGCGGTTAGTATAACTAGTAGTTATCAGTCCAATCCAGGAAATGACCATTGGATGACCGTTAAACATATCTTGAAGTATCTTAAAGGTACTAAGGATAAGTTTATCATATATGGAGGAAAAAAACTGCAGGTTAATGGGTATACAGATTCTGATTTCCAATCGGATCCCGATGATAGAAAGTTTACATCAGGATTCGTATTTACCCTTAACAGAGGTGCAATTTGTTGGAAAAGTTCCAAAGAAGGGTATATAACTGATTCCACCACAGAGGCGGAATATATTGTTGCTTCTAAAGTTGCAAAAGAAGCTGTTTTCTTAAGAAGTTTATAACAGAACTGGGAGTTGTCCCGAGTATCGAGAATTCGATTCCATTATACTGTGATAATATTGGTGCCATTGCACAAGCAAAGGAACCGAGGGCGTATCAAAAGTCGAAGCATGTGGAATGAAAGTACCATATTATTCGAGAGATTGTGTCGCAAGGTGCCATTGTCGTGTGCAAAGTTCCCTTTGAAGATAATGTAGCAGACCCGCTCATGAAGGTCATACCTCCGAAGTTATTTGATAAGCTGTGGAGTCGATAGGTATTAGATACAATAGATATTGGCACTAGAGCAAGTGAGATATTTTGTTAGGGTTGGTGCTCTGAGAGCCAATATCTTGTGTATTTCCCAGTAAATACTTTTGTAAATATTTTATTATTGAATAAAATAAACAGTTTCTATAGTATAAATTCTTTTATTTTATGGTAAAGACATAAATGACTATAGAGTGATTGGTTATGATACAGTTGCAAAAGCGTCGCAACTGACATTGAGCAGTATCATAACAGTACCATTCTTCAACTATTCCTGGTCAAGGTTTATAATTACTTGGTCAGCAAGTAAACCTGCTAAGACCGGTACGTGTCGTATATTGGAACGTTGGATTCTAATGATTTCTCAATGAACCATGAGTCTCAGGAGACTCGTATAGACACGTAGGTATTTATATCGGATAAACACAGAACGACTCAATGAAGATTCTTAATATATGGTACACCAACGTCAATAAGAATCTTCTCGGGTTGAGTGAGCATAGTGATCCTTCAACTTGAGATACCACTGTGGATGTATGAGGTATCCTCCACACTTTGATGACAGTCACGTCACCGATCTATTTAGATCAGACCTCCACCTGTTCGTTGGGTATGGAATGATCCTCAGGATATCCTGTGTGTATCAAGATAGGATCCGTCAGTTCTGTGTACAGAGCATAGGTATCCATTATGGAATTAGCAATCTGTTAAATCCATGAGCCCGTGGTACACTGTAGAAATTAGTTCTAAGTGTTATTTTGAGAGATTGCTGTTGGATAATATGACCCATAGCGTCACTATTTGTACAGATCATAGTGTTTTTGTACAAATTAACTATGTGACAAGGAAATTGCACTCTCATCATTTGTGATTAGATCACCTTAGATATATAAATGAAGAGAGGTCCCTATGATTAGTTCCTGGATTGAGAATGATATGAGACAGTATCAGTCCACGAAGGATTAATCATTAAATATCCCTAGCCAGAGTATTATCGAGACTGGACATCGATAATGCGGAATAGGCTAGTATTGCACTTGTGCGCGTTGTGAGGGCACAACGGCATAGTTCTCATATATATAAGTATTGGATACTTATGCAAGTGCGATAGGAGGTTGTGTTTCACCGATGGTACGGGAAACAGCTTCGCTCTGGATAGACCCCTCGGAATCCCATTGGTATTATGACTATGTGTCTATGGGAGTCAAACATCAGGGTAGGTGTATTTGGTCTTAACCTGAGACTTACACCGCTAATGCTTACGAAAATCAATATACTTTAGTTGAGGTCGTCCAGGGCTGTAACAGGTTCTGTGTACGCCAATGCTGGGTATATTGAGAATCGTAGAGTATTGGGTGTGATGTCAAGACAGAAGTATCACTCTAGTCATAGTGGAGATGATGTCACGCAGGATACGGTATTAGTGCTCTTAAGTGCTGGCCGGCCATCGGGATATTATGACAAGGTCATGTATATCCGATTATAGAGACTAGTTACCAGACATCCGATATGTGCTTCGGACGGGGCAGACACTTATCCAGCCCCAGCCCTAGCACGTGACTATCCGATACTGGGCCAATATACACGATACTTGGTATACTACGCTTGATATAGATCTTAAATATTCTTAGATGAATATGACCGGAGAATTGGGTAGACTTCGTGCTTTGCTAGAAGCCGATCTTGTCTCGTAAATCGGTAGAACGTAGTACTTGGTACGTACGTGATTCGGATACTCCGACGACCGTATTTACTGCCGACTTATCCGGGGATCTCATGGGTCGCTTCCCGATAATGCACCGATGACGCATAACTCGCACTCATTAATAATCTGGGATTATATATAGAAGAGAGAGAAAATTAATCTACGATTAATTACGGAGATATTTTATCTAGGATAAAATATCATCTAAAGAGAGAGAATGATTAATTTGGAATTAATCAGTAAATTAATATATTCGATATATTAAACGAAATTAGATTTCGACGCGGAATTAAAATTAGATTTTAATTCGGGCGAACGAATTAATTTAGAATTAATTCGTTAGCGACGTGAATAGTGAATTCGCTAGGCGTAATCATTTAATTACGACGCGACGGAAAAATCGCTAATTAGGAATTAGCGAACCCGAGCCCGAGTGTGATTGCGAGCGCATTCGTATTTCGAATTCGAGTGCGGCGACGCAAGTCACATCAAGCGTCAAATCATTCGTCACATCAAGCGTCAAATCAAAAGTCACTTTGAGTGATGTGATTGATTGATGTGATTGAGTGATTGATTGATAGACACACATCAAGTCACTTTGATAAAGTGACATTGAATAATGATGGGTGTTGTTGGAATAGTGTTGGTGGTTGAGAGCCATTACCATTTATTTTATTTGATAAATAAAAATGGTAAATGCTTATTGTTTTTTGGAAAAATATATAAAGCATTTTTGTAATTCATTACACAAGTCAACCATAACACTTCTCCTCATTTTCTCTCCATCAATACACGCCCAAAAAGGGCTGTTTTCTCTTCTCCAACACAGCTCACTGCCGTGAGCTTTAAGGGGAGCAATGAGTGTGTTTTGTTGCAAAACACAAGTGCTAGCACACTTACGAGACTTGCGAAGGTGTTAGGGAGGTTCACCCATGAGGCGGGATTCGTTTGACGCAATCTTGGAGCTCATTTTCGCAGCTCAAAAATCTGATTTGGAGAACAGTGAACTTCTTCACTGCAGTTCACGCCCAAAATAGTGGGGATTTAAAAGTTTTGTTGCTTGCCGCGTCTCTCAACCGATCAATGTGAGTATTCCGCTACCTCCTTTGATGTATTCACACATGTATTTCATTGCTTGTTTGATCTTGGGACCTAGACAAAACCTAACAATTGCTAATAGAATCGTCGACGTGATTATACCTGTAGAGATTTGACGTTTATATCTATATCTCTGGGATAATCCGAATACCTGTGTAACATCCCAGATTTTCGGGATTATTCTGGAAGATTCCCGGACTGCCGTTTTAGTCTTGGAGCATGATGATAATGAAGAATAAGAGTTCAAACGATGTCATATGGGTCGGAATAATATAGAGTGAAGAGTCGTCGCATCAGAAGACGTGTCGTCTCAAGGAATCAGTTACGCGATATTTATATTACGCGTAAAGTTTACAGTTTTGGTCGTGGAATTAGCAAACGAACTCCGATTAAGTTGGCTCTGGAACCATCAAACTCTTTTTTCAGAAACGACCAACTTTCGCGTTGAATTTTTTTCGAAAATCGCGCCAGAAGGGCTTCAAAAGTGATGATTTCTGAAATTACCCTTATAAATGGGGGCATTTTTGTAATTCATGAGTGTTGATATTTTGTAATATTATTACTATTTTATTACTCTTTTATTGAAACAAAAAAGAAAGAGAAGAAAAAGAAGAATACAGAAGACGTGAAGGGAGGGAGTAGGCGTGAGAGAAGAAAGAGAGTTTGGCAACAAGGGCGGCCATCCGGTGGCCGACGGCGGCGCGTGACGGCACCATTGTGATCGTCCGGCCATGACGCGTCTCGTGGTGGCCGGCGATCGCGCAGACGGCAGCAAATGGCGGCGCAGGAAGAGAGAGAAGGGCACGGCAATGGGTTTGATGTTTCCGGCTCGTTGGTTCATTTCATGACCCGAGCCACCCGCCAAATCGAAGCCCTCATAGAGTACTACGAGTATGGGGAGTCGATTTCACCGATCAGCGGCCGGTTGCACGCGAAACAAGGAGAAAAGCCGGGCATGAACAGTAAACCTAGATGAACAGTAGCTCCAATCGAAATTCCGACGACACCAGCGCGTTCGTATGGCCGTTGGGAGTCCGAATATGGCCTCAGAATTTCAGTACGACTCTCCGTTCAAAATTTTTTATTTTAAAGTGTATCGATTTATACTCGGAAGCTTCCAGTAGTTCCGTAGTTTAGCGAATTGTTATGAATTGATTTGGATCTGATATAATATGTTAAAACGATAAACGTGGTAGAATCCGGGGAGAAACAGATTAGATTTGATCGATCCGGTAGAATTAGCGAGTTTCTGGTAAAACGGAGTTTCTCGCGCGATTGAAAGTATAGATATAGATATGATATTGCGAGGGTAATTAGGTAATTTTGGATTAGTTCGGAGGGTTCGAGACCCTTCCGTAACGTTTGCGGAAAATTTTCCGTAAGATGTGCCGCAAACGCGTAAAGTGAGAATCTGAGTTATCTAGCTAGTTTAGAATAGTATATGAGCTTATATTAGAGTAAAGAAGTTTGAACGGTAGAATCAGAGAGGATTCATGTATTACGAGAAGGATCCGAAGTTTATTTTAGAAATGTCTAAAGTTCCGCAAATAGCGGTTCTGATTGCGTTTTATGATTTGTTTTGACAGATCGGGTCCAGGTTTGGACTGTCCGCAAAACTAGGTAAGTAACTCATGCTGTGAGTACTTGATAGATTTAAAAATGTTCGAAATTAGTAATATAATGAAATTGTATATAGTTATATGCACGGAACCCGTACATATATTCGTATCCTTATATTTATAAAGATGAATGTATGAGAATGAGGTAGGTGTTTGTAAGTGTATAAGTGTATATATATATATATACACGCATGTAGATGAGAACAAGTGGTTTAAAGTATATATATGAGCAAAGATAAGCATGAGCATATAGAAGTACAGAGACATGGGTAGGTATAACTAGTATTTAAGGATAGAGCAAATGTTCATGAATATAATTCATTTGAGACTTGCGTTTGGGGGTTGTAGAAATTACACCTTAGGGAATGGGATTAAAGTTTAAAGAATGATAAATTGTAAGGAAATGAAATATATGTACTGATGCATATAGAAGGATACAAAAACAAGAACATAAATGTACACACAGATAAGTAAAAGTAGGTAAGTTGCATGAAGTAATAAGCAAGCTTGTATATAGTAAGTGTGTGTGTGTGTGTATTGGTTTTGAGAATGAATTCAGTATGCCAATGTGGATTGATACAATTTTGGTAGCATGTATGTAATGAGTTTGAGCATGACAGATAAATATATAGAATGTAAAGATAAGTTTTATGTATGTTTAGAGAAGTGCATGTATATGAATAATTTCAGTGTATTATGGATATACGTGACTTATTGCATGTACATGTATGAGAGTATTAGAAATGCATATGCATACCTATATGTTATGGTTTTCAGAAGTTAAGCTGAAGCTAAGAATGTTTTTAAGTTTCAAAGTATTACAAAGAATAGTTTTCAAATATTTTTGAAAGAGATGTTCCTTACAGTTTGAGATATAATTTAAGTTTTTAAAAGTTTATCCGCGGTTTTATGTTTTCGGGGCATGAGGTAAAACCTCACCCCAGTATGTAACTTGAGATACAGTTGGAATTGACGGATACAGAGAAAATGTGCACATGTAGGGCCAAGATGGCGGCTTAGGATCGTGTACCTGGTCCCTAGTGGTGGCTACACTGCCAGTTGAGCTGTTGTCCTGGGTGTAGAGCTCTATGTTGCCAGTTGAGCTGTTGTCCTGGACGTAGGGCACCACCAGCCTCAGAGATGCCGCAGTTGAGTTGTTTTCCTGGGCATCGAGTACCATCAGTTTTCAGAGATGCCACAGTTGAGCTGTTGTCCTGGGCATCGAGTATTATCAGTTTTCAGATTTTCAGTATACAGTTTTCAGATCATCAATATATAGTTTTCAAAAGTCAGATTTTAGTAAACAGATTTCAGAAAATAGATTTTGGAAATAGTTTCCAGAATCAGCAGTTTTATAAGAGATTCAAAATTTTAAAACAGAAACCAGTTTTCAAGTAAAGTTTTCAGCAATGAGTTTTTTTAGAAAGAAACTTTTAGAAAAATGGTTATTCAAAAAGGGTTTTTGATAGAATCAGTTCCCTTGAAGATTTGCAGAAGAACGGGCCTGGGCCTAGACTGGAGCAGGTTATAGATGTTGATCCTGATGCAGCAGCCCAGTTAGTGGAGAAGCCCCAAATTCAGTATGTTTATGAACGAAGGGCAACCAGAAGAGCTCGTGAGATGGAAGGGACAGCTGGTGAAATGTGAGGATTGAGTTAGTTAGAGGAAATAGAATATATATTTTGTAATCATGAATCTGGGGGGATATCAAATATTTTGGTTAATTGTTGTGGGCATGCATTTGCTGTGGAGTAGGCCTGAGGGCTGCTAGTTCTTCTTTTTCTTTGTTATTTGCATTTGAAGTAATTCTATGATATTCTGAATACAATTACATTGCTTCACTTAACTCGTAATGTTGTGAATCAATTTCCGAATGTTCTATCAATAAGTCCGACCTGCCGGATCCGTCTGAGCGTTGATGGCAGCCACTAGAATGGAAGCGAGAGTGGACAATTTGGAAAAGAACGTCGGGTGAGTTGAAGGGGAAGTGAGAGGAGTGCGACGGGATGTGGAAATTTTATCATCACGGATACAAACGATCAGGGGAGATATTGATGGAATCAAAAAACAAATGGAAACAATGGAAAACATAAATCAAAAGCTAGAAATTATGGATGAGTTTCGTATTCACATGATGAAGTGGATGAAGGGTAAGAACCAAGTGGAAGAGGAGAGAGAAGCAAACACAGGGGTTCCTAATCAAGGCCCAGACCAGGAAACACCACAAATCGGTGGATCTAAGGACCCTTATTTCGTGAGTGCAACGACAGACGGAAAGGCGTGGGAAGATGAGGATGGAGAAAGGAGAATGGTGTTGAAACGGGTCGACCTTCCCTACTTTGATGGTGTTGATCCGGTTGGATGGGTAACTAGAGCGGAGCAATTCTTTGAAGTCCATCGAACCAGACCAGAAATGAAAGTCCCATTAGCTATGGTGAGCATGAAGGGGCCGGCCATTCATTGGTTCCGGTGGATCCGGAAAAAAAATCCGGAGATGACTTGGGAAAATCTTACTAACGAGCTATACAAAATGTATAGTGACATGGGTAGTACAAACCCATTTGAGTTCTTAGCAGTATTGAAACAGAACGGATCAGTCTAGGAGTTTGTGGAACAATTTGAGCGGCTTGCATCTCACGTTGATGACTTACCGGAAGAACAATACATGGGATATTTTCTTAATAGGTTGAAGGAGAATATTAAACGGAGGGTCAGAGTATTTGAACCCACAAACATTACTCGTGCCATGGATCTTGCAAGGATGCTGGAAGAAGAGACTGCTAATGTGTCAACAATGAAATTTGCGTGGCAAGGAGAGAGCAGGTCACAAGGGTGGATTCGACCGGGTCACGTGACCGTCCAAACACATGGAACTTTTAACAAGAATGAGGGGTTAGCTAATGGGCCAAGAACCAGTGGGCTGAGGGTAGCTTCAAATGGAAGGGGGCAGGATCATAATTTCACTACCCATGGATTTACCCACTCCAAGTCAGATTGGGGAAAGCATCGAGGGCATCACCAGGGTTCTCACCGACAAAATCCAGCTCTGGGAGCGCAACCATACAGACAAACAACAGCTACAATGGTCGAATGGGTCGAAATCTATCTCATCAAGAGTATATGGAAAGGCGCGAAAATGGCCTTTGTTTCAAGTGCGATCAGCCATACTCTCCAATGCATAAGTGTGCTGTTAAGACCTTACGAATCATGATTCTGGCTGAAGATGAAGTGCCGGAGTTGAGTGGGGAAGATAACACTCCCACAGAAGCAGACGAGCAGTCCCCAATAGACGAACTGATCAATACAGTTATGGAACTCCAATGTACTCAATTGGGGGAATTTCCAGACCTCGTACCATGAAGTTGTGGGGCCGAGTGAGGAGTGCATCCATCGTGATAATGATTGATAGTGGTGCAAGCCATAACTTCATCTCTAGTTCACTTGTGGAGAAACAAGGGTTGAAGGTGGAGGAAACACCCTCATTTGGGGTGTGTCTGGGAGACGGCCACCGGAAGGAGTCACATGGGGTTTGTCGTGCCTTGGAGGTGGATTTGGGAGAGCTTGTAATCAGTGTTGATGGGAATCTGTTCGAGCTAGAGGGAGTAGACTTGATCCTGGGAGTTTCATGGCTCGCCGAATTAGGAGAAGTACGCGTGGATTGGGGAAAAATGTCGATGAAATTCGAAAACGAAGGGAAAACTATCACCATCAAGGGAAATTCCTCACTATGTCGTTCACCAATTTCACTGAAGTCCTTATTGAAAACCACTGAAGTTGAGTTTTGTGGGGCGATTTTAGAAGTGGCCAGTACGTATCAGAGGGGGAGTGAACGAGAGGAAACAAGGGAACCTATGAATCTTGAATTGGAGCAAGTATTGGAAGATAGTAACAGAGTGTTCCATGAACAGCTTGGGTTACCCCCAAAAATGGCTTTTGATCATGCCATTGTGATAAAGGAAGGGGAGGCGCCGGTTCGGGTCAGGCCTTACCGTTATGCACATTCGCAGAAGGATGAGATGGAGAGAATGGTGAGAGAGATGTTGATGGCCGGAATAATTAAGCCTAGCAATTCACCTTATTCGAGTCCGGTGGTGTTGGTTAAAAAAAAGATGGGAGTTGGAGATTCTGTGTAGACTATAGAGCCCTTAACAACATAACGGTGGCGGATAAATATCCGATTCCTGTAATTGAAGAGCTGTTAGACGAAATCCATGGGGCGCATTACTTCTCAAAAATAGACTTGCGATCCGGATATCACCATATTCGGGTTAAGACCGAAGACATAGCTAAAACTGCTTTTCGAACCCATGAGGGTCATTACGAGTTTGTGGTTATGTCATTCGGGTTAAAAAACGCTCCAGCCACGTTTCAAGCAGCCATGAATCAAATTTTCAGACCTTACTTGAGGAAATTTGTTCTGGTATTTTTCGATGATATCTTGGTATACAGTTCGGGTTAGGAACAACATTTGGGTCATCTACAGAAGGTGTTAAAAACACTGATCCAACATGGGTTTGTGGCTAATCGGAAGAAATTCCAATTTGGCAAGGAAACTGTCAACTATTTGGGACATGTGATCAGTAAGGAGGGTGTTGCGGTTGATCCGGACAAGGTAGATTGTGTCGTGAAGTGGCCACCACCACAAACTGTTAAGGCGATTAGGGGATTCTTAGGCTTGACAGGGTATTACCGATGGTTCGTACAAGATTATGGGAAAATAGCCAAGCCCTTAACGGAGTTGCTCAAGAAGGAAGGGTTTAAATGGAATTCCGGATCCCAGCTAGCTTTTGACGAGTTGAAGAGGCTTCTAACGACAGCTCCGATCTTAGCTACAACGGATTTTTCCGAAGTCTTTGAGATCGAATGTGATGCTTCAGGAAGGGGAATTGGGGCAGTGTTGATGCAACAGAGACGACCCATAACATATTTCAGTAGGGCATTCAAGGAGAGAGCATTGCTCAAGTCCACTTATGAAAAAAAGCTCATGGCCATGGTTTTGACGATTCAGCATTGGCGGCCATACTTACTGGGCAAAAAGTTTAGAGTTTTTACGGATCAGAAGAGTTTAAAACACTTACTCCAACAAGCTACATATACCCCAGACCAACAGAACTGGATTGCCAAGCTTTTGGGATATGATTTCGAAGTCACATATAAGCCGAGCCGAGAAAATGCCGCTGCTGACGCATTATCAAGGGTGCACGATGTGGAGAATGAAGAATTATTAGCCATCTCAATGCCGTTATGGGGGGAAGCAGAATAGATCGCAAGGGGGGTACAAGAGGATTCTCAACTATCTCGCATTATTCAGGACTTGAGGGGTGACCTTCTGTCGCACAAAGGGTATGAGCTGCGGGGAAATCACCTATTTTTTGAACACCGTTTAGTGATTCCAGCCAAGTCCAAATGGGTACCAGAACTCATACGGGAATATCATTCAACGCCAATAGGGGGACACTCGGGTTCATTCCGAACATACCGACGAATTGCTGCCAATGTGTTTTGGAAGGGAATGAGGAGTGATATCAACAGATTTGTTGCGGAGTGTGAAGTGTGCCAACGTCAGAAATACCAAACCACTGCTCTCGGGGGACTTTTGCAACCACTACCGATTCCGAATGCTATTTGGGAGGATATCGCTATGGACTTTATCACGAGCTTACCCAAGTCAAAGGGATTCGAAGTAATAATGGTGGTTGTAGACAGGTTGTCTAAATATGCCAAATTTTTGAAACTGAAACATCCATACACAACAAAGCAAGTTGCGGAAGTATTCGGTCATGAAATAGTTCGTTTACATGGGGTTCCGAAGTCGATTGTGAGCGATAGGGATTCAATCTTCTTGAGCCATTTTTGGAAATAATTATTCACGCAACTTGGAACCACCTTAAGGATGAGTTCAGCGTATCATCCGGAGTCCGACGGACAATCAGAAGTACTCAACCGTTGCTTGGAAACCTACCTTAGATGTTTTTCTTCGGAATAGCCGAGCCATTGGGCAGAATGGCTTCATTGGGCGGAATTCTGGTATAATACCAACTTTCAAGTCTCGCTTGGTACCACTCCTTTCTACGCGGTTTATGGACGTCATCCTCCTGTCTTAAGTAAGTATGTTCATGGTGAAACCTTAGTGGAGGCAGTGGCCCAAGAGCTTCTGGAGAGAGATGAAATCCTTCGGCAGCTCAAGGGTAATTTAGTGAGAGCCCAAGATCGCATGAGAAAATATGGCAATGTGCATCGGAGGGATGTGTCATTCAGGGTAGGCGAGTGGGTTTACCTCAAGCTACGACCATACCGAAAACAATCCGTAGCAAGAAGGGTTAACACTAAATTAGCTGCTAAATTCTATGGGCCCTTCCAAGTTCTGCAGAAGGTAGGTGAAGTAGCATATAAGCTGCTGACCGGCGTAACACACACGTATAACGCAAGCGCACGTATCGTTCAAGTAGTATAAAAATATCGATCCCACGAGGACTTAATATCTAAACTATTAATTTTATGAGGTCAAATGATTACTAATATCTAACAAGTTGATTGATTGATTTGAAATGGTGATGATTCTAAATTTAAAAGCAAGTAAATAAAATAGTCGAAAATAGGTTTTAAGAAAATTCAATATTAAAAACTATCTAGGGTTGTGATTTCTTCCAATATCATTTTAAAGATGAAGTGGTTATCTTAAAGTTGGGTAATATATTGATTTATTAACCTGGAACACTAAATTATGTGTAAGCCTCTGTCGATGGTCAGACACAAATACCCAGTTTAACCCAATTGAACCATATGTCTATGTCAACCAAATTATCTGGATTCATTAAGTTTAAGTTCCAATTATGGCTACCCCCGCCCGACAGGTATATTCCTATCCTGTAAGGAAATCTATTAAAGGGTTATCTATCCTCAATGAAGATCGTGGGCTATTGAGTCTAAGGCTGAAACCTAAAATCCCTATGTCTAGTTCATTTTAGATTTACCAGATCAATTTTATTAATGGCCAATTAATGAAAAAGCATTAAGTTTAAGACTCAATAAATAAATCTTTATATTACCTAAGCTATAATCTAACCCTTATAAAACGTGATATTGGATTTCATCACAACCCCAGATAACTAATTTAGTTACAACACATAACTAGGGCTAGTAAAAACTTGAAAATAAAAGACATAAAGTAAAAATGCGGTAAAGTAAATACTGAAAAGTAAATTACAATAAAATAAAATGCTAAGGTAAAAGGAATTACTTTTACTACTACTAATTTAGATATCTCCCATAAAATAATATATAAACTTGTGATTCTTTTTCCAACCAGCCATATAGGCGGTAACCTGATTAAGTCAAATTAAGTCCAACCAGCCATAAAGGCGGAACCAAAATTAAATTACCAACCGACCAATCTGGCGGTATCCTTTATTAGTCAGGTTTAAATCAGATTAAAATAAATTACCAACCGACCAATCTGGCGGTATCCTTTTTAAGTCAATATTTTAAATAGTGAATATATTATTTTTAAGGGAGATTAATCTAAATAGTAACAGTAAAAGAATTACCTTTCACCCTAGCTGGGGGAGTACCTCCTCATGGTAAATAATAAAAACTGTAAAAAGTAAAAAGTAAAAAGTAAAAATTAAATTACTATATTAACAAAATGTAATTAAAATTAATTACAAAACTAAAAACTAAAAACTAAAAATTAAAAGAAAGTAGAGAGAGAAACTCTCTCTTTAGAAAGATTATAAGAGAGAGAGTGGTGCACTGAAATCTGAAATTTCGCGCTGAATTTATAGGCAAAAATTTACTATTCCAGCGTCGCGACGCCAAAGCCCTCAGCGTCGCGACGCTGGATTTGTCGACGTGGCACGCTCTGGTTCGCTTGTTTGAAGATTCTGGATAAGATGATAAGGTGACACGTGGCAGAGTGGTTGGGCTTCAATTATTGTGACACGTGGCGGCTTCTGATTGGTCGCTGAGATTCTTATCCGCCACGTGTCAGATAAGGATAGGATACTCAATTATTGATGCTGACGTGGCGGTGACGTGGCGACGACGTGGCGACACGTGGGAAAGAGACTGTCGGCACCTTAGAATTGCGACACGTGTCGACACGTGTCACGCTTTGATTGGCTGATGCTGACGTGGCAAGTTGACTTGGTTGACCTTGTGACGTGGCGGATGACGTGGCGTGACACATGGCGAAGTTGACTTTTTGACCGATGACATGGCTGATGATGAGGCGACATGTGACACGTGGCACGGCGCACGTTAGTAGGTCGGCTGTGATGGTGACACGTGGCACGGCGCATTTTAGCAAAGTCAAACTTTTCTCAGATTCTGATTTGTGGTCCTGGCGCACGTTAGCACTGTTCGCCGTATTTTAGACGTCGCGACGCGGAAGTCTGGGCGTCGCGACGCGCTTAAGACCAAAATATCCCTGTTGACGCATTTTTGTCCGTTTTTTCCCCAAATTGCCTCCAATGCTTTCCAAACTTTATTTTATCTACAAAATAACACAAAACATATCAAAACGTTCACAAAACTCAAGAAACTATACAAAATATTAGGTTAAATGAGTGGGAAATAGTGATATAAATACCACTCATCAGCTGCGCTTACCTGACGGGGCACAGATTCATCCAGTATTCCACGCATCTCAGTTGAAGAAGGCATTAGGCACTGGACAAGTTCCGATGTCATTCCCTGAAGAAATGGAAATTGAATGCCAAGAGCAATAGGTGCCAGAATCCATACTTGCTCAGAGATATAAACAGAGAGGGACTCGGCAGGTGCGTCAGTGGTTAATTAAGTGGCGACACAAACCAGTGGAAGATGCTACGTGGGAGGATCAGGAGAACATTTTGCATCAGTTTCCTAAATGCGGACTTGAGGACAAGTCCGTTGCTTGGGGGGAAGGCAATGATAGAATCAGTTCCCTTGAAGATTTGCAGAAGAACGGGCTTGGGCCTAGACTGGAGCAGGTTATAGATGCTGATCCTGATGCAGCAGCCCAGTTAGTGGAGAAGCCCCAAATTCAGTATGTTTATGAACGAAGGGCAACCAGAAGAGCTCGTGAGGTGGAATGGACAGCTGGCGAAATGTGAGGATTGAGTTAGTTAGAGGAAAGAGAATATATATTCTGTAATCATGAATCTGGGGGGATATCGAATATTTTGGTTAATTGTTGTGGGCATGCATTTGCTGTGGAGCAGGCCTGAGGGCTGCTAGTTCTTCTTTTTCCTTGTTATTTTTTATTTGCATTTGAAGGAATTCTATGATATTCTGAATACAATTACATTTCTTCACTTAACTCGTAATATTGTGAATCAATTTTTGAATGTTCTATCAGTTTTCAGAAAGCAATTTCTAAAAGCTTAACATGTTAAAGTAGTGTACAGTTACAAGTCATGCATATGACTTATATATTCTAGTATTCATTTGAAAATGCATATAGTTGATATTATGCATGAAAGCATTAGTACATTCATATGTAAGTTTTTCAGAAAAGGTTTAAAAGTAATAGTTATAAAAGCATGGCATGTTGAGTAAAGTATAATTCACAAGATAAACATATAAATCATACATCCTAGAAAATCATTTGAGATGCATATAGTGGATATTAATGTATGATGGCAAGATTACATTTAATTGTATTTATGATTGCTGAATGTAGGACTTATATATACTTACATGGAAGAAACCCTTTCTGTAAATACTAGTGTATGTTAAGTGTGATTATATTTATTTACGTATTTATGATTGATGATGGTGTGATAAATGTTTGAAATAAAGAATAGTTAATAATTCTGATTTAATGATATTTCAAGGAAATAAAAGAAAGAAAGCTGTAATAGATGCCTGAGCTGAACTAGCAGAGAGTATAAAGTGACATAATGAGATATCAGAGTAGCGCAGTGAAAGCATGGTTGGATTTTGACAATGATATAGAAACTTGATGTTTGTTAATGTAAGTGGTAAACAGAATTTAAAGTATGTGACTAATCAGATAAAAGGATCAGTATCAAGCAATATGTTTGTAAATAAAAATAGCAAAGAGAAGCTAAAGTATGTTTGTAGATAGATAAAAGACCGGTAATACAGTTTGTACTTTGCTAAACAGTTAGAAAGACTAGTAGTAAGTAATATGGAAATAAAATGGATAAGAGTTATATGGTTAATTCAAACTCTGAAAATGCTTTAATGGTTTTATAAACAACTCAAGTTGATACAGAAACATAACTTAGACTTTGTATGTGTTTGTTCGCTCAAGATATGAACATGATTACTTACTGAGTCATTATGACTCACACCACCACAGTTTGTAGTTTTGCAGGTCTGTAGCAGACATATAGAGCCAGCAGGATGTCAGTGAAGACTTTGAATACAGTGGGTCGCCCCAATTGCAGTCAAGAGAGTTTTGTAGTCCTGGGTTGAGTTATGGGTCCTCACGACCTTTGTATATGTTTTTGTATTTCTATCTCATATGTAAAGGTTATGTAATAGCATAGTTTTATTTCGAGTTCTGGCCGGAGGCCAAGTATTTATATCTTGTTCATTGAGTTCAGGCCTGAGGCCTTGATTATGATTGCATATTTGTTGAGTTTCATAAGCAGGTTGTCTCATGGTGCTGGCTATAAGCCAGGTTGTATGATGTTCTGCATACATCATGCCGAAATTTCGTTAAAATCAGAGGCTTATGGAGATGGGTTTTCCTGTCTCCTGCCGGTAGCATCCTGGCCTAGGCGGGATGTTACAACCTGTGACTGAAGGATTATACGTATGCAGTGACCTCGACCTGTATGGTCCAGAGATTTTATCAGTGTTCGACATAATTTACGGGTGGGTAGATTATGGATACGAAATTAGATTTCGTGACGGATATGCCTGAACCTAGAGAGTCTCACTAATGAGATATACTCGTATGGCACTAGGGCAATTTTTATAAATAATACCGATTATTTATAATTTGTTTAACGGTTAAACGAAGATACATGTGTTTGAGATCTTTCGGCCATTTATTAAATGTCGAATTGTGATATTTGAAATTTATTATTAATATATGTATTTTGATTATTTAATGTAAATATAATACATATATTTGAGATATTTGTATTTAATTATTTGATTATTCAAATGTTGAATAATTAAATTAATTAAATAATTAATATCTAGTTTACTTTAATAAAGTAAACTAAATAGCCAATTTTGATTGGCTTTAAATGGCATGATTTAATAGGTTGATTTATGATAAACATTAATTTGATTAATTATTTTACACCACAAATTTATTATTAAATCATTTTATTTTATTGAAGCAAAATTTAAAACATACGGCTATTATTTTTCTTCTTTTTTTCGGTCATTTGGAAAAAAATATAAAAGGCCATTTTTTTTTTTATTTCATAATCTAAGAACCCTAAAATTCAAATACAAAGAGAGAAAGAGAGGAAAAAGAGAAAGAAATAAGAAAAAAAAGCTTGGATTTTTGGAAATATGGTAAGTTTTTTCTTACTTTCTTCTTTATGAAAATTATTTCTAAGATCATAGGCTTCAATATGTGTAGCTTAGTTTTTTCCTTTACTTTCTCGTGGATGTATTTTGATGATTGGGAGCTTGATTGAAAGATGGAAGCATGTATATTAATTAAGAATGCTTCAAATTATTTTTTAAGCTTTCTTTTTGCCATTTGATGGTTAGTTGTCATTTTAGAGTTACTTAGTTGTCATTTTAGAGTTACTTAGCCAATCATAAATGACCTAGAATTGTTCTTGAGTTTTTCATGATGGTGAGACTTGTTTAGTGTTGTGGGAATTGAATTAAAGTGTTGGATTTAGTTAATTTGGTGTTAATTTGATAATTTGTTGAAATTGTAAAATTAGGGTTCATAACCCACTCCAATTTGAGGCTTTTCATATATGTGATGTAATTTGATATAAATATATATATATATATATATGATGTATATTAAATTTGGGAATTTTTGGATTTGATCTTGACATGTTTTGAACAAAAAGGACCAAATTATAAATTCTTGAAAATAAGGGGACCATTCGACAATTTCTGGAAAATCAGTTTCTTTGAGTTGCAAATTTTATTTTCATGTATTAGACATGCATAAATCATTTTGGGATTGATTTGGAATCAATTAGAATTGTATTTGACAATTTACGACTAAAATGACAAAAATACAAAGTTTTGGGGCTAAACGGTAATTACTGAAAAATCTGATTTTTGAGTAAAAATTTCAGTTTTTAAGTATTGATCAATTAAAATAAATTAATTTATTTTAATTACCCAAGAAAAATTATTGGAATCGGAAAATTTTGATTTTCCGCGTTCCGCTGCGTTTACCCGAATTGCCACCCAAAACTCCAACAGTAAGGAAATCCTTAAGAAGAGATCGTGTGATATTGAATTTAAGACTAAACCTAAAATTTATTTTTCAAGTTCATTTAAGTTTACCACATCAATTCTATTGGTGATAAGGCAACAAGAAGTATTAAAAATAAGATTTAATAAATAAGCCAAAACATCACATAGAATATAAGAAAAATTAATTTATAAACTCACTATGTTAGGTTTCATCACAATCCAAGATTAAAGGTTTAGTTACTACACAAGCTCAAAACTCTAAATAAATATTCAATAATAAACAAAACATTATGGAAGCAAATGAAAGAATAAACTCTGTCGAGATCGGCAGTCTTTCGTCCATTGCTGTTGAGTTTCTGTATTGTGCTCGCTTAATGTGTTTTGTCTTCTCTCATAAATCTCTTTGGAGGCTTCAAAATTATGTTATGAGACTCTTCTCTAGGTTATGGGACGAGTTGTTGCTTATATAAGAGGTCAATGGGTGTTTTTTACTTAAAAATCAAGTTCTGAACGAATCTGAAAAATGCGTCCGTGTCGCGACGTGCATGTCAGCGTGTCGCGATGCTCTTGGTTCACTTCGGCAATTCACGACGTGATTGGATGGGTGTCGCGACGCACTAGCCTCGGTTGCTCACATCCAAGATTTTCTTCATACGCGCTTCTCGACACGCAATCCAGTGTCGGGACGCACGTTTTGACTCCAAATTTACCCAATATGCTTCGTATTTTGGCGATTTTATCCGTTGTTGATTCCATTGAGTCTCGATATCATTTTAACCCTTAAAATAAACTGAAAATACATCAAAACGCTTATAAAACTTGAGATAACTCATAAAATATTAAGCTAGATGGGTGGAAAAATATATGCATATTTGTCACTCATCACACCCTCAAACTTAACATTTTGCTAGTCCTCAAGCAAAATAAATAAAAATAAAATAAATAAAATAAAACACATTAACCTAAGCCACTTTCGTAGGGATCATGATTGCATTTAGCGAATGCAACAAGCCTTTAAACCCATAGGCGGTCATAGTGGACGAGTTATAATCTCGTAAGGGCTTACAGCGACGACACCCACAAACATCATTCAACACAAATATTCAATCACACAAAAATGATAAAATTAAAATAAAATAACTATAATAAAATCGTCATAGGAGTTTGATTACGCCCAAATATATCTCGCGGTTATCGCAGTACAGTTGGGGTGTCGATTCCTCAGAGAGATGGTTACAATGAAACTGATTCACTCAATCAAAAGCATTAACGGTAACTTAATTAAAGAAGAGATTAAATTGCAAGTAAATTAAAGATTACGAAAGCTTAAAGGGTTTTATCAATGGAGAAAGATAGCAAAGCGTCCGGGTTCCCTCTTGTACCTATTATTCCTATCCTGTTATTAATTCATTTTATTACGCAACTGAGGGTTTCACGTCCCAAACCCACAATTGGAGGATATTCAATTCTAATCAATTCAAAGTTCTAAGGTAATTACTATTTTATCTTCTCTACGTTCACAACTCACAAGGTTATCGTTACTACCTATCCAGCGATGACAGTATACCCTCAGGCAATACTGCAGCAAAGGATGAACTCGCAAAACAACCTTTACCAATATCGACCAATTTCACTAATAACACATAGAAAAAGCATGACTGAATTTATATGTCAATTAATAAAATAAGTTTTCAAATTAAAATACTCAAAAGAATAATGAGAAGAATAAAATAATAATTATATTAAACAATCAAAATCATCCATGAATCAAATAATAAAATAAGAGAATAGAGTACAAAGAGTTCGCCCTTAGCTTTGCTTTAGGGGGTTAGTTCCGCATGCCGAATGAAGAAATAATGGTGATGGGTTGCAGAAACATCACGTAGTTCATCGTCAATGCTCCCTGGCTGCTTCTCGGCACTGCAGATTCTGCTTTTTCTTCTCGGCAGAACTGCCTCTTCTTATATGCGCAGCCTGCTGTCTTGTTTATTTTTTTATGCGCACACAGCGCTCTTTTCTCTCTCTCTCGTAGCAACCCTTTTATATTCATGCTGCATGGCTTTCATAATAACCCTAAAGTAATTTTTGGGGCCCACGTGTCTTGTTCGGTCAAAGCCCTTTTTTTTGCTTTCTAATTCCTCTCGGCCCCACTTTTCTTTAGTCAACAATTATGGCACAACTTTATTTCTTTTTTTTAATTACTTATTCAGGCCACTTTCTCAGCAAACCTAATTCCATTGAACAATTGCATGACACAACTCATCATGGGCCCACGCAAACTTCTCCTTGTCACGCCATCTTTCTCACTTTCTCAGCAAATGGCGCCGTGGCGCCTTACTCCCTGGATTTTATATGGGATTGTGGCGCCGCGGCGCCAATTCAATCTTCGCTCTTCATGTTTTCGGCTCCCGTGTGCGTCCTATGCATCTCTAAACACTTGTAATTGTCCCATGATCCATGTATTAATATTTCTACAAATAAAAATCACTAAATTAGTGTAAATAATAAATATTTCTAAATAATATAACAATAGAATTATGTAATAAATATAAAATATATAACTAAGTACTTAACAATAAACCCAGATAAGTGGTGTTTCAAAGTACATTTTCATGCACTTATCACAACCCCCAACCAGCTTATTGCTAGTCCCTAGCAATTCAAGCGCAAAATTAAAATAAGAACTAAATAAATAAAACTACCTAAGCCACTTTCGTAGGGATCACGATTGCATTTAGCGTATGCAACAAGCCTTTGAACCCCTAGGTGTCCCTAGTGGACGAGTTGTAGTCTCGTGAGGGCTTACATCGACGATACCCCAAACGTCATTTAAAACACGCAATCATGCAAAAATAAAAATTAAATAGTCCCAATAGATTCACATAATTTTAATCCTCAAGGAATGCATAGTAATGAAATCATAGAACTTTCAAAGTACTCAACGTAACTCAAATCTAAGTCTTTGAATAAGTCATCTAAGCCAGACTCAGAGTGTGTGTGTGTAAAGGTTCATTCACAGCTTTATTCCCAGGTAAGGCAACTCAATGATTTCGTTTAAAAATTGGGATCGATGGGTCAAACCAACCTAGATATCTCAATTAAGCTCTGTAATTGCTTTTATGTGCTCAATATGGTATGATTTTTTTTTTCTTTTCCTTTGTCTCTCTTTTCATTTCCTTTCTTTTTGCATTTTTCTTTTTTTTTTTTTTTTTCTCAACACACCTACCCTTTAAGGTAGCATTTCTCCTCATAGTGGTCCTAATACTCGCCCATGGGTAGCTTCACGCTTATCGGTTATAGGTGGTTTATTTTCTTTCTTCGGAGACTTTTCTTTTATTTTCAACCATACCATACTTCATAACACAAGAAAATAAGGATAGACATCTAAGCAAACGGTCATTCATCGACATGCAATTTCTTCAACTAGTCACTTTGTTAACTACTCAGGCTTTCACTGCTAAAAACTCATAATTAAATGCTTACGAGTCTAACATAGATAAACTACTCAAAGCATCAGATAAAAGTGCATTAAAGGACTTATCATTTTTAAGATTTCATCCTAACACAAACAATATCATCATAGGACCTATGTTTAACTATCAAGGACTAAAAGCAAACAAAACAAACAAGCAAATTTTTTTTTAGATAATAATAAAATGTATTTATGACAAGCATTATCATGCACATGCATACACCCCCACACTTAAAACTTGCATTGTCCTCAATGTAAGATAAATATAAAGAAAAAAGATTAAGGAACAACACTACCAGGCGCGGAGTTGATCAGGTTCCTGCTGGCGAGACTTTGGTTGTGTGGTTGTGTAGGTTGTGCTAACTCATGCATAAACACTCATGCAAACAAGAAAAATAAACATGCAATTAGCACACAATAAAATATAACTAAAGTAAATAAAATAAAATTCAGATGCAAGGGTTGCCTCCCCGCTAGCGCTAAGTTTAACGTCGTCAGCCAGACACAAGCACTCAAGTTTTCATGGTGGTTTTCATCGAGCGTACTGATGAAAGCATGCGAGAGAATGCTTGTCTAGCTGTGGCAGTTTATCCACTAATCCATGGTCTGGTGGCTGAAATTTGGTACTGCACATAAGGAAATATTCACTCAATCTCCTCTTTAACCTCACAGGTATCATCTTTAATTGAGCATTAACTCTCATTTTCTTCATTTTTCGATTCTTAGGGATCAGTTTCAGTTCAAAAGGATTTGATTCAGGTTGTAGAGACACTATTTCCGGTAGAACTACTTCTAGCATGTATGAGTAATGACACTTACCCTCACCCTGTGATTGTTTTTCAACATTTGGAACTGGAACTCTCATTGTGGGCCTAAGTGCTTGTGGGAAAGGTACTCTAATTTGAAACGATGGCATTTGTTCTTCCTGAGGGGTATGTGCACTACTATCCTTAGGATCCTCTATAATGTTGGAGGTATTCTGCACTCCTACCTCTTTACTGCTCCTAGTGATTATTACATTAACACCTCTTATACTAGATACCTCATGATCAGCCTGTGCCATGTGTTGCCCTTGTGGATTTGGTTGAGTCTGAGATGAGAATTTTTCTTGTTCTTGTACACTCAGGACATTAGTCAATTTAGAGATTTGACTCTTAATTTCCTTTTGGTCTTCAGCTACCTGAGCTATCAACGACTCAATCCTTTGATTAGTTTTATTCTGGGTTTCCACAATGGCCTTTTGGGCCTCCACAAATGCTTGCATATTATCCTCTAGGGAATTCCTAAGAACTTCAGGTATGTGATATTGTGGGGTATTGTAACTCCTAGGTTGTGGTGTCTGGGTAGGCTGATAAGACTCCTGCCTCCAACTAACATTGGGATGAACTGCCAACTAGGATTATAGGTATCTGGATATGGTGTATAAGGCTTCTGGTACATCCCTAAAGTATTGTAGTTTTCCTCTTTGTACCCCTCATCTCACTGTACACGGGACACTCTTGGGATTCTAGTTGGGCTACTGAATGTATCATCTTGCTGTCTTTGGCTGTTAAGGCTTCGATCTGTCTAGTTAACAGCTCAACTTGTGTCTTAAGGCTATCCTCTTCCCTAAAGTGTTGTAGGCTTCTACTAGAAGAAGTGTGTGTCATATCAGTGTTATCTAAGGCATTGGGTCCAGTCCAAGTATGAGATTTCTTAGCTAGGTCATCTAAATACTCGAGTGCCTCATCAGGGTCCTTTCGGATAAACTCACCATTGCACATTATCTCAACGAATTGGCGCTCCCTATGGGTCAGTCCATCATAGAAATAACTTACTAAACGCCAACTCTCATATCCATAGTGAGGACAACTAGCTAACAATTTCTTATACCTCTCCCACGTTTCATAAGGGTCTCACTGTCTCTCTCTGGGAGAAGGTGGAAATTTGTCTTTTCAAGGCATTCGTCTTATGGTGTGGAAAATATTTATCGAAGAATGCCTGGGTCATCTCGCCCCACCGATCCTATGACCTGGGTCTTAAAGAATACAACCAGCTCTTAGCTCTATCCTTAAGGGCAAATGGAAAGAACTTAAGTCTAATTGTGTCAGTGGTTCCAAACCGGTCATGGAAGGTTGCTACTACCTCTTCAAACTCCCTAATATGCACGTAAGGATTCTCGCTCTCTAACCCGTGAAAAGTTGGAAGATATTGTATCATTTCAGGCCTAAAGTCTATATGGGGTGCATTAGGGGGAAACATTATGCACGATGGTATAGCTGTGCGAGTTGGGTGGAGGTACTCTTCAAGAGTCTTCCTAGGTGGTCTCTCGTATTCACTCATGTTATGTGCGCTAGACGCAGATGGTGTAGAAAAAGGATTTTCAAATATGTTCTCAGAATCTGAGCTTTCTTCTTCAGTCCTAATAAATCTACCAAATATATCCCTACGTCTAGACATGTAATTGAAGCTCAAATAATACGATAAAATAAAATAAAAATAAATAAATAAATAAAAGCAATAAAATAAAACTTAAAATATAACTTAAACTAAAACAGAAATAAAATAACTAAAAAAAACTAAAATACTAAAAGAAAAATAAATAAGCGAATAATAAATGAATAAAATAAAATAAAATACTAATAAAAAAATGGAACGAAGTTACCGCTTCGTTGTTGACTAAGCAAACCTGGTCCTTTTGCTTGTAAACCGTCTCCCCGGCAACGGCGCCAAATTTTGATTACGCCCAAATATATCTCGCGGTTATCGCAGTACAGTTGGGGTGTCGATTCCTCAGAGAGATGGTTACAATGAAACTGATTCACTCAATCAAAAGCATTAACGGTAACTTAATTAAAGAAGAGATTAATTGCAAGTAAATTAAAGATTACGAAAGCTTAAAAGGTTTTATCAATGGAGAAAGATAGCAAAGCGTCCGGGTTCCCTCTTGTACCTATTATTCCTATCCTGTTATTAATTCATTTTATTACGCAACTGAGGTTTCACGTCCCAAACCCACAATTGGAGGATATTCAATTCTACTCATTCAAAGTTCTAAGGTAATTACTATTTTATCTTCTCTACGTTCACAACTCACAAGGTTATCGTTACTACCTATCCAGCGATGACAGTAACCCTCAGGCAATACTGCAGCAAAGGATGAACTCGCAAAACAACCTTTACCAATATCGACCAATTTCACTAATAACACATAGAAAAAGCATGACTGAATCTATATGTCAATTAATAAAAATAAGTTTTCAAATTAAAATACTCAAAAGAATATGAGAAGAATAAAATAATAATTATATTAAACAATCAAAATCATCCATGAATCAAATAATAAAATAAGAGAATAGAGTACAAGAATTCGCCCTTAGCTTTGCTTTAGGGGGTTAGTTCCGCATACCGAATGAAGAAATAATGGTGATGGGTTGCAGAAACATCACGTAGTTCATCGTCAATGCTCCCTGGCTGCTTCTCGGCACTGCAGATTCTGCTTTTTCTTCTCGGCAGAACTGCCTCTTCTTATATGCGCAGCCTGCTGTCTTGTTTATTTTTTTATGCGCACACAGCAGCGCGCTCTTTTCTCTCTCTCGTAGCAACCCTTTTATATTCATGCTGCATGGCTTTCATAATAACCCTAAAGTAATTTTTGGGGCCCACGTGTCTTGTTCGGTCAAAGCCCCTTTTTTTTGCTTTCTAATCTCCTCTCGGCCCCACTTTTCTTTAGTCAACAATTATGGCACAACTTTATTTTTTTTTTTTAATTACTTATTCAGGCCACTTTCTCAGCAAACCTAATTCCATTGAACAATTGCATGACACAACTCATCATGGGCCCACGCAAACTTCTCCTTGTCACGCCATCTTTTCTCACTTTCTCAGCAAATGGCGCCGTGGCGCCTTACTCCCTGGATTTTATATGGGATTGTGGCGCCGTGGCGCCAATTCAATCTTCGCTCTTCGTGTTTTCGGCTCCCGTGTGCGTCCTATGCATCTCTAAACACTTGTAATTGTCACATGATCCATGTATTAATATTCCTACAAATAAAAATCACTAAATTAGTGTAAATAATAAATATTTCTAAATTAATATAACAATAGAAATTATGTAATAAAATATAAAATATATAACTAAGTACTTAACAATAAACCCAGATAAGTGGTGTTTCAAAGTACATTTTCATCATGCACTTATCAGAGTTACACATAGTATTGTCCTCAAAGAATGCTCATTAACGAAACCCCAAGAATCTTCAAAGTACCTATACAACTCAAATCCAAGTTCTTGAATAAATTATCTAAGTTAGACTCAAGTATGTGTCTGTAAAGGTCCAGTTACAGTTTGAATCCTAAGTAAGTCCACTCAGTGATTTCATCTCAAAAATTGGCATCCGATAGGTCAAACCAGCCTAGATATTTCAAAAGTGCTATGTAATTGCCTATTCTTTACTCAATATGGTACAAGTTTCTTTTTTTCTTCATTTTCCCTTAAAATTTTGTTCTTTTTTTCAATATACCTATCATTTAAGGTAGTATTTCTCCTCATAGCGGTCATAACACTCGCCCATGGGTAGCTTCACGCTTATCGGTTATAGGTGGTTTAACTTCTTTTTTTCTTTTTCTTTTTTGCATACCATATATCATAACACTAGAAAACTGAGATAGATATCTAAGCAAACAGTCATTCATTGTTAAGCAACTTCTTAAACTAGTCACTTTGCCAACTACTTAGGCTCTTATTGCTGAAGACCTACTGTTAAGTGCATACAAGTCTAACCTAGATCAACTACTCAAGGCATCAAATAACAGTCAATTTGGGCACTTATCGTTTCTAAGATTTCACACTAAGGCAAACAATCTCTCATCATTCGGACTATGTTTCACTACTTAAGACAAATATTTTTTTTATACATAGCCAGTAAAATTTAACACAAACCTGTACAAAAAATGAAATACCCACACATCCTCAAACTTAAAATATGTATTGTCCCCAATGTAACAAAATACCACAAATAAGAACAAAGAAAGGAACAACGCTACCGCGTGGGGGCCGCTCATCATAGATTCTGCATTATTATGTGGCTCTCGTCAAAATTTAGCTGAGCATGTTGTACAGGTTGTGACAATACCTGCATAAATAAACATGCACACAACAATCACACAACGTCACAGAAAAGAAATAAAATTTAAACTAAAAATGAAATAAAGAAATGAAAAGTAAACAAAACATGGGTTGCCTCCCAGCTAGCGCAAGTTTAACGTCTTCAGCTAGACGTAACCCCCCCAATTGGTCATGGTGGTTCCCTTGTAAACTTAGTTTTCTAGGATATGATTGTCCAATGTTCACTCATGTGTTGCCTATAGAATGGCAAAAACTGAGCATCTTGTTGCAGTGTTCTGTCTATGTAATGTCACCCAGGGTCTGTTACTGGTTCAGCAAATGCCTCCATACGCGGGTCATTTCTCACAAGAGGTGGCGGGTCACAAACATACATAAGAACCTCTTCAGTTCTCTTATCTTCATTAAGTGTCTTTCGTGGGCTCGTCGCAGGGCTATCATTATGGTGATCTATGTTGATCATTTCTGGACCTGCATCTCCAATTATATCTCTCTTTTGGCATTCTTCATCATCTTGTAGGCATGACATGACTTTAAATACATGAAAGGTCACCTCTTGATCTTGCAATCGAACGGTCAGCTCACCCTTCTCCATGTCGATCAGCGTTCTGCCTGTTGCGAAGAAAGTTTATCCAAGGATGATGGAGACTTCATTATCTTCTCCATATATAAAACTATGAAATCCGAATTTACCATAATTTATAGTGAAGATTTTTTTTTCTTGTATTTATCTATAATATTATGTGTATTTTTATGTGTAGATAGCATTACTCATACAAATTTACAAACAAATGAACGAAAACAACACAACACTGCAAATATGTAAATTAATAACCAATCAACTATCCTAACTTAAAAAAAAAAAAAACTTGTGATATATTTCACAAAAGATGAATACTGAACCATGTCGAGTGAACTCTATCGTTAAGAACTTATTAGCCCTGCCTCGGTACTCTTATGGATCTCTTGGCTAACGTTCTCTCAGGATATTTGGTCACTTCTTGAACTAAGAACAATGATGGAAACTCTTTCTATATGTTTAAAGACAAAATGTAAGTATTGAATGAATTGAATACCTAAATGAGAAACAAAATGGGTTATTTATAAACATGTATGGGTGCCTTTGTAGGCACCGTTTACATTATGATATAATGCTTCTAAGAATTGTATCCCTCTATAATTCCATTTAAACTCAAAGGTTATGTTCTATCAGTCTTAGAGGATATATTCCTTCAATTTGTGTCTTTCCCATAAGATACTTATTAAGAGACATGTCTCTCCTATAAATATAAATATTATAGAATTTCCTACAATCCTTTCCGTTTAACTATCAAAGGCAATATGTGTTTTGATGCAATTAGACAATTTCTTTGATTCTCAAGTTTTGAAAGGATTACAAGCAGAAAACCAATCAAACCAATTAAATCAAATAGTCTTTCCCATTAGGAGGATTCAACTACATAAATTTTTTAACGCTATTGTATTTTATCCAAAATCATTGTTTCATTAAGCACAGTAAAATTTATATATCTTTTTGTAGTATCTATCCATCTCAACTTAAGTTTTCATCGATCTCGTCATTTATTCTACTCATCTCATTGGGGCACTTTAAGGTTTACGTTGGACATGACCGAACCATCTTAATCGTATTTACTCATCTTCTCCTTGCCGATGCAAGAAAGCAGCAGAAAAAATTCTCGACATAAGTTGCAGTTCAATTCAGAATTTTGTGATTAAAAAGAAATTGGTGAAGATTTGGTAGGTATTGAAACCAAAATTTCTATTACATCAATTTCGCACTATGCTTTTTGTATTTCTAAGTGTGTGATGTGGCAAAGTAAAAAAGTAAAATGAAAAACACCAGACCATGCCTAAACTCCTTGTAGCCAAAAATGAGGTCAATAATCAGCTGGATGTTCAGCAGGCCTTCGATTTATAATTTAGCTCAAGAGTTCAAGAACTCTTCTTTCTTCTTAATTTCATCGATCTCCAAATTATTGCAGAAGGGCTTGGGCAGATTCGATATGGAGATTTTGGTGGAGGAATATTAGGGACTCTGCAATCCATTCATGATTAGTATGTATTAGATATCAAAAGTCCAAGAACATAACATAATATTTTCGAACTATAATGCACTTGACGCTGTCCACAAAATTTGTATAAATTATGTCTTAGTTATAATAGAGCATTAGATATTTGATTCTTGCAACAGAAGGCATCTGGGTCAACGAGGAAAAAAGAGTGTGTAATTTGTCAATCATTATTGAAGGAGCAGGTAACAAATGATTGTAAGAGATTGAAAAGAAGTAATCTCACTCTAATCTAGCAATCTCAATCTGCGAAAAGTCCATGTTAGTTGAACTGTTAGGAGTCGTTGCTGCACTGGTTTGGGTCCTAAGTTCTGGTGATGCTGCAGGTTGTTTGATAACAAGTACTCTGCAATTGAACTTGCTTGACATGGCCGCCCTACACAATACGAAAACAAACACTGCTTTGAGTTCTGCCTACTTCTATAAATAAAATTCTCTCTCCTTGGTTACAGCAAGAAGTTCACTTGAACCAATGCCTTTTCATTTATGTATATAATTCATACATAAGATTTTGGTCTCTGAAGCTCACAGAAAATTATTACAGCTCATGTTTCCCATATCAATTTAGGACAATTAAACTAATGATTTACAATCAAATTAGGGCACTTTTGATCTAGGGCCCCATTTGCTATTAACGAAGCTAACTTTCTTCTACTGTTTCTTAAAAATTCATTCAGCCACCAAACTAACATCTGCCACTGACAAATTTCTTAACCAAACCCCATAGAACTTTTTGACTGATCATCATCATGGCTGCAACTATGGAATTTCAAGACAATTTCTAAAACATCTATTTGAACAATTATTTCAAATAGAGCACAATAACATCAAAAGATTTAGATTATAGACCCTATCTAGGCCAAAAATGATTTGTTTGGTTTGGTTATTAGACAGTTGACTAATTAGCTCACTTAAGCAGGATTAGTAATTAATTAAATCTCTTATATGAGCGGGATTCGAATCCCAAATTTATAATATCCACCTAAAATATTTTACAAATTGAAGTATAGTGAACACCCTCGAACCAAAAGGCTTACCTCCAATTTTGATTAAAATGAATACAAATAAATGATGAATTAAGAAACTCACTTGTAAAGAAAGCTGTGATCGTGGAGACCAACAACAAGAGCAGAAGCACCAATCTCCCTCACAAGAGCCGCAATCTTGGCACCCTCTTGATCCCCTTCAGTGACAATAATCTCAACATTTGTCTGTAACAGTACAATTTTCTCATCTATATATATCATCAAAACATTCATCAGTCACACACAAAACAAGATTCTTCAAAATCAACACAACACAAACTAAAACTCACGTTAAAGAAATTGTTGCAAATGTCATTGAAAGAAAGTGCCAACTGATACCCTTTCAAGCGAAGCAGCCTGAGCTTGTTCTTGTTTCTTGAATTCAATGGAGGGAAGACATGAAGAAGAGTTATGATATCACCATAACGAAGAAGGTTATGAAGTGCCCATAACAGTGCTGCTCTTGCTGCGTCTACATCTTCTACAATCACCACTATTTTCTTCACATCCATTTGATTTTGATCTCTATTTTATTTTATTAATTTGTCTCTATTGAGTTTTTTATGAGATGGGTGTGTGTGAAAAAATGCTCATTTAGTTTTGACTTGTGTTTTTTTGTTTTGTCAAAGTCTTTGAGAATAAATTTGGCATGAAAGTTATGGAGTTTGCTCTTTTTTCTATACAAAATTGAATTGGGCTGGTAATGGCATGAACCAGCGGCTGCTGAGTTTGTTACTTTGATCATTAATTAACTGCTTTATATGATTGTTGGGGAATTCTAGAGTAAATATATTCACATTAATTCAAGTTGCTATGTCAAATCAAGAGCATTCAAATTTCAATTCAACCCATTTAAATTATAACATATTTTTAAATATATGAAAGGCAATAATCTCCACAGTGCGTCTAGTCCAAGTATCTACTATGAATATTAAAAAATCCCGAAATTTCGTTTAGAATTCGGGATAATTTTTCATCCGAAATAAATAATCGAATGAGGATTCATGATGAATTTTAATCCCAAATAAAAAATCAGTCGAGATTTGGAACTATTTTAGGTCTCGAATCCCATTTTTTTGCTTAAAAAAATATTGAATTATGATATACTTTTAGGATCCTGAATCAAAAATTAATATGTGATAGGGATGATTTTTTATTCAAAATACATGATCAAGATAGAAATGAAATTAAAAAATTCAGACTCATCCCTACCAATTGCTATTTCTAGTGTATACTACTCAATCAATAAGTAATTTCCGATCAACCTATTCAAATCATCTGCATTTCTTGATTATAGAAGTATCGAACAAATCATAGTATCAAATAGGATATGAAATTTTGAATATGTAGCATGACTTATACAATAAATTAATTATGTTTAATTTTACTCACAAGACCCCTCTATATGTAAAGTTCTATGGTGTATTATTCTCAAATTATTTTGGAAGAAATACTTCTAAAAATATTAGAAAAAATAGAATGTGAATTCATATGGCTTATAAAATATTGTTTGATAGATAGTATTGATGAGAATATAAATTAATTCAAAAGTATTACAGTGAAAATATAAACTATAGCATATAAGTTCACTAAATTTTATATCAAACGCTACATAATAATTTTATTATATAGAACAACCAAAAAAAAAATCAAAAATGTTTTTTTAGTGCTAAAATCCTATAATGAAAAATATTTCACTTTTTCCCATAATAAATACACGTCGTCGTCACTTTCATGTCCAACAACAAGACAGCACCTTTTTTTTTCCTAATATCAGTCACACGACGTCGTTATTGATCTCATGTTGACGTTGGGGTCAGCTTTAAAACCTTAAATCCGCTTGATGACTGCCATGTGTCATCAGCTTCTTCACCGATTGGTCAAGAAACAACTAAGCATGCAGGGAAGCGCATCAATCCGGTGACAATTCATAAACCCACGTGTCCGGCTAATGCAACAAAATTTCACTTCGAAATATTCTTCTGAGCTATATTTCAATATTTTTTTTTGAAATCGTTCGAAATCTCACCACCAAATTATCCTTTTCGGGTTTAAGTGGAGTAGGTAAAACCTCCGACTGTCTCAAACTCTTACAAGAAACGCATTATCTGGATTCGAACTCAGGACTTGAAGGTCAGATATTGAACCCTACACCACCAAACTACGACCCTTAGGGACTCTATATTTCAACACTCAAACTCTTATTCTTCGACATTATCTCATTCTGAGACTTGATCTGCAATACAGAAACCTTCCAAAAGAGATTTTGAATTTCCGGATATTACAATACTGGTCACTATATCAGCATACCCATGGCTGAGAGCCTTCAACATAGCCACTGGAATCGATATACCGGTGACTCTGCATCATGACATGCATTCTAGCGCCGGTATGCTTCATACCGGTCTCTGTACCGATCATTAAATCGGTCTCAAGCATTCTAGAGTCTTCGAAGTTTTACTTACTGGAACCAGCATACCGGTGTCGAGACCGGCATATTGGTCCGGCCTGGGTTTATATAAAACCTCATCCCCTTCATTTTTTCTCGGATCCCCACCCCATTTTGCCCTAGAATCAAGCCCAAAGCTTGATTTTCAAGCATTTTCACGCATCAAACAAAGCACGTAAGTTCCCTAACCTCCGTTTTCGCTTATTCAAGGCCAAAATGAACATAATTGTAAGAACCAAAATTGGTTGGGATGAGGCTATGTAATAATTATTTTCTTGGTTTACACCAATGATGAAATAGTTCAAGACCATGATCACTAGGTCGCTAAGTAAATCCAATATTTATTCACTAAAAAAGGTTTAAGGCCAAAAACTACATATCCTAATGCAATTTTCTTTCCATAAAGACTATCTTTGTGTCTGCATTAACATCTTCATATGGTTATAGTCGAGTCTTCAAATTTTGATAAAATTTATGGGGGATTGTAAGAAATTTTTCATAATTTGAAAGTTCGATTAAGCAAACTTTCAAGTTCAGTTAACCAAACACAAGTGTAATATCCCGAATTTTTCGGAGTAGTTCTAAAATATTTCCGAATTAAAGTTAAAGATTTGGAACGAGATGGTATTCGGAAATTAAAGTTTATGTGTTGGAAAATATAATGGAATATTTTAAAGTGAACCTTCGTTTCATTGGAAAATGATTGGTTTTGAAAACCGGTTACGTGATTTCTGATTTTATAGTTATACGAGTAAATATTTCTTGTCTCGACTATAAAAATATCAAACGAATTCCGATTGAGCTGATTCTTGAACCATCAAACTCGTTTTTCCGAGACGAACAACCTTCGTGTTGAATATTTTACGAAATTTATATCAAAAGGGCTTCAAATATATAAATTTCTGAGAAAGCCCCATAATAGGGGCCTGATTGTAATTTTTCGGGGCCTAAACGTAAATTTTAAATTTTTTTTCTAAAATACCCATAGTTTCATGTAATTGTCAGAAATGGCATAAGTTTCTCACCTCTCATACCCGGCCCCCCCACCCCCAAAAAATCGAAGCCATTGTCTTATGCTTACGTCGGCCACACTCCGGCCACCTTCAGCCAGCACACCACCACAGAAAGGAGCGCCAGCGCACCCCCACCCTCCAGCTTCCGGCGGCCGGCCAAGGGACGCCGGAATCAGACTAAATGACATGGAGAACGAGCGTAAATGGGTTTGCCGATCCCGACTCCTCACTTCGTTTCACGGCCCGAGCCACCCACCAAATCGAAGCTCTCAGAGAGTACTACAAATAGGCGGCGGCGGATTTTCCGTTCCATGTACGGTTGCACGTGAAACGAGGAGAGAAGATTTAGATGAATAGTGACCCATGGTTAATAGTAGCTCCGATCGGAGTTTCGTCGATTCCAGCGCGTTCATGGGATCTTTTGGAGTCCCTATATGCCCTCGAAATATCGATAAGACCTCCCGATAAAAATTCATAAATTTCAAGTTTTCCGCTAAATATTCGGATGTATCCAGTAGTTTCGTAGAATAACATATTGATATAAATTGAATTGTTTGAGCATAAGTATATTGAATTTGTGCATTTGGTAGAATCCGAATAAAAGCGGAACGAGTTGGATTGATCCGATAGAATATGTAAGTTTTCGAGAAAAGTGGGTTTTTGCGTATAATGATGTGTTTTGATTTTAATGATAGTTATACGTTATATATGATATTACGAGAATGTTTGGATAAATCCGGGTAGGTTCTGAGGGTTCGGGACCCTTCCGTAGCATTTATGTAAACTTTTTCGGAAGATTTTCCAAAAACACGTAAACTGAAAATTTAAGTTAACTGACCACTAGTGTTAGTTTATGATGATGTTTTAAGATTACTGAAACTGAAAGTATTGAAATTATACTTGATTTGGTTGTTCCGGAAAGATCCGAAGTTTTATCGTAGTTAAGTCAAGAACACCATAAATTGTGATTCTGACGGCGTTTCTCCATTTGTTTTGACAGATTTGATTAGGACCTGGAGTGCTCGCGAAGCCAGGTAAGTAACCCATGCGATGAGAACTTGAGTTGGTGAATTCATGTTTATATATATATATATATAGATGATTGAAATGTTAAGGAATAAAAGAAGATAGTTAAAACGTGATTTTGGAGTAACGAGTTCGAGATTACATATGGTTAAGGTAATCGACCTCCACAGGTATGGATGTTTATGTTATTGTTGTGATATGAAGTAATATGTTAGATGAAGTTAATGTCTATAAATATGTATTCATATATGTCAGTATATGAACCTGAAATGGTATGTGATAAGCGGAAAATATATCAATATTTACCGCCCATTTTACTTGATATTTTATATAGTTTCTCGCGTTTTGTGAATATTTTGATGTGTTTTGTGTTTTTTTGTAGATAAATAAGATTTCAGGACTCAATAGAATCAACTTGGGGCTAAAACGGTGAAAAACAGACAAAAATGGTAAAAATGGAAATTCACGTCGTGACGCGCACACCTTCTGCGTCATGACGCGCCTCAGTTACTATGCTGCCAACACTCGTCATCACCACGTCATCGCGTACGTCATCATCACATCATCATGACGTCTACCAATAATTCAGCCTGACGACACGTCATCTCTTAGGTCATCATGACGTCAGCACAATAATTCAGTCTACCAAAATTTGTTTATAAATTGAGGCCGAAATCAGAAATCCAATTCATAACTTCTTCTGGGGATTTCCTTAAGAATACTAAGAAGATTGTATCTTGTTTGTTTATTTATAGCTTTATGTATTTAATTTTTTATTTTACGCAATAGTTATTTCTTTACTTTACTTTTCAGTCTTTATTTTTACTTTTCAATATGAGGAGGTAACTCCCCTCTGCTATGGTGAAAGATTAAGCTTTTATTACTAATATTTAGATTAATCTCCCTTAATTATAATATATAAATTATTTAAAACCTGACTTAATGGGATACTGCCTTTATGGTCGGTTGGACTTAATTAAATTGATTTTAACCTGACTAAATTGGATACCACCTTTACGGTCGGTTGGAATTAATCATAAATCTGACTTAATCAGAATACTGTCTATATGGTCGGTTGGTAATTTCATGCAAAGTTTAAATATTATAATAAGGGAGATATCTAAAATATAAGTAATAAAAGTGCATCCTCTAACCCCACTATTTTCTTTATTGCTTTATTTACCTTTTTAATTTCCAAGCTTTACTTTATGTCATTTACTTTATTTAAGCTTTTGCTAGTCCTAGATATGTGTTGTAACTAAATATCATATCTGGGGTTGTGATGAACTCCAATACCGGTTCATAAGGGGTTATTTTGTGTCTTGGGTAATATAAAGGTTTATTTATTAAGTCTTAAGCTTAATGCTTCTTGTTAACTGGCCATTAATAAGATTGATGTGGTAAACTTAAAATGAACTTGACGAAGGGATTTTAGGTTTAATCCTTAGACTTAATAGCCCACGATCTCCCTTAAGGATTAGATACCCCTTAATAGATTTCATTCCAGGATAGACATATACATGTCGGGCGGGGGTAGCCACAATTGGAACTTAATCTTAATGAATTCGGGTAACTTGGTTGACATAGACATATGATTAATTAGGTTATTTGAATATTTGCATCTGACCATTGTACATAGGCTTTTGCATAATTTCGTGTTCCAGGTTAATAAACTGATATATTGCATAAACATTAGATAACCACTCCATTTTTAAAAGATATTGGAAGAATTCACAACCTTAGATAGTTTTATAATATTGAATTTTCCTTTCACTTACATTCGCTTTGTTTTATTTACTTGTTTTAGTTTAAAATCACCAACCAACCAAACAACCAATCTATTAGATACTCTTAAATATTTGGTTTCATAAATTAATAGCTTAGGTATTAAGTCTTCGTGGGATCGATACATTTTATACTACTTGAGCGATACGTGCGCTTGCGTTACGTGTGTGATTTCACCGATCAAGTTTTTGGCACCGTTGCCGGGTACTTATTTATCTTTCATATTAATTTTGGGGTTAGATACCTTTACCTGTGTCTAATTTATTTTTACTTATTATTTTTGTTTTCTTGTATTTCAGGTTCTCAGACACTACATGAGAAGAACCAGAAGCTTTGAAATCCGTTCTATTGACCCATAAATTGAAAGAACAATTAGATAGTTAAGAATGGAAAGGCGAGAAGGCCAAGAAACACTGATCAACATGGAACCCGAACCTTTGGAGGTTGTACCACCAATTCCCATTCGAGACAGAACTATTCTGGTGGTTGACAGCTTCATTTCATGTATTGTACTTCCTCCCTTACCAGCAAATTCGTGTGACATCAAAACATGCATTCAGATGGTACAACAGTCAGTTCAGTTTGGGGGGAACGCAATTGAAGATCCTAATGCCCACATCAGCAATTTCCTGTAAGTTTGCGGCACATTCAATTACATCACAACTTGGAACACTCTAGCCACCAAATTCCTTGCAAAGTACTTTCCTCCAGCCAGAACTGCAAAGCTGAGGAATGACATCACATCCTTTATGCAACATGACTCAGAATCCCTCTGCGAAGCTTGGGAATGATACAGGGATTTGCTCAGAAAATGTCCTCACCATGAGATTGCAAAGTGGCTACAAGTCCAAACCTTTTATAATGGACTTTCTTGATGAAAGAGAACCACAATTGATGCTGCTGCTGGAGGAGCTTTAATGTCAAAAGGAGAAGATCAGACCTGTGGCTTAATTGAAGAAATGGCCAACAATAATTTTTTGTGGCCAATAGAAAGGAGCATGATTCAACGAATCGCAAGAATTTACGAAGTTGAAGCCAACACAGTAATGAATGCCAAGCTGGATCTGATTTGCAAAAATCTGGAAACTCTTAACATGAAGGTTAATGTTGGATCCAAAAGTTCACCATATGGAGGAGCATCAGAAGCAGAATCATACAACCAACATGATGAGACGGTGAACTATGTCAACAATTTCAACAAACAGAGGAACAATCCATATTCCAACATTTACAACCCAGGGCGGAGGAATCATCCCAATTTTGCATGGAATAACAATTCAGGGCAAAGAAACAATCCACCACCAGGATTCCAACAGCAAAACAATGGCCATGAGTATGAAAAGAAGCCAGAAATTGAAGATATACTTACAGAGATGTTTAAAAAGTTAGACGCAAAATATGACTCTCAAGCAGCCAAATATGATGCCATGTTTCAATCCAAAGCAGCATTAATTCAAAGTCAAACAGCATCTTTAAAAACACTGGATAATCAAATGAGAAAAATGGCCAATGTTCAGAGTTACAGACCACAATGTACACTTCATAGCAACACAGAACCAAATCCAAGGAACCGAGGGAATGAGCTATGTCAAGCCATTACTTTGAAAAGTGGTACTGAAATCAACAAAGATGTTAGAGTCAAGGCATCGATTGAGGAAGTTCCAAAAGAAATCAGCGAAGCAGATCCACAGATGGAGGAAAAAGAGGCAAAATAAAATGATCGAAAAAAATTCACTCCACCTCCACCTTTTCCACAACGTCTCTAGAAAAGTAAACTAGACAAATAATTTGCTAGATTCATGGAGATCTTCAAAAAGCTGCATATCAACATTCCATTTGCAGAAGCGTTGGAACAAATGCCCAGCTATGTCAAATTCATGAAAGACATTCTATCACGAAAGCGGAGATTGGGAGATTACGAGACAGTAGCATTGACAGAAGAATGCAGCGCCATCATTCAAAGGAAGCTTCCCCCAAAGTTGAAAGATCCTTGCAGTTTCACTATCCCTTGTACCATAGGATAACATTACTTTGGTAAGTCTTTGTGTGATTTAGGTGTCAGCATTAACTTGATGCCTTTGTCTATTTATAGGAAATTACAGCTTGGAGAAGCAATGCCCACCTCAGTTACTCTGCAGCTTGCTGACAGATCGCTCACATTTCTGATAGGTGTAGTGGAAGATGTATTAGTTAAAGTCGACAAATTCATTTTCCCTATAGATTTCATTATCCTTGACATGGAAGAAGACAAAGATGTACCTATCGTCCTCGGAAGACCATTGTTGGCTACAGGTCGAACTGTTATTGATGTACAAAAAGGAGAACTAACCATGAAAATGCAGGACCAAGAAGTTACATTTAATGGTTTCAAAGCCATGAAATTCCCGAGTGATGAAAAGGAAGAAGAATGTGTCAAAATTGATGTTTTAGATAGTATCATCCAAGATACTGATGCAATGCAACTTTCCACTGATAAACTTGAAGCTTGCATCACCAACATAACTGACAATGAGCTAGATGATGAAATTCTGGAATGTATCAACTATCTTGACAAATCCTTTCGCTTCAAATCGACACAACATGTGGAAAGTTTGGAACTACCGAAAAAGGAGGGAATTAAGCCCTCGATTGAAGAACCACCACAACTGGAACTGAAGATACTTCCGAACCATCTCAGGTATGCATTCTTAGGAAACTCTTCTGATTTACCAGTGATTATTTATTCGTCGCTAACATTGGAGCAGGAAGATAAGTTGTTGAGAGTTTTACGAGAACACAAGAAAGCCATTGGCTATACTATAGCAAACATTCGAAGCATTAGTCCATCATTTTGCATGCATAAAATTCTGATGAACGATGACTAAAAAGCCACAGTGGAGCATCAACGGAGACTAAATCCAATCATGAAGGAGGTCGTGAAGAAAGAAATTATCAAATGGTTGGATGTCGGAATCATTTACCTCATCTCTGACAGCACTTGGGTGAGTCCTATGCAATGTGTGCCAAAGAAATGAGGAATAATTGTAGTCATAAATGAAAAGAACGAGCTGATTCCAACAAGAACGGTGATTGGATAGAGAGTATGCATGGACTACAGGAAGCTGAACAAAGCAACAAGGAAAGATCATTTCCCGTTACCATTCATTGACCAGATGCTAGAAAGTTGGCGGGACATAAGTTCTATTATTTTCTGGAATGATACTCGGGGTACAATCAGATTGCCATCGCCCCAGAAGATCCGGAGAAAACCATTTTTACATGTTTGTATGGTATTTTCGCTTTCTGCAGGATGCCATTTGGACTATGTAATGCTTCTGCCACATTTTAACGTTGCATGATGGCCATATTCTCAGACATGCTGGAACAAAGTATGGAGGTTTACATGGATGATTTCTCTGTGTTTGGAGACTCTTTCGACCACTGCTTGCAAAATCTGGAAAATATGTTACAAAGATGCGAAGATACCAACCTGGTACTCAACTGGGAGAAATGCCACTTCATGGTACAAGAAGACATTATCCTGGGGCATCGGATCTCACAAAAGGTAATCGAGGTAGAAAAAGCAAAGATCGAGACAATTGAAAAACTACCTCCACCATCATTAGTCAAAGGGATTTAGAGTTTTCTTGGACATGCAGGCTTTTACAAGAGATTTATCAAAGACTTCTCCAAGATTGCTAAACATCTATGCAATCTGCTGGAGAAAGAAGTGCCTTTCAACTTCACCAAAGAATGCCACGAAGCTTTTGAGATCTTAAAACAAAAGCCGATCTCTACCCCCATCAAAGTAGCACCAGACTGAACTCTTCCATTTGAGGTGATGTGCGATGCTAGTGATTTTGCCGTAGGTGCAGTTTTGGGACAACACAAAGCAAAAATTTTCCATACCATTTACTACTCCAGTGGAACTCTGAATGAAGCTCAACTCAACTACACAACCACTGAAAAAGAGTTGCTCGCAGTTGTGTTTGCTTTTGATAAATTCTACTTCTATCTGTTGGGTCCCAAATTGGTGGTCTACACAAATCATTCTGCAATCAAATACTTGATCACGAAGAAAGATGACAATCCTAGATTGATCCGTTGGGTGCTTCTACTGTAAAAATTTGACTTGGAGATATGATACGGGAAAGAGATAGAAAACCAAGTGGCAGATCACTTACCAAGGCTCGAGAATGGAGAAACAGCTGGCAATGAACTGACAATCAAATAAACCTTTCCATATGAATAATTGTATGCCATGAAACAATAGGATGTCTCTTGGTATGATGACTATGTAAACTATATAGTATCAGGAAAATGGCCGTTGGAATGGACTCATCAGCAACAGAAGAAGTTCTTCAAAGAAGTCAAGCACTATGTCTGGGATGAACCGTACCTGTTCAAACGATGTGCTGATCAATTACTGCGACGTTGTGTTCCACAGGAGGAGGTCAATAATGTCATTCAGCATTTTCATTCATCACCATAAGGCGGACACTTCAGCGGAAATAAAACTACAACCAAAGTCCTACAATCAGGTTTATTCTGGCCCACTCTGTTTAAAGATGCTTACTTATTTGCTCTTCAATGTGATAGGTGCCAGAGAACGGGAAATATATCAAGGAGAAATGAAGGACCTCTGCAAAACATTCTGGAAGTGGAGATATTTGATGTATGGGGAATTGATTTTATGGGATCCTTTGTTCTTTCATTCAGAAACCTGTACATACTAGTTGTAGTAGACTACGTCTCCAAATGGGTTGAAGCAATAGTACTGCCATCAAATGATTCAAAAGTGGTGATAAAATTCCTTAAAAAGAATATTTTCACTCGCTTCGGAACATCTCGGGCGATTATCAGTGATGGTGACGCACACTTCTACAATAGATACTTCGATGCACTCATATCCAAATACGGAGTTACTCATAAAGTTGCCACTGCCTACCATCCGCATTCAAATGGAGAGGTTGAAGTTTCGAACAGGGAGATCAAAAGAATCTTGGAGAGAACCATTGGATCAACAAGGAAGGACTGGTCTACAAAACTAGATGACGCACTATGGGCCTACCAGACAACTTACAAGACACCCATCGGTATGTCCCCATATCGAATGGTGTTTGGGAAAGCATGCAATCTTCCAGTGGAGCTTGAACACAAAGCGTACGGGGCACTGAAGAAGTTAAATCTTGATCTACAATCAGCCGGAGAGAAAAGGCTCTACCAACTCAACGAATTGGAGGAATTTCGCCTACATGCTTATGAGAATGCCATACTATACAAAGAAAAGACCAATAAATGGCATGATCGAAAAATAGTGCGCAGAAAACTGGAACCAAGACAGCAAGTGTTGTTATACAATTCAAGGTTGAAATGTTTCCCTGGAAAGCTGAAATCAAGATGGTCAGGTCCGTTTGTGATTACTCAGGTTTTACCATACGGAGCTGTTGAGTTACTTGATCCCAACACCAATGATACAATCAAAGTTAACAGCCAGCGTGTCAAACACTACTGGGGAGAATCATTTGAGTGACAAAAAGAAAGTGTCACATTTTCAGATCTAGCCTACCATTCGGGCAGTCAAGTCTAGCTGACGACGTTAAACTTAGCGCTAGCAGGGAGGCAACCCATGTAATTTGTGTATATATTCAGATTTGGTTTGTTTTATTTTTGTGTATTTAATTTTTGTAGGTAAAGTCACATTTCAGGATGGAAGACGTTCTAACAAATCTTCACAAGCAATTTCCTCATCTCCCTCAAAACTCTCTGATGAAAGTCTACAAAGCTCGTAGGGAACGAATGAGACTTCTGATGATCAAAGGTATACCTAATGACATTTGTTGATTAATTGAAGCACGGGTCCGATTGGCAGGTGAGTCATCTGACTCTTTTGTTTCATATCTGCCTGGTTTAAGAGGAAGCACTTATGCTAAGAAAAGAAGAGCTAAAATAATGGATGTTTGCTATAAATGTGCACGCATGACATGTGATGAGTGGTAAATAGATCACTATTTCCTACTCCATTGACTTAATATTTGTATAGTTTCTTGAGTTTTGTGAATATTTTGATGTGTTTTGTGTTATTTATTGGATAAATAAAGAACAGGACTCTGTGGAGGTAATTCAGGGCCAAAACAGTGGAAAATTGACTAAAAGGGCAAAAATGTAAATTTCATGCTAAAATGTGTCGTTTGCTAAAATGCGCCATTTGCTAAAATACGCCGTTTGCTAAAATACGCCGTGTTAAAATACGCTGTGCGCCGGATACTGCTAACATGCACCAGACACGTGAACCAATCAGAGAAGTTTTGCTATCATGCGTCGTTGCTAACATGCGTCTGCCACGTGTCAACATCACAGCAAATCAACTAACGTACGCCGCGCCACTTGTCATCATCATATGCTACCGACAATACACGTGCCACATGTCATCATCCGAATAGACCGCATCAACCGCGTGCCACATGTCAGCCTCGTGGCTGACACGTGTCTGACACGTGTCAGCCACGTCAGCCGCATGCCGAGTCAGCTTGCCATGTGTTAGCCACGTCACCAGTAGTGAATCACTTTTCGCCACATGTCAAAAATTCATTGGACCGTATCAACCGCGTGCCACGTGTTAAAATTCTATTGGACCAACGGATTACGCATGCCACGTCAACAGACAACAGTGCATGCCGTGTTCTACTGCGTTGACAGCTTAGGCGTCGCGACGCGCAGACCTTTACACATCGCGACGCGTGAAGTAAATTTTTTTCTATAAATAGAGGCCAAAATTTCATTTGTAATTCATACTTTCTTCTGAGGAATTCCTTAAGAATACTAAGAAAATTGTATCTTGCTTGTTTATTTACAGCTTTCTGTAATTAATCTTATTTACTTTTCGCAATAGCACTTTCTTTTCTTTACTTTTCAGTCTTTTACTATTCAGCATGAGTAAGTAACTCTCTTCTACTGGGGTGAAATGTAAGCTTTTATTACTACTATTTAGATTAATCTCCCTTAATTATAATATATAAACTATTTAAAACCTGACTTAATGAGATACCGCCTTTATGGTCGGTTGGACTTTAATTGAATTGGTTTTAACCTGACTAAACATGGATACTGCATGTATGGTCGGTTGGAATTAATTATAAATTTGACTTAATCAGGATACCGCCTATATAGTTGGTTGGTAATATCACGCAAAGTTTATATATTATAATAAGAGAGATATCTAAAATAGAAGTAATAAAAATGGATCCTCTAACCCCATCATTTTCTTTTATTGTACTTTTCCCTTTTTAATTTCCAGTATTTACTTTCCAGCATTTACTTCCAGAATTTACTTTATTTAATTTCCAACATTTACTTAATGTCTTTTATTTTATTTAAGCTTTTATTAGCCTTAGATATGTGTCGTAACTAAGTCTGTTATCTGGGTTTGTGATGAATTCCAATATCACTGGTTTATAAGGGGTTATTTTATAGTTTGGGTAATATAAAGGTTTATTTATTAAGTTTTAAGCTTAATGCTTTTTGTTAACTGCCCATTAATAAGATTGATGAGGTAAACTTAAAATAAACTTGATAAAGGAATTTTAGGTTTCAGCCTTAGACTTAATAGCCTACGATCTTCCTTGAGGATAGATAACCCTTTAATAGATTTCCTTACAAGATAGACATATACCTGTCGGGCGGGGGTAGCCACAATTGGAACTTAATATTAATGAATTCAGGTAATTTGGTTGACATAGACATATGATTAATTGGGTTACACTGGGTATTTGCAGCTTACCATCGACATAGGCTTTTGCATAATTTCGTGTTACAGGTTAATACACCAATATATTGCACAAACGTAAAATAACCACTTCATCTTTAAAAAGATACTGGAAGAATTCACAACCCTAGATAGTTTCTTAATATTAAATTTTCTCTTAATTTACTTTCGCACTGTTTTATTTATTCATCTTTAGTTTAAAGTCACCATCCAATCAAACAACCAATCTATTAGATACTTGTAAAAATTTGTCTTCATAAATTAATAGCTTAGGTATTAAGTCCTCGTGGGATCGATACATTTATACTACTTGAACGATACGTGCGCTTGCGTTATATGTGTGTGATTACGCCGGTCAAGTTTTTGGCGCCGTTTCCGGGGACTTATTTATCTTTCACTATTAATTTTAGGGTTAGATACGTTACTTGTATCTAATTTCTTTTTACTTATTGTTTTTGTTTTCTTGTGTTTCAGGTTCTCACACACTACATGAGATGAACCAGAAGCTTCGAAATCCATCCGCTTGACCCAGAGATTGAAAGAACCATCAGATAGTTGAGAATGGAAAGGCGAGAAGGCCAAAAAGCACTGATTAACATGGAACCTGAACCTTTGGAAGTTGCACCACCAATTCCCATTCGAGACAGAACTATTCCAGTGGTTGACGACTTCATTTCCTGTATTGTACTTCCTCCCTTACCAGCAAATGCGTGTGACATCAAAACATGCATTCAGATGATTCAGCAGTCAGTTCAGTTTGAGGGGAATGCAACTGAAGATCCTAATGCCCACATCAGCAACTTCTCGGAAGTTTGCAGCACTTTCAATTACAACTGAGCGGCTGAAGAAGCAATGAGACTGCGTGTTTTTCCATATTCCCTGAAGGACAGAGCTAAGGCTTGGCTACATTCACTACCAGCAGGTTCCATCACAACTTGGAACACTCTAGCCACCAAATTCCTTGCAAAGTACTTTCCACTAGCCAGAACTGCAAAGCTAAGGAATGATATCACATCATTTGTGCAACAAGACTCAGAATCCCTCTATGAAGCTTGAGAAAGGTACAAAGATTTACTCAGAAAATATCCTCACCATGAGATTGCAATGTGGCTACAAGTCCAAACCTTCTATAATTGACTTTCTGGATAATGAGAACCACAATTGGTGCTGCTGCTGGAGGAGCTTTAATGGAAAAAAATAGAAGATTAGGCTTGGGCCCTAATTGAAGAAATGGCCAACAAAAATTCATTGTGGCCAACATAAAGGAGCATGATCCAAAGAATTGCTGGAATTTATGAAGTTGGAGCCAACACAGCAGTGAATGCCAAGCTGGATCTAATATGCAAAATCATGGAAACTCTTAGCATGCAAGGTAATACTGGATCCACAAGTTCACCATATGGAGGAGCACCAGAGAAAAACCAACATGAAGAGACGGTGAATTATGTCAATAATTTCAACAGACAGGGAAACAATCCATATTCCAACACGTACAACCCAGGGTGGAGGAATCATCCCAATTTCGCATGGAGCAACAATTCAGGGCAAAAGAACAATCCACCATCTGGATTCCAACAGCAAAACAAAGGCCAGGAATATGAAAAAGAACCATGAATAATGAAGTGTTGGCCCAGTTGAAAAAACAAGAAGCAAAATACGATGCTTTAACAACTATGGTTCAAAATCAAGTAGCATTGAATCAAATCCATTCAGCTTCTATTAAAGCACTGGAGAATCAAATGGGACAACTGGACAATGCTCAGAGTTACAGACCGCCAGGTAACCTTCCTAGCAACACAGAACCAAATCCAAGGAACCGAGGGAAGGAGCAATGTCAAGCCATTACTTTGAAAAGCGGTACTGAAATCAACAAAGACGTTGGAATCAAGGCGTCAATTGAAGAAGTTCTAAAAGAAGCAGTTCCACAGATGGAGGAAAAAGAAGCAAATGAAAAAGATCAAGAAAGAATCATTCCACCTCCACCTTTTCCACAGCGACTCCAGAAAAGAAAATTGGACAAGCAGTTTGCTCGATTCCTGGAGGTCTTAAAAAAGCTGCATATCAATATTCCATTTGCAGAAGCGTTGGAAGAAATGCCCAGCTATGTCAAATTCATGAAAGACATTCTTTCACGAAAGCGAAGATTGAGAGATTACGAGACAGTAGCATTGACAGAAGAATGCAAAGCCATCATTCAGAGGAAACTTCCCAATAAGTTGAAAGATCTTAGCATTTTTACTGTCCCATGCACCATAGGAGAACATTACATCGGTAAAGCTTTGTGTGATTTAGGTGCTAGTGTTAATTTGATGCCTTTTTCGATTTACAGGAAACTGCAGATTGGAGAAGCAATGCCCACCTCAATCTCTTGCAAATTACTGATAGAACACTCATATTTCCGAGAGGTGTAGTTGAAGATGTGCTGGTCAAAGTCGACAAACTCATTCTCCCAGTAGATTTCATTATCCTTGACATGGAAGAAGACAAAGATGTACCTATCATCATTGGAAGACCATTCTTAACTACAGGTCGAACTGTTATTGATGTACAAAAAGGAGAACTAACCATGAAAGTGCAGGACCAAGAAGTTACCTTCAATGTTTTCAAAGCCATGAAATTCCCGATTGATGAAAAGGAAGAGGAATGTTTCAGAGTTGATGTTGTTGATAGTATAATCCAGGATATTGATGCAATACCACTCCCCATGGATAAACTTGAAGCTTGCATCACCAACATGACTGACAGCGAGCTAGATGCTGAAATTCTGGAATGTATCAACTACCTTGACAAACCATTTCGTTTCAAATCGACACCACATGTAGAAATTCTAGAACTACTGAAGAAAGAGCGAATCAAGCCCTCGATTGAAGAACCACCGCAGCTGGAGCTAAAGCTACTACCGAGCCATCGCAGGTATGCATTCTTAGGAAACTCTTCTGAATTACCTGTGATTATTTCTTCTTCGCTAACATTGGAGCAGAAAGAAAAGTTGCTGAGAGTGTTACGAGAACACAAGAAAGCCATTGGCTGGACTATATCAGACATTCGAGGCATTAGTCCATCATTTTGCATGCACAAGATTCTGATGAACAACGAGTACAAACCCACAGTGGAGCATCAACGGAGACTAAATCCAATCATGAATGAAGACGTGAAGAAAGAAATTATCAAATGGTTGGATGCTGACATCATTTACCCCATCTCTGACATCACTTGGGTGAGCCTTATGCAATGTGTGCCAAAGAAAGGAGGAATTACTGTAGTCACAAATGAAAAAAACGAGCTGATTCCAACAAGAACGGTGACTAGATGGAGAGTATGCATGGACTACCGGAAGCTGAACAAAGCAACAAGGAAATATCATTTTCCGCTGCCATTCATTGACCAGATGCTAGACAGATTGGCGGGACATGAGTTCTATTGTTTTCTGGACGGATACTCGGGGTACAATCAGATTTCCATAGCCCCAGAAGATCAGGAGAAAACCACTTTTACATGTCCGTATGGTATTTTTGCTTTCTGCATGATGCCATTTGGACTATGTAATGCTCCTGCCACATTTCAACGTTGCATGATGGCCATCTTCTCAGACATGTTGGAACAAAGTACGAAGGTCTTCATGGATGATTTCTCTATGTTTGGAGACTCTTTTGACCACTACTTGCAAAATCTGGAAAATATGTTACAAAGATGCGAAGATACTAACATGGTACTCAACTGGGAGAAATGTCACTTCATGGTGCAGGAAGGCATTGTCATGGGACATCAGATCTCACAAAAGGGAATCGAGGTAGACAAAGCAAAGATCGAGGCAATTGAAAAACTACCTCCACCAATAACTGTCAAAGGAATTCAGAGTTTTCTCGGACATGCAGGTTTTTACAGGAGATTTGTCAAAGACTTCTCAAAGATTGCTAAACCTCTGTGCAATCTTCTGGAGAAAGATGTGCCTTTCAACTTCACCAAAGAATGCCACAAAGCTTTTGAGATATTGAAACAGAAGCTGGTCTCTGCCCCCATCATAGTAGCACCAGACTGAACTCTTCAATTTGAGGTGATGTGCGATGCTAGTGATTTTGCTATAGGTGCAGTTTTGGGACAACGCAAAGTAAAACTTTTCCATACCATTTACTACTCCAGCAGAACTCTGAATGAAGCTCAACTCAACTACACAACCACTGAAAAAGGAGTTGCTTGCAGTTGTGTTTACTTTTGATAAATTCCCCTCATATCTGCTGGGTCCCAAAGTGGTGGTCTACACAGATCATTCAGCAATCAAATATCTGATCACGAAGAAAGATGCTAAGCCCATATTGATCCTTTGGGTGCTTCTACTGCAAGAATTTGACGTGGAGATCCGAGATAGGAAAGGGACAGAAAACCAAGTGGCAGATCACTTATTAAGGCTCGAGAATGGAGAAACAGCTGGCAATGAACCGATAATCAAAGAAATTTTTCCAGATGAACAACTGTTTGCCATGAAACAACATGATGTCCCTTTGTACACTGACTATGTCAACTTTATAGTATCGGGAAAATGGCCGTTGGAATGGACACATCAGCAATGAAAGAAGTTCTTCAAAGAAGTCAAGCACTATGTCTGGGATGAGCCGTACATGTTCAAATGATATGTTGATCAATTACTGAGACGTTGTGTTCCATAGGAGGAGGTCAATAGTGTTCTGCAGCATTTCTATTCATCACCATACGGTGGACACTTCAGCGGGAATAAAACTGTAGCCAAAGTCCTTCAATTAGGTTTGTTCTGGCCCACTCTATTTAAAGATGCTTACTTATTTGCTCTTCAATGTGATAGGTTCCAGAGAACGGGAAATATATCAAGGAGAAATGAAGGACCTCTGCAAAACATTCTGGAAGTTGAGATATTTGATGTATGGGGGATTGATTTTATGGGACCCTTTGTTCCATCATTCGGAAACCTGTACATACTAGTTGCAGTGGACTACGTCTCCAAATGGGTTGAAGCAATTGCACTGCCATCAAATGATTCAAAAGTGATGATTAAATTCCTTAAAAAGAATATTTTCACTCGCTCCGGAACACCTCAGGCGATTATCAGTGATGTAGGCACACATTTCTGCAACAAATACTTCGATGCACTTCTATATAAATATAGAGTTACTCATAAAGTTGCCACTGCCTACCATCCGCAGTCAAATGGACAAGTTGAAGTTTCAAACTGGAAATCAAAAGAATCTTGGAGAGAACCGTTGGATCAACAAGGAGGGACTGGTATAGAAAATTAGATGATGCATTATGGGCCTACCGGACAGCTTACAAGACACCTATTGGTATGTCCCCATATCGAATGGTGTTTAGGAAAGTGTGCCATCTGCCAGTGGAGCTTGAACACAAAGCGTACTGGGCACTGAAGAAGTTAAATCTTGATCCACAAGCAGCAGGAGAAAATCGACTCCACCAACTCAACGAATTGGAGGAATTTCGCCTACAGGCTTATGAGAATGCCAGATTATACAAAGAAAATACCAAGAAATGACATGATCGAAAAATAGTGCGCAGACAACTGGAACCAATGTAGCAGGTGTTGTTATACAATTCAAGGTTTAAAATTTTCACTGGAAAGTTGAAATCAAGGTGGTCAGGTCCATTTGTGATCACTCAGGTTTTACCATATGGATCTGTTGAGTTACTTGATCCCAACACCAAAGAAACATTCAAAGTTAACAGTCAGCGTGTCAAACATTACTGGGGAGAATCATTTGAGTGACAAAAAGAAAGTGTCACACTTTCAGATCCAGCCTAACGTTCGGGCAGTCATGTCTAGTTGACGACTTTGAACTTAGCGCTAGCAGGGAGGTAACCCATGCAATTTGTGTATATATTCAGATTTGGTGTGTTTTATTTTTGTGTGTTTAATTTGTGTAGGTAAAGTCACATTTCAGAAAGGAAGACATTCTCGCAAATCTTCACAAGCAATTTCCTTCTCTCCCTCAAAACTCTCTGATGAAATTCTACAAAGCTCGCTTGGAAAGAATGAGACTACTGATGATCAAAGGTATTCCTAATGACATTCATTGGATTATTGAAGCACGAGTCCGATTGGCAGGTGAGTCCTCTGACTCTTTTATTTCATATCTGTCTGGTTTAGGAAAAAATACCTATGCTAAAAAGAGAAGAGTTAAAAGAATGGGTGTTTGTTGTAAATGTGCTCGTATGACATGTAATACTCGTTGTCGTTCTTTAGGAATGATGTCTGATAACCGTGAAGATAAAATTAAATTCATTAAGGATGGCTTGAGTAAGGAGTCTTTGGATGACATATCTAAGACTCTTGAGACGCATTCCAGTGGATATGTGCACCATGCAATTCACATGTTATATACACAATTCCGAAAGGAAAGACAACAATACAGTCTCGGGAATCTGACTCTAAAAGACATTGTTTTCCAATTTATAAGAAAATTTGATAGGAAGCTTGTCCCTGACGCATAGACGTCATTCAAGCTGTTACTTCTGTAAATATTATTTTCTTTTTGTCTTTAACTAATAATTATGACTTTTTTTGTTATTTTCCTTTATTTTCTCCAACAGGATCCAGACTTTTTGACTTTCACGATTTATTTCACTGTATAGCTAATAATTGTCATTTGGTAGGTACTAGTACTATTATTACTCACCCTTTTTTCAGGTGTTATAAATTCAACACATCATTGCACTCTTGAAGGCATCTAGATTTGAGAAAGAAATACAATAAAAATGGAAGCCACTTCAAGAAGACGAGTTGTAAACATCTGTGTGTTTTGCGGTACTAGTGTTGGTTCTAAAGCAGAATTCGTTGAAGCAACACAGGAATTGGGTCGAGTCATAGCTGAAAGGAATATGCACTTAGTATATGGCGGTGGTAATCTTGGACTAATGGGGATCGTTTCAAGGGCTGTACAGGAAGGAGACAGTCAAGTCTTGGGAATCATCCCAAAACCCTTGGCGGAGTTAAATCTTATAGGACCATCAAACAGAAAGGAACTTATTGTGCCAGGTATGTCTGAATGACTGGTGGAAATGATTAACCGTGCTGATGCTTTTATTACTTTTCCAGGTGGCCTGGGCACGATGGAAGAAATTTTTACAGTGTTATCTTGGGAAAACTTGAACATACACCATAAACCGATTGGACTGTTTAATGCTGATGGATTTTATGATTTTATTTGTGTGTTTCTTTATGATGCCCGGAGAAATGGGTTCGTTCAAAACCTGTAAAAGATCTATTCTTCACTGCCAGAACTGCCAATGATTTAATTGACCAACTTTTAGCCTTTGAACCATAAATTGACCTTATCCTTTCCAAGATAATCTGGTCCGATAATGATCGTGGTAAAAAGCGTCGGATAAATCTGGATCTTAACCTTTAATTTTCATTTTACATGTAGAAATTCAGCTAACTAGGTATTATCTTCTAAACTCTTCTTCTACTTTTTAAGACATTGGGGACAATGTCTCATTTAGGTTTGGGGGAGGGAATAGTTGACTAGTATCTTATTTTTATTGTATTGTTTTTATTTTATTTTTAGTCAAAATTTTCAAAAAATTCAAAAAAATAAAAAATTACTAAAAAAAATTAAAAAATATTTTGTGTTTTTGTGTTTTTAACTTGATTAATCAGGTGAAATTGGTGTGAGATAGCTCTGTAAGGAATTTTCACTCCTGAGACATATCTTAACCTATTTCGTAACAAGTTAATTTTTGTTTATTTCCTTTTAAATTAGTTAATTTGTAAATTCTCCATAAAACTGACTAAAATGGATCTTCATATGCTCAGTTGACAGATATTATCAACATAGATGGTAACATACGGACATGAGATGTAATTGAAAAGTTTGTAATATTCAGTGCTCTAGTTTAATTGGAGGAAGCATCTAAAAAAGCGATGGGATAAAAAAAACTTCTGAGATCCGAGTTATTAAGTCCGTAGGGGTGTTTTAACACCTAGTACCCTAAAACCAACTAGTTTGGGAGTCACTGGCCCAAAGCTCGCTACATGGATCAAAGATGTTCTAAAAATAAAAAGAGACATCTGAAATCCGAGTAATTAAGTCTGTAAGGGTGTCTTAACACCTAGTGCCCTAAAGCCAACTGGTTTGGGAGTCACTGGCCCAAAGTTCGTTACATGGATTGAAGATGTTGCTTTCTTTATTTTATGCAAAAAAAAATGGAAAAATCAGAAAAAAATATTCCATTGCTAAAAAAGGTGTGAATTCTGATAGAACTTTAGGACAAAAATATTACTCTCTTCTCAACTACACTTGTGAATATTATGGGCATAATGATTTGATTAATACTTTGTTGGCTGTATATATGGAGAACGGTAAAAATAATCAGAGAATTTACTTATTTGGTAATTTAGAAAGATTGAAAACAACTACTAACTTGGATAAGGAGTTTCACCAGTTTAGTCACTAACTTGTTTATTCTCTTTTCTCTTGTCTTTTTACTTTTGTGTGCATTAGTTTTATATTGACGTTTGTGGGTATCGTCGCTGTAAGCCCTCACGAGACTACAACTCGTCCACTAGGGACACCTAGGGGTTTAAAGGCTTGTTGCATATGCTAAATGCAACCGTGATCCCTACGAAAGTGGCTTAGTTTAATTTAATTTTAAAGATGTTTATGTTATTTTATTTTGTTGTTTTGCTCTAGGAGTAGCAAAATGTTAGGTTTGTGGGTGTGATGAGTGGTAAATAGATCACTATTTCCCACTCCCTTGACTTAATATTTTGTATAGTTTCTTGATTTGTTTTGTTACTCTCTTTTATTTTCTCTGACAGGATCCAGACTTTTTGACTTTCAGGATATATTTTACTATTTAGTTAATAATTGCCATTTGGCAGGTACTAGTGCTATTATTACTCACACTTTTTCAAGTTCTATAAATTCAGCTCGTCATTGCACTCTTGAAGACACCAGAGTTGAGAAATATAAGAAAAAAATAATGGAAGCAACTTCAAGAAGACGAGTTATAAACTTCTATGTCTTTTACGGTACTGGTGTTGGTTCTAAGCCAGAGTTTGTTGCGGCCTCACAGGAATTGGGTAGAGTCATAGCTGAAAAGAATATGCCCTTAGTATATGGCGTTGGCAATCTTGGACTAATGGGGTTTGTTCTAGGAATCATCCCAAAATATTGACATTGCTCCCTTTGACTCCCTTGACTTAGTCAAGTTCTGGGAATCATCCCAAAACCTTTGGCAGAGGAGAATCTTATAGGTCCATCAAACGGAGATGGATGCATCATGCCAGGTATGTGTGAACGACTTGTGGAAATGATTAACCGTGCTGATGCTTTTATTGCTTTGCCAGGTGGCTTGGGCACGATGGAGGAAAGTTTTACAGTGCTATCTTGGGCGAACTTGAACATACACCAGAAACCGATTGGACTGTTTAATGCTGATGGATTTTATGATTTTCTTTGTGTATTTCTTGATGATGCCCGGAGAAATGGGTTCGTGCCAAAGCCTGTAAAAGACATCATCTTCACTGCCAAAACTGCCCAAGATTTAATTGACAAACTTTTAGCCTTTGAACCATAAATTGACCATATCCTTTCCAAGATTAACTGGTCTGATAATGATCGTGGTAAGAAGCGTCAGATAAATTTAGATCTTAACCTTTAATTTTCTGTCTAGAAGTAGAATTTCAGTTAACCAGGTATTGTTTTCTAACTCTTCTTCTACTTTTTTAGACATTGGGGATAATGTCTCAATTAGGTTTGGGGGAGGGGAATAGTTGACTAGTATCTTGTTTTTATTAATTTTGTTGTTTTTTTTTATTTGATTTTTAGTCAGAAATTTTCAAAAAAATTCAAAAAATTAAAAAAAATAAAAAATTTTGTGTTTTATGTTCTTAATTTTACTAATCAGGTGAAATTGGTGTGAGATAGCTGAGTAAAGAATTTTCACTCCTGAGACGTAACTCAACCTATTTCGTAACAACTTAATTTTTGTTTATTTCCTTTTGAATTATTTAATTTGTAAATTCTCCATAATATTTATTAAATTGGATCTTCATATGCTCAGTTGATAGGTATTATCAACATGCATGGTAACATACAACCATGAGTTGTAAGTGAAAAGTTTGTAATATTTAGTTCTCTAGTTTAATTGGAGGAAGCATCTAAAAAAAGCGATGGAATTTAAAAAAAATATGTATATTAATAAAAAAAAACATCTAAGATCCGAGTAATTAAGTCCGAATGGGTGTTTTAACACCTAGTGCCCTAAAACCAACTGGTTTGGGAGTCACTGGCCCAAAGCTCGCTACATGGATTAATGATGTTATATAAAAAATAGATATATGAAATCCGAGTAATTAAGTCTGTAAGGGTGTCATAACACCTAGTGCTTTAAAGCCAACTGGCTTTGGAGTCACTGACCTAAAGCTCGCTACATGGATTGAAGATGCTGTAAAAAAATAAATAAAAATTAATCACGAAAAAAATTTCATTGCTAAAAAAAAGGTGTGAATTCTGATATAACTTTAGGACAAAAATATTACTCTCTTTTCAACTACACTTATGAATATTGTGGGCACAATGAGCTGATTAATACTTTGTTGGTTGTGTATATGGAGAATGGTAAAAATAATCGGAGAATTTACTTATTTGATCACTTAGAAAGAAAAAAACAACTCTTAACTTGGATAAGAGTTTCACTTGTTTAGTCACTAACTTATTTGATCTTTTTGCTTTTGTGTGCATTAGATTGACGTTTGTGGGTATCGTCACTGTAAGCCCTCACGAGACTACAACTCGTCCATTAGGGACACCTAGGGGTTTAAAGGCTTGTTGAATACGCTAAATGCAACCGCGATCCCTACGAAAGTGGCTTATTTGAATTTTATTTTAAAGTTTTTTATTGTATTTTATTTTGTTGTTTTGCTCGAGGACTAGCAAAATGTTAGGTTTGAGAGTGTGATAAGCGGTAAATATAACAATATTTACCGTCCCGTTTACTTAATATTTTGTATATTTTATTGATTTTTGTGAATATTTTGATGTGTTTTTTGTATTTTGTGGATAAATAAGGTTTCAGGAATCACTGTAATCAAATCGGGGCCAAAACAACGAAAAACTGACAAAAATGGCAAAATTATCATTTCGGCGTCGCAATTGCGAAAGTACGCCGGACACGTGTCAATATTAGAGAAATTTGCTATCATATGCACTTGCTAATATGCGTCTGTCACGTGCCCACTTCACAGCAATCTTGCCATCATGCGCTGGACACATGTCATCATCTCATGCTACTGACACTCATCAGCGACACGCGTCATTGCTTACGTTAGCATGCCGTCAGCATCGCGATGCGCACAACCTCATGTGTCACGATGCCGAGCCAATAATTCTACCGATAGCCACGTGTCATCATCTCAGGAAGCGCTTGCCACGCGTCAAAAATCAATGGCGCGTCGCGACGCGCAATATTCCACGCGTCGCAATGCGTGAGACCAAAATTTGCCTATAAATTAAGGCCGAAATCAGATTTCCAATTCATACATTCTTTTGTGGATTTTCTTAAGAATACTAAGAAGATTGTATCTTGTTTGTTTATTTACAGCTTTCTGTATTTATTTTTTTATTTTACGCAATAGTTCATTCTTTACGTTACTTTTCAGTATTTATTTTTACTTTTCAGTAAGAGGAGGTAACTCCCCTCTGCAAAGGTGAAATATTAAGCTTTTATTACTAATATTTAGATTAATCTCCCTTAATTATAATATATAAATTATTTAAAACCTAACTTAATGAGATACCGTCTTTATGGTCGTTAGGACTGAATTAAATTGATTTTAACATGACTAAATTAGATACCGCCTTTATGGTCGGTTGGAATTAATCATAAATCTGACTTAATCAGGATACCGCCTATATGGTCGGTTAGTAATGTCATTTAAAGTTTATATATTATAATAAGAGAGATATCTAAAATAGAAGTAATAAAAGTGGATCCTCTAACCTCAGCATTTTCTTTATTGCTTTATTTATCTTTTTAATTTCCAAGCTTTACTTTATGTCATTTACTTTATTTAAGCTTTTACTAGTCCTAGATATGTGTTGTAACTAAATATCATATCTGGGGTTTTGATGAATTCCAATATCACCGGTTTATAAGGGGTTATTTTGTGTCTTGGGTAATATAAAAGTTTATTTATTAAGTCTTAAGCTTAATGCTTCTTGTTAACTAGCCATTAATAAGATTGATGTGGTAAACTTAAAATGAACTTGACGAAGGGATTTTAGGTTTCAGCCTTAGACTTAATAGCCCACGATCTCCCTTAAGGATTAGATACCCCTTAATAGATTTTCTTCCAAGATAGACATATACCTCTTGGGCGGGGGTACCCACAATTGGAACTTAATCTTAATGAATTCAGGTAACTTGATTGACATAGACATATGATTAATTAGGTTATTTGGGTATTTTCATATGACCATCTACATAGGCTTTTGCATAATTTCATGTTCCAGGTTAATAAACCGATATATTGCATAAAAATGAGATAACCACTTCATCTTTAAAAGATATTGGAAGAATTCACAACCCTAAATAGTTTTATAATATTGAATTTTCCTTTCACTTACATTCGCACTGTTTTATTTACTTGTTTTAGTTTAAAATCACCAACCAATCAAACAACCAATCTATTAGATACTCATAAATATTTGGCTTCATAAATTAATATCTTAGGTATTAAGTCCTCGTGGGATCGATACATTTTATACTACTTGAACGATACGTGCGCTTGCGTTACATGTGTGATTTCACCGATCACTTTTGTGCAACATGACTCAGAATCCCTCTGCGAAGCATGGGAAAGATACAAGGAGTTGCCTCCGAAAATGTCCTCACCATGAGATTGCAAAGTGGCTATAAGTCCAAACCTTCTACAATGGACTTTCTGGACTAATGAGAACCACAATAGATGCTGCTGCTGGAGGAGCATTAATAGAAAAATGAGAAGATCATGCCTTGGACTTAATTGAAGAAATGGCCAACAACAGTTCCTTGTGGCTAATAGACAGGAGCATAATCCAAAGAATAACAGAAATCCATGAAATATGGGCCAACACGGTAATGAATGCCAAGCTGGATCAGATATGCAAATATCTGGACACTCTTAGCATGCAAGGTAACGCTGGATCCACAAGTTCACCATATGGAGGAGCACCAGAGGCAGAGTCTTACAACCAACATGATGAGACAATGAACTATGTCAGTAATTTCAACAGACAGGGAAACAATCCATATTCCAATACCTACAACCCAGGTTGGAGGAATCATCCCAATTTAGCATGGAGCAACAATTCAGGGCAAATGAACAATCACCATCTGGATTCCAACAACAAAACAAAGGCCAGAAGTATGAAAAAGAACCAGGAATAGCAGAGGTGTTTGCCCAGATGAAAAACAAGAAGAAAAATACGATTTTTAACAGTTGTGGTTCAAAATCAAGCAGCGTCTTTGAAGACACTGGAGAATCAAATGGGACAACTGGCCAATGCTCACAATTACAGACCGCAAGGTACCATTCCTAGCAACACAGAATCAAATCCAAGGAATAGAGAAAATGAGCAATGTCAAGCCATCACTTTGAAAAGCGGCACGGAAATCAACAAAGATGTTGGAGTCAAGGCATCCATGGAGGAAGTTCCGAAAGATAGTAGCGAAGCAGATCCACAGATGGAGGAAAAATAGGAAAAAGAAAATGATCTAGAAAGATTCACTCCACCTCCACATTTTCCACAGCGTCTCCAGAAACACAAACTGGATAAGCAATTTGCTTGATTCCTGGAGATATTCAAAAAGCTGCATATCAACATTCCATTTGCAGAAGCGTTGGAACAAATGCCCAGCTATGTCAAGTTCATGAAAGATATTCTGTCACGAAAGTGAAGATTGGGAGATTATGAGACGATAGCATTGACAGAAGAATGCAGTGCCATCATTCAGAGGAAGCTTCCCCCAAAGTTGAAAGATCCTGGCAGTTTCACCATCCCTTGCACCATATGAGAACATTAATTCGGTAAGGCCTTGTGTGATTTAGGTGTTAGTATTAACTTGATGCCTTTGTCTATTACAAGAAACTACAGATTAGAGAAGCAAGCCCACCTCAGTCACTCTGCAACTTGCTGATAGATCGCTCATATTTCCGAGAGGTGTGGTTGAAGATGTGCTGGTCAAAGTCGACAAATTCATTTTCCCAGCAGATTTCATTGTCTTGGATATGGAGGAAGACAAAGATGTATCCATCATCCTCGGGAGACCATTTTTTGCTACGGGTCGAATCATTATTGATGTATAAAAAGGTGAACTAACTATGAGGGTGCAAGACCAAAAAGTAACACTCAATGTTTTCAAAGCCATGAAATTTGACAAAAAGGAGGAGGAATGTTTCAAACTAACCACAAAAAGGAGATTGTGTCGCGAGGGGACATTATCGTGTGCAAGGTACCGAGTAAAAATAATGTAACAGACCTATTTACTAAGGCCATACCTCCAAAGTTATTTGATAAAATGTGGAGTCGATGAGTATTAGATACAATCGATAAATAAGTTTATTTAATTGATCCAAGAAAAAATTTTGAAATCGTAAAATTCTGATTTTCCACGTTCCGCTGTGCTAACCCTGTAATTCTCTATAAAACCCCAATAAAATGGTATCAGAGCGAGTCTGATTCTGGACACCCGATATGATTATGTCTTTAAAATTCAATGTTTAATTTAATCTTTACTTTATGCATGTATGTGTTTATTTAATTTGATTAAATAAAGTAAAAACATCATTTGTGGAAAAATCCCTATTTGAAAATAAGGTTTTTATTTAATATGTATTTGATGCATATTAATTGGTTCGTCTTGTCAATAACGCTTATCGATAAATTTTCTGTGACTATATCCGAGAACGTGCCAAAGCTGTGAAGATATGGCAGGTAGAAATTTATTTGTACTAGATATATTTGATATTAGGTGATTCAAACGAAAGCGGAATCCTGAATGTGCCAAAGCTGTCAAGGTTTCGGAAGTATCTTGAATTCATCATTGACAAGTCTAACCTTGGTATGCCTCATTGTGAGCGTGCCAAAGCTGTCACAACGAGAAACGACCAGGACCAAAAACCCAGGAGTCACTATTGAGTGATTGACAATGAGTTGTCTACCTAATGAATATACGTAGGCGAGAACGTGACAAAGTTGTGAGCTGAAATATATTCATGGGGTCCACATTTCACTATTATGTTATGATTTGATTATCGCATGTTTTGTATTCTGTTTGGAGATTACAGTTTTGCATGAAATAGTGGGATGGTCATTTTTAGATTAAAAATCCATGATCTAGTTAATGTTTTTTAATATAATATGAAACTATTTTATCTGCTTATCTGCTAATCGTTGATTCGCTGTCTATTTGATAGATTTGCGATGGCTGCACCTCCTAACCAATCCTTTTGCTCGTATGCTTGATACGAATAAGCTAAAAGGCGCTGAGAACTTTACGGATTGGGATATGGATTTGAGGATTGTCCTCAATTTCGAAAAGCTGGGATACATTTTGGAAGTTCCATTACCGCTTGCTATATCTCCAGATGCATCTTGTGAAGAATTTGAGACTTTCCAAAGATGGAAGGATGATGATTAAAGAGTTAAATCATTCATACTTCGTTATCTTTCTTCTGAGCTTAAGAATCAATACTTTGAGATGCACGATACATATAACATGATGGCACAACTTCGTGAATTTTTCATGAACCAGGAACAGGTCGTGGTTCATATAGTTTCAATGGAACTGTTCCATTCTAAACTTGATGAGGGGAAGGCTGTGAGCCCACATGTGCTTCATTTGATTGATTTTATCGAGCAATTGAGGCACCAAGATTTCCCTCTCAATGAAACTCTGGGACGTAGTGTTATACTCGGTTCACTCCCAGCATCGTATCGCCAGTTCGTTATGTACTTCAACATGAATGGGATTTACTGCTCTTACCGTGAGTTACATAAGATGCTTCTCACAGTAGAGGAATATTTAAAGAAGAAAGTTCTGACTCGTCTTCCGAAACCTACTTCTCTTTCCGCTTCTTCCCAATCCAAGTCGAAGGGGGAAAAGACAAAAGGATAAGAAGAAGAAAGATTTCAATGTTCCTCCGTAGGTCTAAGGTAACGAAGCCCAATAGAGCTTCTGAAGATAAGTGCCACCACTGCCAGAAAGTCGGGCACTGGAAAAGAAACTGTCCGGACTACCTTGCACAAATAAGGAAGGAAAAGCATCAACATCAGGTACTTTTATTTTTCCTATTATTGATATCTCATTGGCTTGTGAATCTATGACATCTAATTGGATTTTAGATTCTGCTTGTCCTATTCACATTTGTAATACGTTGCAGGTGCAGACGGAAAGTAGACCACTAAAATCTGGGGGGATACAGTTGCGATTCAGGAAGTGGCGACTCTCTGGATGCAGTTGCAGTGGGCATATACGAGATTCCCTTACCCAGTGGGAGACTTTTGTTCAATGACTGCAATTTTGTGCCAGGATGTGTGGCAAATATTATGTCTATTTTTGTATTAGATACTGAAGGATATAATGTAAATATCAAGAATCGTTCTTCATATTTATATGATAGTAATAATATTCAGATCATTTGTTGTCCAAACGAGCATGGTCATTACATATTGCGTACCTCATAAGATATCTTTAATACTGAAATTAATAAACGTAAAAAAATCTGATATAAATAATACTGACTGTGGCATATTAGGTTAGGTCATATAGGCGTGAAATGCCTAACCCAATTGGTTAAGAATGGTTTGATACATGATCTCACCATTGAACCTTATCCAACTTGCGAATCTTGTATTCTGGGTAAAATGACCAAAGCCCAATTTTCTGTTGGACATCGAGCCACTGACTTATTGGAACTTGTACATTCTGATATATGTGGTCCAATGAGTCAGACTGCACACACTGGTTATTCATATTTCACCACCTTTAACGATGATCTGTCACGGTACGGTTATGTTTATCTGATGAAACATAAATCAGAAACCTTTGAAAATTTCAAAGAATTCCGAAATGAAGTTGAAAAATAGACTGGTCAATATATTAAATGCATTCGATCAGATCGAGGCGGTGAATATATGAATGAAGTGTTCACTGATTATTTGAAGGAAAATGGGATTCTCACTCAATATACTCCAACATGCACTCCGCAACACAATGGAGTGTTAGAGAGGAGAAATCAGACTTTATTGGATATGATCCGATCAATGTTGAGTTATACAGATTTACCCTATTACTTTTGGGGTTATGCTCTTTTAACTGCCGCACATCTTTTGAATAAGATTCCTTCCAAAGTTGTTCCTACGAATTCGTATGAGATATGGACCGATAGGAAACCGAATCTTAGTTATATTAAGATTTGAGGCTGTCATGCATACGTGAGGATGGCTCAGCAGAATAAGTTTTTGCCTCGAGGGCAGAAGTTTAGGTTTGTTGGATATCCTTCAAATACGAAAGGATATTTGTTCTATGATACCGAGCATCGAAATGTGTTCGTATCTCGCTTCGTAAAATTTCTAGAAATATAATTCTTTTTTCTGAAGGTGGTGATTATGGACATGTTGAACTTGATGAAGTACAACATAAAACCAATGAACCAACGAAGGAACCTGAAGTTCAAGAAGATGAAGAACCTTCAACACACACACTCTGTATGTCACAAAAGGGTATCAAGACCTCCTGAACGCTTGTATTTGATACAAGAAAAGAGTCTTCGATGTTCTCTTAGTTGAAGAGACTGACCCTTTTACCTGGAGAGAATCGATGTAGGACATCGACTCCGTGAAGTGGCAAGACACCATGAAATCCGAGATGGACTCAATGTATGAGAATCAAGTTTGGAACTTGGTTCCGCTTCCCGAAGGAATTGTTCCTCTCGGTTGTAAATGGATTTACAAGAGGAAGCGCGGGGCCGATGGAAATGTTGAAACCTTTAAGGCCCGACTGATAGCTAAAGGTTACTCGCAGCGACCCGGTGTCGACTACGATGAAAATTTTTCACCAGTTGCAATGCTAAAGTCTATAAGGATTTTGTTGTCTATAGCCGCTTACCATGATTACGAGATTTGGAAAATGGATGTCAAAACAGCTTTTTTAAATGGTTTTCATGATGAAGAAATCTATATGGAACTGCCGGAGGGTTTTGTATCCAGCGAAAACTACGGCATGGTATGCAAGTTGAAGAAGTCTATTTATGGACTTAAACAGGCTTCACGAAGTTGGAATCTTCGATTCGACGAGATAATCAAATTGTCTGGTTTTCTCAAGAATTCGGAAGAATCCTGTGTATATGAGAAGGCCAGTGGGAGGATGGTGGTATTATTAATTCTCTATGTTGACGATATTCTTATCATTGGGAATGATATTAGGATGATGCAAGGCGTCGAAGCTTACCTCTGTAAGAATTTCTCTATGAAGGACCTGGGTGAAACTTCTTATGTCTTAGGCATAAAACTCTATAGAGATAGAGAAATGAAGCTTATTGGGTTATCCCAATCAACATACATAGATAAGATCTTAGAATGGTATAATTTTGGTAATTGTAAGACAACAAACATACTGTTCAGACATGGCTTACATCTTTCGAAGAAGATGTGTCCGCAAACAGAAGATGAGAAGATTAGAATGTCTAATCAACCTTATGCTTCGTGTTTGGGCAGCATCATGTATGTCATGTTATGTACTAGGCCTGATATCAGCTTCACAGTTAGTGTGACCAGCAGATATCAGTCCAATCCAGGTAATGACCATTGGATGGCCATTAAACATATCCTCAAGTATCTTAAAGGTACTAAGGATAAGTTTATTATCTATGGAGGAAACAAACTGCAAGTTAATGGCTATATGGATTCCGATTTTCAATCGGATCCTGATGATAGAAATTCTACATCAGGATTCGTGTTTACCTTAACGGAGGTGCAATTTGTTGGAAAAGTTTCGAACATGGGTCGACAGCTGATTCCCCCACAGAGGTAGAATATATTACAGCTTCTGAAGCTGCAAAGGAAGCTGTATGGGTTAGGAAATTTATCACAGAATTGGGAGTAGTCCTAAGTATCGAGAATCTAATTCTGTTATACTGTGATAATACTGGAGTCATTGCACAAGCAAAAGAACCAAGGGCTCATCAAAAGTTGAAGCATGTGGAATGAAAATACCACATCATTCGAGAGATTGTGTCACTAAGGGACATTGTCGTGTGCAAAGTACTGAGTGAAGATAATGTAGCAGACCCGCTTATCAAGGACATACCTCCGAAGTTATTTGATAAACATGTGGAGTCGATGGGTATTAGATACAATCGATATTGGCACTAGAGCAAGTGGGAGATTTTGTTGTGGTTGGTGCTTTGAGTGCCAATTTTATTATGTATTTCCTTGTAAACATTGTTGTAACATTTTATTATGAATAAAATAAACAGTTTCTTTTATATAACATCTTCTTTGATATGGTAAAGACGTAACAGACCTTAGAATGATTAGTTATGATACTGTTGCAAAAGCGTTGCAACTGACATTGAGTTGTATCATGACGTTGTCATTCTTAGACAGTTTCCGGTCAAGGTTTACACTACTTGGTCAGTAAAATAAACCCGTTGAGACTGGTACATGTCGTATATTGGAATCTTGGATTCCGATGGTTTCTCAATGAACCACGAGTCTGCGAGACTCGTATAGACGTGTAGGTGTTTATAGCGGATAAATACTTAACGACTCACCGAATATTCTTAATGGATGGTACACCAACTTCATTAAGAATCTTCTCCGGTTGAGTGGGCATAGTGATTCTTTGACTTGAGATACCACTGTGGATATATGAGTTATCCTCCACACTTAGATGGCAGTCACGTCACCGATCTATTTAGATCAAACCTCTGCCTGTTCGTTGGGTGTGGAGTGATGCTCAAGATATCCTGTGTGTATCAAGATAGGATCCATCGGTCTATGTACAGAGCATATGTATTCAATATGGAATCAGAAATCTGTTAAATCCATTGGCCCGTGGTACACTGTAGAAATTAGTTCTAAGTGTTATTAAGGGATTGAGAAACGTCGACGTGATTATATCTATAGAGAGTTGAGGTTTATATATATCTCTGGAATAATCCAGATACCTGTGACGGAGGGATTATACGTATACTATGACCTCGACCTGTATGGTTCAGAGAGTTTATCCGTGTTCGTCATAATTTATGGGTGGGTGAATTATGGACACTAAATTTGATTTCGTGACGGATATGCCTGAACTTAGAGAGTCTCACTAATGAAATATACTCATAGAGTACTAGGGCAACTTGAATGAATAATACTGATTATTTATAACTCGTTTAATGGTTAAACGAAAAATACATGCAATCAGGACCTAATCATCATTTCCAAATTAATGTGTATTTGTATTTAATATTTGATATTATTAAATACACATTAATTAAATATCAAATTGTGATATTTTACATATATCATTAATATATGTATTTGAGATATTTAATGTAAATATAATACATATATTTAAGATATTTATTTTTATTATTTAATTGTTAAATAATTAAATTATTAATATAAAAAATATCTTAAGTAATGATTTTCACTTTTTAAATGGCTTGATTCTATAGGTCCATTTGTTAGTTCACTTTATTAAAGATAAATGTTATCTTTTAATCTTGTAAACTTGGACTAATAGAAATGCAACAAAAATAAAATAATTGTTATTTATTTTTTTGTTGTAATAATCTGCCAAATGGGAAATGTTTAACAAAATTATTTTGGTTTCATTTTTCAAACACAAGACAAGTTACACAAATATTTACAAAGTGAGTTAAGAGAAAAGGTGGAAGAAAGAAAGAAAACAAAGGCAAAAACTTGGAATTTTGTAAGTATTTTCATATTTTCTTCTACATGGAAATTATTTCTATTAATCTTAACTTCAATTTGTGTTGCTAAGTTGATGTCTCTACTCTTTGAGTTTGTAATTAAATGTGTTTGAAGCTTGTTGGATGTGTTTTGCATGTATGTTTAATTTATAAGCTTATTAGGAGTAATTAGGCTTAATAGATTAATTAGTAATCAAAGTTTCCATTCTAGAGTTTCTTAGCCATTCATAAATAACCTAGAATTGTTCTTGAGTTGTTTCATGATGATGAGACTTGATTTGTGTGGTAAGGATTGAATTAATGTATTGAATTTGTTTAATTTGATTTAATTTGTCAATTTATGGAAATTGTAAAATTAGGGTTCATAACCTTTACCAAATTTGAGACTTTTCATATATGTGATGTATATATGATGTATATTAAATTTGGGATTGATTGGATTTGATCTTGACATGTTTTGAACTAAAAAAGACCAAATTACAAATCCTGAAAAATTAGGGGACTATTCGGCAATTGTAAAAAAATTGGGGATTTTTGTTGCAATTTGTATTTTCATGTATTAGACATGTATAAATCATTTTGGGATTGATTTGGAATCAATTAAATATGTATTTGACAATTTAGGACCAAAATGATAAAAATGCAAAGTTTGGGGCAAATCCGACAATAAAAGAAAATATGATTTCTTGGGTAAAAATTTCAGATTTTAAGTATTGGTTAATTAAATAAATAAGGTTATTTAATTGATCCAAGAAAAAATTTTCAAATCGCAAAATTCTGATTTTCCGCATTCCGCTGCGCTAACCCAGTAATTCCTTATAAAACCCCAACAGGTGCAGGACCAAGAAGTAACATTCAATGTTTTCAAAGCCATGAAATTCCCTAACGACGAAAATGAGATGGAATATTTCAGACTTCATGTAATAGATAGTATCATCCAGAACACAGATGCAATGTAACTTTCCACTGACAAACTTGAAGCATGCATCACCAACATGGCTCACAAAGAACTAGATGATGAGATTCTGGAATGTATCAACTATCTTAACAAAGCCTCTCGCTTCAGATCGACACCACAGGTGGAAAGCTTGGAATTATCGAAAAATGAGCGAATCAAGCCTCGATTGAAGAACCACCGCAGCTGGAACTAAAGCCACTTCCAAGCCATCTCAGGTATGCATACTTGGAAAATTCTTCTGATTTACCTGTGATTATTTCTTTGTCACTAACATTGGTGCATGAAGATAAGTTGTTGAGAGTGTTACGCGAGCACAAAAGAGCTATTGGCTGGACTATTGCAGACATTTGAAGCATCAGTCCATCATTTTGCATCAGTTCATCATCAGTTGTTAAGAGTGTTACGACGAGTACAAAGCCACATTGGAGCATCAACGGAGACTGAATCCAATCATGAAAGAAGTCGTAAATAAATAAATTATCAAATGGTTGGACTCTGACATCATTTACCCCATCTCTGACAGCACTTGGGTGAATCCTATATAATATGTACCCAAGAAGGGAGGAATGACTGCAGTCACCAATGAAAAGAACGAGCTGATTCCAACAAGAACAGTGACTGGATGAAGAGTATGCATGGATTACAGGAAGCTGAGCAAAGCAACACGGAATGATCATTTTCCACTACCATTCATTGACCAGATGCTAGACAGATTTACGGGACATAAATTCTACTATTTTCTGGATGGATACTCAGGATACAATCAGATTGCCATCGCCCCAGAAGATTATGAGAAAACCACTTTTACATGCCTGTATAGTACTTTTTCTTTCCGCATGATGCCATTTGGACTCTGTAATGCTCCTGCCACATTTCAACGTTGCATAATGACCATCTTTTTAGACATGATAAAACAAATCATGGAAGTCTTCATGAATGACTTCTCAGTATTTGGAGACTCTTTCGACCACTAATTGCAAAATCTGGAAAAAGTGCTACAAAGATGCGAAGATACCAATCTGGTACTCAATTGGGAGAAATGCCACTTCATGGTGCAGGAAGGCATTGTCCTGGGACATCAGATCTCACATAAAGGAATCGAGGTTGACAAAGCAAAGATCGAGACGATAGAAAAATTACCTCCATAATCATTCGTCAAAAGGATTCGAAGTTTTCTTGGGGAAGCAAGATTTTACAGGAGATTTATCAAAGACTTCTCCAAGATTGCTAAACCTCTGTGCAATCTGCTAGAGAAAGACGTGCCTTTTAACTTCACCAAAAAATGCCACTATGCTTTCGAAATCTTGAAATAGAAGTCGGTCTCTACCCCCATCATAGTTGCATCAGATTGGATGCTCCTATTTGAAGTGATGTGCGATACTAGTGATTTTGGTGTAGGTGCAGTTTTGGGACAACACAAAGCAAAAGTGTTTCACACCATCTACTATGCCAGCATAACTCTGAATGAAGCACAACTCAACTACACAACAAGTGAAAATGCGTTGCTCGCAGTTGTGTTTGTTTTTGATAAATTCTGCTACTATTTGCTGGGTCCCAAAGTGGTGGTCTACACGGATCATTCAACAAGTAAATACCTGATTGCGAAGAAACATGCCAAGCCCAGATTGATCCGTTGGGTGCTTCTACTGTAAGAATTTGATGTGGATATCCGAGATAGGAAAGGGTCAGAAAATCAAGTGGCAGATCACTTATCGAGGCTCGAAAATGGAGAAACAATTGCAATGAACTGACAATCAAAGAAATTTTTCCAGATGAACAGTTATTTGCCATCAAGCAGCATGAAGTCCCATGGTATGCTGACTATGTAAAGTACATAGTATCGGGGAAATGGCCATTGGAATGGACACATCAATAACGAAAGAAAATTTTCAAAGAAGTCAAGCACTATGTTTGGGATGAGCCATACCTATTCAAACGGTGTGCAAATCAGTTATTGCGGCGTTGTGTAGCACAAAAGGAGGTTAATAATGTCCTGCAACATTGTCATTCATCACCATACCACAGACACTTTAGCGGAGGTAAAACTGCAACCAAAGTCCTACAATCAGGTTTGTTCTGGCCCACCATGTTTAAAGATGCTTACTTATTCGTTCTTCAATGTGACAGGTTCCAGAAAACGGGAAATATTTCGAGGAGAAATAAAGGGCCTCTTCAAAGCTTTCTCTAAGTGGAGATATTTGATGTATGAGGAATTGATTTTATGGGACCTTTTGTTCCATCACTTGGAATCCTTTACATTTTGGTGGCAGTAGACTACGTCTCCAAATGGGTTGAAGCAACAGCACTGCCATCAAATGACTCTAAAGTGGTGTTAAAATTCCTTAAAAATAATATTTTCACTCGCTTCGCAACACCTCGGGCAATTATCAGTGATGGTGGTACACACTTCTGTAATAGATACTCCGATGCACTCCTATCCAAATACGGAGTTACTCATAAAGTTGACACTGCTTACCATCCGCAGTCAAATGGGCACGTTGAAGTCTCAAACAGAGAAATCAAGAGAATCTTGGAGAGAACCGTTGGATCAACAAGGAGAGACTGGTCTACAAACTGGATGACGCATTATGGGCCTACCAGACAGCTTACAAGACACCCATTGGTATGTCTCCATATCGAATGGTGTTTGTAAAAGCATGCCATCTTCCTGTGGAGCTTGAACATAAAGCGTACTGGGCACTGAAGAAGCTAAATCTTGATCTACAAGTAGCATGAGAGAAACAGCTCCACAAACTGAACAAATTAGAGGAATTTTGCCTTCATACTTATGAAAAATGCCAAACTGTACAAAGAAAAGACCAAGAAGTGGTATGATAAAAAAATAGTACGTAGACAATTAGAACCAGGGCAACATGTGTTGTTATACAATTCAAGGTTGAAACTTTTCTCTGGAAAGCTGAAATCAAGGTGGTCAGGTCCATTTGTGATTACTCAGGTGTTACTTTACGGAGTAGTTGAGATATACAACCCCAACTCCAACAACACATTTAGGGTAAACAGCCAGCGTGTCAAGCGCTATTGGGGAGAATCATTTGAGTGACAAAAAGAAAGTCTCACACTGGCAGGTCCAGCCTAACGTTCGGGCAGTCATGTCTAGCTGACGATGTTAAACTTAGCGCTAGCAGGGAGGCAACCCATGCAATTTGTGTATATATTGAGATTTGGTGTGTTTTATTTTTTGTGTGTTTAATTTTTGTAGGAAAAGTCACAGACATGATGGAAGACGTTCTCGCAAATATTCACAAGTATTTTCCTTCTCTCCCTTAAAACTCTCTGATGAAAGTCTACAAAGCATGCATTGAAAGGATTAGACTTCTCATAATTAAAGGTATTCCTAGTGACATTCGTTGGATAATTGAAGTACGGGTCCAATTAGCAGGTGAGTCATCTGACTCTTTTATTTCATTTCTGCCTGGTTTAGGAAAAAACACTTATGTTGAGAAAAGAAGAGCTAAACGATTAGGTGTTTGCTATAAATGTGCACAATGTACATGTAATACTCGTTGTCGTTCTTTAGGAATGATGTCTGATAATCGCGAAGATAAAATAAAATTCATTATGGATGGCATGAGTAAGAGGTCTTTAGATGACATATCATTGACGATTGAGACGCATCCCAGTGGATAGGTGTATCACGTAATTCGCATGTTACATACACAATTTCGAAAAGAAAGACAACAATTAAGTCTCAAAAATCTGACTTTAAAAGACACTGTTTGTCAATTTATAAGAAAATTGGATGGGAAGCTTGTCTCTGACGCACATATGTCATTCAAGCCGTTACTTTTTGTACATATTATTATCTCTTTGTATTTAACTAATAATTGTGATTTGCTTTGTTATTTTCTTTTATTTTCGCCGACAGAATCCAAACTTTTTGACTTTCACAATTTATTTTACTGTTTAGCTAATAATTTTCATTTGATAGGTACTTGTGCTATTATTACTCATCCTTTTTAAGGATCTATAAATTCAGCTCGTCATTGCACTCTTGTAGACATCCATATTTTAGAAATATATATATATATAATATATATATATATATATATTGGGAGGAACGGATATGCCGAGTGCAGCGGAACGCGCGCAGGATCAAATCCCGAGTAATTTTTTTTTTCGGCAATACCCCAAAAATGTATTAAAATATTTATTTCCATGAACTTAAAATTATTTCAATGCAATAAAAATCATATATCATCATATATTAATTTTTCATGCATTATTATAATTCCCATAAGCTTAAATAAATATTCTAAATACTTTAATAAATTTATCAACACTTAATAAACTAATCCAAGCATCAAAATATTCTCCAACAATTGTCAAATATAAACCAAGCATATAAAATCAATATATCATCCATACATTAATTTTCTATACACTTTAATGCTTAAAAATTCCTCATATACATGCTTACAATTATCCAACAATTCCATAAATAATTTTTTCCAACAACAACAACCCAATCAATAAATTTATAAAATAAATTTACCTACAATAGCTTTTAATCATTGCCAATTTGTGAAGCTTTGCATCCAATCCCCAAATCCACCAAGCACTTTGATCTTCTTTTACCTCCACCAAATCAAGTTTCTTGATGAACAAATCTTGGTGATCAAAAGGTGGTTTGATCACTCAAGAATACCAACAAAAATTTCCCTAAGATTTAACTCTTAAACCTTAGAAAAATTTACATCCCAAGCACACAAATTGATCCTTAACTCTTAAGGATTAATTCCATGCCCTTGATAATTAGTTGGGTAATCTTTGGTGAGATTTAGGCTTGAATTTTGGAGAGCAAAATAAAAAAAATTGAATTCATTTTCCTTGTCCTTGTTCGGCAGCAAAGAGAGGAAAATTTTTTGCTTTTTGTTCCTTTCCAATTTTGGCAGAGAGAGGCAGAGAGTAGTGAAGAAGCAATTTGTCCCTTTTTTTTTGTTTTTATTAATTAAAAAAAAAGTAAAATAAAACCAAAACCAAACCAAGCCTTTTAATTAAACCATGGTATAGGAGCATCTTTTCTCTACACCACATATTTCAAAAATTTAACTTAACCAAAGTTAAACAAAATCCACACCAACCAAGGTAAACTAAATTACAATTAAATGATTTTAGTTACTTTAACTAAAAACATTCAATTACATAAACTATAGTTACCTTAAATAATTAATACCTTTATTTGTATAAACTAAGTAATTAATTTTGTATATTAATTTAACAATTAAATTAATTCACTAATTAATTACTAATTTTATGTAAATCAAATTTACATCTATTATACAATAAACTTATATCAACTCTTGATATAAAATTAATTAATTAAATTAAATTAATTCATCTCATTAATTATCGGATCAAACAATTTAATCCTTAAACCCAAAATATTTTGTCAACATTTGACGAAAGTCGCCCTAGTGGTCAACGAGTAAACTTAATATAGTGGAACTCTCTAGGCTCACGTTCGGTTGTTACTAATATATATACATATATATCACATATACTTGTATACATATTCATGAAACCCTGTCCACCTACAAATCATGACTAAGAACAACACGACACGCTGAATCATACAAGTTGAGGTTAAAACGTTAATGTATAGTCCTTTCGTCATTAACCGTCTCCTATTGAGTAAGGTTATAGTTTTACTATCAAAACATTATCTACTCAATACAAATAAATTTTCATAATTATATTCCATTAATAAATAATATATGCAAAACTCTTTTCCAATAATTTTATAATGTTAAGGAAATAATTTCTTCAATGAACTTTCGGCCGAAAGATTTCCAGAATATACTCTGATAAATTTCTGGAAACATAATCCAACCATATGGACTGACGAATCCTCATATTAACACACACTGATCTTCGTGAGTATCGGTCTATACCTAACAGTCATCCATAGGTCTGACCATAAAAGGTTTCTGACATACATGATATTAGGCACAGAGGATCACTCACAAGATCACCGTGGTGTCTCAAGTCAAAGGACCACAATAACTACTCAACTCGAAAAGATAACTATTGACAGTTTTATGGAATATCTATTAGTCATCTTCTATGAGTTTGTTCGATATTCATTCCACTAATGAATATCTGAATTTCTATACGAACTTCCGCTAAGCTCATAGTCTGTTGAGACAAACCATATGTCCATTACATATATAGACAATGCACTAGTCTTACCAATATAATGACCGACCCATATCAATATATCTAGACCAGGAATAATTTATATTCGAGAGAATGCGTGATATTTCTCAATACCATTTGCAACTCTTGTAACTATATCACAATATATTGTAACTCTCGGGTCTTTACTAATTTCATATAAGGTTCCGAGTGAAACTCGAAATCTCTAACTCTTAGAGTAATCTAACACTTAGATTTACAATATATAAATAAAAGTAAGAAATTACCATACAAAAAAAATAAATAATCATGATAAAGAAAATATTACATTGCATAAATAATAAATATTCATACAAAAAGTGAATGGTGCTCGATCACCATTTCCAACAATATATATATATCCATTGCCAAAAAAGTGTGAATTCTGATATAACTTTAGGTCAAAAATATTACTCTATTTTCAACTACACTTATGAATATTGTGGGCACAATGAATTGATTAATACCTTGTTATTGTGTGTATGGAGGATGGTAAAAATAATCGGAGAATTTACTTATTTGGTAATTTAGAAAGAAAGAAAATAACTATTAATTTGGATAAAAATTTCACTTGTTCAGTCACTAACTTCTTTTGTATGTTTGATTGTACATTTGATTGACGTTTGTGGGTATCGTCGCTATAAACCCTCATGAGACTACAACTCGTCCACTAGGGACACCAAGGGGTTTAAAGGCTTGTTGCATACACTAAATGCAACCATGATCCCTACGAAAATGTCTTAGTTTAATTTTATTTTAAATTTATTTATTGCATTTTATTTTATTTTTGTGCTCGAGGACTAGCAAAATGTTAGGTTTGGGGGTGTGATAAGCGGAAAATATATCAATATTTACCGCTCATTTTACTTAATATTTTGTATAGTTTCTCAAGTTTTGTGAATGTTTTAATATGTTTTGTGTTATTTTGTAGATAAATAAGATTTCAGGACTCAATAGAATCAAGTTAAGGCTAAAACGGCAAAAAACGGACAAAAAAGGTAAAAATGGGAATTCGTGTTGCGATGTGTACACCATCTGCATCACGACGCGCCTTAGTTACTATGCTACCGACACTCGTCATCGCCACATCATCACCATATCATCACCACGTCAGCACGTGTGTCGTCATCACGTCATCATGACGTCAGCATAATAATCAAGTCTGCTGACATGGGTCATTTCTTGTGTCAGCATGACGTCAGCGTTGCGACACCAAGCCTTCATGCGTCGTGACGCCGAGCCAATAATTCAATTGCCAACAGTCACATGCCACGTGTCAATATCTCCTCAAAGCTGCGTGCCACGTGTCATGCATCGACGCGCGTCGCGACTCGCGAGCTTCACGCGTCGTGACGCGTAAGGCCGAATTTTACCTATAAATTGAGGCTGATTTCATTTGAAAAATTCATACTTTCTTTTGGGGAATTTCCTTAGAATACTAAGAAGAGAGCATCTTGCTTGTTTATTTACAGCTTACTTGTATTTAATTTTTATTTTAAGCAATAAATCTTTCTATATTTTACTTTAAAGTATGAGTAGGTAACTTTTTTCTGCTGGGGTGAATGGTAAAGCTCTTATTATTATATTTTAGATTAATCTCCCTTAGTTATAATATATAAATTATCTTAAAACCTGACTTAATGGGATACCGTCTTTATGGTCGGTTGGACTTAATTAAATTAATTTTAAACATGACTTAATGGGATACCGCCTTTATGGTCGATTGAAATTAATTAAAAATCTGACTTAATCAGGATATCGTCTAATGGTCGGTTGGTAATATAATACAGATTTATATATTATAATAAAAGAGATTTCTAAATTAGAAGTAATAAAAGTGGATATCTTAACCCCATTGTTTTATTTTACCTTTTTAATTTTCAAGTTTGTTTTATGTTTTATTTATTTATTTATGTCTTTAATAATCCTAGATATGTGTTGTAACTAAATACCTTATCTAGGGTTTTGATGAATTCCAATATCACTGGTTTATAAGTTGGATATTTTGTGCCTTGGGTAATATATTGGTTTATTTATTGAGTTTTAGTCTTAATGCTTCTTGTTAACTGGCCATTAATAAGATTGATTTGGTAAACTTAAAATGAACTTGGAAAAAGGGATTTTAGGTTTCATCATTAGACTCAATAGCTCACGATCTCGCCTTAGGGTAAATTTCACTTAAGGTAGATTTCCTTACAGGATAGGAATATACCTATCGGGCGGGGGTAGCCACAATTGGAACTTAAACTTAATGAATTCAGAATTTCTTAATTAACATAAGAATATAGTTAATTGGGTTACTTTGGGTGTTTGCATCTGACCATCGGAAGAGGCTTTTGCATAACTTGGTGTTCCAGGTTAATAAACCGATATATTACATAAACATGAGATAATCACTTCATCTTTAAAAGACATTGGAAGGATTCACAACCCTAGATATTTCGCACTGTTTTATTTACTTGTTTTAGATAAAAAAAATCATCATCCAACCAACAATCAAATAAATTAGATACTTGTAGTTATTTAGCTTCATAAATTGATAGCATATGTATTAAGTTCTCGTGTGATCGATACATTTTATACTACTTGAGCGATATGTGCGCTTGCGTTACGTGTGTGTTTATTCATCGATCTGTATGTATAGGTATATGTGAATGAGTATACATATATAACAGTATGTCTATGTTTACGTAAATGAATAAATATATGAATAAGCATTGGTACATGAATTTGAATATGTATATGATGATAAGCTATGGATAATTTGAGTATATAACGGTAAAGAGAATAAGTCATGATTTCTGAATTTATATTAGCACGTGTAGATGTGCGTCATTGGGATAAGTTTGTTATTGATTAATGTATACGAATTAGCGGTATAGAGGTTGAGTTGGTATAGGCTAAGTCTTTTCGAGTGATGGAAGTTTGTGATTGGTGGGATACATATATGAATGGTGAATGTTGATTGATAAGTAAAGAATGTACAGATTGTAAAGGTCATAGTATCGAAATTCGAAGTAATAAGTATATTCATATGTTTGATATATATATATATATATATAAATAAACGTATATGTATGACGATTCTGAATGATTAAGCAATGTTTGTCATATGTATGCATGTGTGTATGTTTAATTGGTTAATAATTTCGTGGTGTAATAACCGAGCTGGTTAGAAAATTCATTCGGACGACATTCATCTCATACCTATTCTAAAATAGGTAATGAGTCTCGTACGAGCATTGTATGTGTGAGCCAGCTCATATGTATGTTTTGTCTTAATTGTTTATTCCTGGATGCCTTGACTGTTTTATATGCTTGAGTATATGTGTATGTATGATAGATCATATGATATGTATGGATGGTGTATATGTGCATGAAATGAAAGAATGATATGTAAACCGATGTGACCATAAGATGCTATAAAATATATGTGCTAAATTTGTATTATACATACGTATATTGTGAAAGAGATACGAATGTTAAGTTATCATAAGGTTTCTGGTATTGAAGAAAGTTTGTCAAGAGTTAAAGTAAGTTTTTTTTGGTATTGAAGATAGTTGTATCCGAATAGAAGACAATTTGTTTGAGTTGCCGATTTAATGATATTTCAAAGATGGATAATTATGATAAAAGTATATATGTATGACTTCATGTTTCATGTGGTTGAAGTGTATTTGATATTAAACGATGTACTTTATGGTATTCATGCTTTGCTTTGTATGCTTTGAATGTTAGCTATTAGATTAGCGAATATGTAGATATGCAATTATATGAAAGTTTGACATGGGTTAAGTATAAAGGATAATAACAAGTTAATAAAATCTGAACTTGTAACAATTTAGTTATTCTGATTAACTGCTGATATGTTTGATTTGTTTATTTGAAGTTTATATTTGACTTGTTTGTTATAATACTAGCATGGTTTCTTACTGAGTTTTATAACTCACACCAAACTAGTTTGCTAGTTTTGCAGGTTGGCTACCAGATGGGTCAACTATTTCAACTTTGAAGTCATGCTCGAGACGTGGATCACCCAAGCGGCAGTCACTCTCGCATGTGTCCTGGGAGAAGTTTTAGAAGTTTAAGAAATTTAAGAATTTTAGGATAATTGGTTATTATTTTGGTTGTCGTGATGAGCTCACTATTTGTATATATATTACGTAAATGTTTTGATTGTTTATGATGTTGTGGGCACATAGCCCTTGAGGGTTGATAAATGATGTGGGCACGAAACCCTTAGGATATGATTTTGATGAGTTTTGTGTGGACCTAAGGTCCTTTTATTTATTTTATGTTTATTTCAGGTTCGTTTTGATGTTGGATTGAGATCCAGGTTGTCCAATTGTAGGATACATCATGCTAGATTTTTTGTAAATTTAGAGGCTTATGGAGATAGGTCAATCCTGTCTCCTTCCGGTAGCACCTTACCTCTAGCGGGGTGTTACAATGAGACAGTGAGCACGTTTCATAACATACTAAGTTCGGTTAACCAAACTCAAAGTTCAGTTAACCGAACTCATCAAGTGCCATATGAATTTTTTAAGAAACATGTACCTTGACTAGGAGTATGTCCTTTAAGAGAATAGATATAACCTTTAATGATATTATTTTACTTAAAAACGCAACATTTCATGTGAACTAACACGGTTCATGGTAGAAGAACATAAAGGTTGGATGAAATGGTGCAAATTCAAATGAATTGATGCAATCATTGTTATCGGTTATGACATTTCAATGGCAACCTTTATATATATAAATAGGTATTTAATGTGCAATAATTTCCATTCATTTCATCCACCATTCTCTGTTCTATTCTTTTTTCTTTTTCTTGAAAGAAAAAGTCTCTTATAGAAGCCGCAGGAAAATTATTATTTTTATTGATTTGAAGTGCATCTATCATTAAGAAGTGGTCATTGTATCCTGAGAAATAACAACCAAAATCGAAATATACCAGTACATGATTGATTTATAGAGAATTAATTTTTGCCTCGATTAAGTTTCATAAACAAAGTTCATCATCAATTTTTTAAGTCTTTATTTTGTTGTTTTATAAGTCTTTTAATTTTGTAAGTTCTGTGTAATCTTTGTAAATCAATGCAATAGACTTTATTTTCACCAAAGTTGAGTACAAAAAAAAAAGCATACGATTCAAATTTGGACACTGCGACAATTTGCTTGCATCTGTGACGTACACGTCAGTAATAGGCCCCAACTGTTAGGCCCTATTGACTATAGTGTACAATGTTTTATTAAACATGTCATGTCTATGGTGGACGAATGACAATCGAGATTTGTAAAAACTGAATTTAGAGAGGAGATCTGAGGTGAATTGAGTTTGATCGAGTTAAATTTTAAAATTAAAGGAAAATGATCATTCTTCCACAAAAATTTGACTAAAGTTCAGTAAATCCGAAAATTTTTAAAGTGTATCAATTTTCATCCGAAGCTACTGATGGAGTTGGTACTTGGAGTGTCAATCTGATTTGTATATTTTATTATTTATTAATAAAATAACTACATTTATTATTTCATACCTTATTAATGGTACTGTCATTATGCGTATTAGATTGATGTATAGATATGCTAAGAATGAAATCGACCTTAGAATAGTTTTAACACTAGGTGTAAACTATTCTTAATGTAAATATTCCTAGTCGTTGGTTTTGGAATACAGTCGAATTCCTATAACCTACAATACTAGCACATGTCGTATATTGGAATTGGAGTTCCAATGGTTTAACCCAATGTACCATGAGTTTTAGAAACTCATATAGATATGTGGGTATTATTTGAAGCGAATACTGAATGACTCACACACGATTCCTAATAGTTGGAAGTACACACCACCGTCAATAGGAATCTCCTCGAGTCGAGTAGTATATGTAATCCTTTGACTATAGGATAGCATTGATTTTGTGTGAGATCCTCCACACTTTGATGCCATGTATGTCAGAAACCTTTCATGGTCTGGCCTCAAGATGTTCGTTGGGTGTGGACTGATGAACTCAGTAATCAAATGTGAAGCAATATAGGATATGTCGGCTAGTATATGTACCATAAGGGGTTTAGGTATCCAAGTTAGTAAAGTCATGATTCTTAAATATTTGGCCATAGTCGATCACCTATGGTGGATCGCATCAGTTATGAAGAATCGTGGACATGTTGACATGAGATATGCGCCTCGGAAACTTGACGGTATATTCTATGTTTCCTAAGGTCAACTCAAATAGCCTATGACGGATGGATTGTTAAACATATGTGATGACCTCGACTTGTATAGTTCAGAAAGGTCGTTCGTGTTCTTCACGAATTCGGAGGTGGCCGAATTACGTACATATTAGCTAGGCTTATATGACGAACATGTCTAAACTTATAGAGTCCCAATATGAAGTGTACTCGTTTAGCACTTGGGTAGCCGATTAATTTTGATAAAAACTAATATTCGATATTAAAATTATCAACTAAGATAATCAAGTGTTATTGGATAACATTGATTATTTACTTTGACCTAATTGAATTAATTGGATTAATTCAATAATTACACAAGGGCTTAATTGTAAAATCATAATGATCTCTACCATTTGAGGATATTATGGTAATTGTAACTATGTAATAATAGGTGGTTTTGGCTTGATTTAATTAGATTAAATCAATGTGGCAAACATTTAACTAATCCATTTCCTAATCATTGACTTGATTTAATTGGATTAAATTAAAGTGGGAGACAATGGAGATTAGTCACACCTAATTATACATATTTGGACAAATTCGATTAAGCCCACTTAAAAGTTGATTATAACTTTATTAATTAAAAATTGTCTAAGTTTTGCTAGAAATAGCAAGCTTTAGGAAGGTTTTAATTACAAGAACAAGTATAAGTAAAAGCTTGAGTAAGCTATACACAAGTAATACTTGAGAGATTAGCCTAAGTTAGAGAAGTGTTTAGAGAAGCTTGTGAGGTCTCTACAATATTTCATCTAGGAGAAATCAAGATTGGATCTTGAAGTGAAGGTTGGTGGCATTGGAAATAAGATTGGATCTTGGAGTCAAGCTTGCACACCTTGGAGGTTCTCCAATAATTTCAACAAAGGAGAGGTAGATTGGATCTTGCATCAAGCTTACTTGGTAATGTTTGATCTTCTCCTAAGCTATGTTCATTTTTGTACTAGATGCATGATCACATAGCTAAATGTTGAAATAAGGTTAATCAATTGTATTAGGATACTTTAGAAGTATAAACATAACATGCTTATGTATTAGGTCAAAGATGTTCATGTTGGACATGAAAAATTAATAAGAGTTTGGAACTCTAAATTAAAGCTTAGAGCTATGGCTACCATTCTAGAATCACTTGACCACCTTTGGGTGACCTAGAAATTTTGGGATTCTATTTTGGGTTGTAATTTGATTCAAAGAAATGCATATATATATTTATAATTTATATATGTTTATTTTATAATAAGTGTTGTGGTTGGTTTTGAAACTAAAATTATTTTGGGTGAATTTTAATTAGTGTTTTTGGGTTTTTGTTTTTAGAAAATAAAATTAAAAAAAAAAAGGAATTTGGGCTGTGTTTCTCTCGGCCAAAGTGGCCGAGAGCTAGGCGCTGCATACTGCACAGCACAGCATGTATGTCCCGAAAAATTATATTTTGTCCGGTTTTTATCTCGTTTAATTTTTCCCGAATCCAGATTTATTTCTGATTTTCCCTAAAACACTTGAAAAATAAAATAAAATATTTTATTAATTTTTAAAATACACCTATGCTAGATATACATGGGTTAGACCCATTTTCGCTGCGCGGGGCACCGATCCGACCCTAGCGATTCCACAACTGCCTCAATATAATGGTATCAGTAGCAATGGCTTAACCACACAACACATATTTTTGAATCTATGCCATAGTAATTTTAATTTAATTATGCATAAGACATATTAGATATGTATTGCATGTTTTAAATTAAAACTTTGACCTATTTAAGTTAATGACTTGATTTTCATAAATCTCCAATGATTAGGTGATTACTTTATTTAAGTAATAGTATTAATAATGTTGGAGCATTATTGGATGATCCGTCTTGTCAATACAGAGATGAATAAGTTCTTACTACTTATATCTAATATCGTCATTAGTGTTAGGGTATAAGTGCTCAGAACTTAGGTCGCTCCGGTAAAATATTAGATGTAGCGTGATGAGTTAACATAGTCGCCCAATATCGTCATTAGTGTGAGGGTGTACATACGAAGCTCATTAGTGCACATTGACAAGTATACACCTAGAACATATCTTAATGAAATATCGTCATTAGTGTGAGGATAAGAAACGGTTCGGGACCAAACTAGGAGTCACATATAGTGATTAACCTTGGAGGTCTATTAATGAGTTTATAAAGGCCAATATCGTCATTAGTGTGAGGGTGGAGTAAATGTCCTGGGATCCACTTCCCGCTATGAAATTTTGATAGTCAAATTTCTATTTTTCCGTTAAGGGAGATTACAGAATTTCTTAAAGTAGTGGGAGGGCACAAATAGATTTAAAATTCCATAATCAATTAGTGTTATCACTTTTGAAATTAAAACTGTTATGCTACTACTCAAAAATATTGTCTTGTAGATGGCTGCTGTTAATCCATTGGTGAAACTTTTGGATTCCTATAAGCTAAAAGGAGCCGAGAACTATTTCGAATGGGAAATAAACATACGCCTTGTCTTGGAGTATAAAAAGTTGACTTATGTCATGATCAATCCACTGCCTATTGATATCGATCATGACTCCACTCTAGAAGAGCGAGAAACTTTTGATAGATTGAAGGATGATAACCTGAAGGTGAAATCCTACATCTTGGGATCGATGGTTCCAGATTTGCTGAGATAGTACATTGAAGTACCGGATTCTTAGAGCATCATGCGAACACTCAAGGAGTTGTTCGAGGAAAATCAAGAGATGGAACTTTATCAAAGGTCTAAGGAATTGTTCTGTGCTGAACTTAAAGAGGGATGAGCTGTCAACACTCATGTTTTGAACATGATCGACCAGATTCGATATCTGGAATGACATGGCATTGTGTTTGATGAACGGATGGGCCGTAATTTGATTATGTCTTCTTTGACTGGTTCTTATGCTGGCTTTGTATTAAATTTCCATATGCATTCGATGCAAGCCACATACAAAAAACTTCATAACATGCTACGTACGGCGGAGCAAGATTTGAAGAAAGGCAACCCCACACTATATCTCCATGGTGGAGCTTGCTCTTCAAAGACTTCTGGGAAGTTAAAGAAAATAAAGATGGGGAAGAAGAAGATTGTAAAGAAAAACTCCAAGAAGCGTAAAGGCACAAAACCAAAAGTGATCTTTTACTCCCAAGTATAAGAGTGTTGAAGTAATAAAATAACCCGGTGAGTCCAGGGTCGATCCACAGAGAAGAGATTTAGCAAAATAGAATAATGAACAGTGCGAAAAAGAAAAGTTTGATTTGTTGAAGTAGTTGGAGACTTTTAGGTTGGAATGCAATAATAGAATGAAATACTGGAGTTAGGGGATCTACTTTTAGTCTTTTAAACATTTAGAAATCTGGCTTTATTATAATTTATAAATTGCCTTTGTTACCCACTTAATTTATTACAGGAATTAATTATGCCATAAAGACCAGTTCAACTTGGAAAGAATAGGGTCGATTTTTGGTTCATAAGCTAAGAGTTGGTCAATTAAATCATCAGCTGTTCGTGCAGTTAGGAAGATATCTCTTACCGGTTTTGAAATAAACCCATTCCTTTTGGAATCTTCAAGAAATACAAAAAGAAAATCGAAAAATCCATTAACATTAAACAGCCCAATATGTTTTTGGTGAATATTCAAGTTTGCCCATGACGTAACAGTGAATATTTATTCCAACGTTCCGAGCCCACCTGGTAAAGCAATGAAAGCATCAGCATGATTGATCATTTCAGTGAGTCTTTCAGACATACTTGGGACAATACATTCTTCTCCATTTGATTTTCCGATGATGTGGCGTTCTGATAAAGGTTTTGGGATGATCCCCAAAACTTGACTTCCACCTTCTTGTACAGCTTTTGAAATACACCCCATCAATCCAAGATTGCCACCGCCATATACTAAGTGCATATTTCTGTTTTCCATAACTCTACCCAATTCTCTTGCTCCCTCAACAAATTCTGGTTTAGTTTCGTAGCTAGTTCCACAAAATACACAGATATTAGTGAATCGTCGTTTTGAAGTTGTCTCTATTTGTGTTACCTCTCTTAGCTAGATGTGTTGAGGAAAGGGGGATGACGAGCTGAATTTATAGATCCTGAAAAGGGTGAGTGAGAAATACACTAATATCTGCAAAATGAAAACTATCAGAAAAATAGATCGTGAACAAAAAGGTTAGATATTGTCGGCAAAAAAGTAAAGGAAAACAGTAATTTAAATTAAAGGAAATCAATGCAATAATATATACTGGTAGTTGTGATTGTGGCTCACATCTTCCTCTGGTTTTACGTCCAGTGACGGCTAAAATGCCCTCTACGGGTCGAGGATAGGCTTCACATCTAATTTTCTTATAAATTGGCAAACAAGGCATTTTAAAGTCAGATTCCCGAGACTGTATGGTTGTCTTTCTTTATGAAATTGTGTGTGTAATATGAGAATTTCACGATGAACATATCCACTAGGATGCGTCTTAAGAGTCAATGATATATCATCAAAAGGCTCCTCACTCAGTCCATCCCTAATGAATTGTATTTTATCCTCACGATTATCGGACACCATTCCTAAAGAACGACAACGAGTGTTGCACGTACAACGTGCACACTTATAACAAACACCTATTTGTTTAGCTCTTCGTTTTTTAGAATAGGTGTTTTTCCCTGAACCAGGCATGTAAGGAATGAATGAGTCATGTGACTCACCTTCCAAACGAACCCTTGCTTCGATTACCCAACGAATATCACTAGGAATACCATGAATCATAAGAATTCTCATTCTTTCTGTGCAGGCTTTGTAAATTTTAATCAGAGCATTTCAGGGAAATGCATGAAAATATTTATGGAGGGTTGCCAGAGTTTCTTCCATGTCTTGGTTTGTAGGGTATCAGTATTTTTAGGAAACTAAAATAACCGACTTGAGTCATGGAGTACCGTTATCCGCTGTTTTACCGGGGTGTGGGATAAAATAAATGAACAAGAACACTACAAAACTAAGAAAAATGGAAATTACAGAAATATTAAACAGAATATGAAATAAACTACATCAATCAAGGTATACTGGGTCTGACAGGAAAAATGTTTCTTGAAATTTTGAGTACTCCAAAAAGGGTTTCAGACGCTGTCCATTTACTTTAAATATATCATCGTCCCTAGGATTCTCAATGTTAATAGCCCCGTATGGGTAAACGTGTTTCACAATATTTTTTTAATTTAATTAAAACTAATTTTATTTATATTTTATTTTATTAATTTTTAATTTTTTTATCAATGCGGTTCGATTCCGGTTCCTCAAAAATAACCGGTTCCGGAACCACGACTAGGCCTATTTACATACAACATGCTACCGTACCGTCCATTTTTATTTATTTATTTTTTCCAGGAGATAAAATAAAACTAGTCACCGTACTTAGGGGTGGGCATCGGATCGGATCGGGTTCGGATTTGGCTATCAAACCCAATCGAATCATGTTTGGTTCATTTGTCGAATTTCGGATCGGATAAATTTGATAACTGTCGGATCGAATCGAATTTTATCCGATTTGATAACAAATTCGAATTTGATAAGGAATCCGATTTGATAACGGATTCGAAATCCGATAGAGAATCCGATTTGATAATAAATCCGATAGTAGATTAGATTTGATAACAAATTCGATTTGATAACGGATCCGATTCGAAAAGTTTATTTGAAAATTTGTAAATTCATAACAATTTTATCGAATCGGATCAGATAACTTAAAATTCAAATCAATTTTATCAAATCGGATCCGTTATCGAATCGGATCCGTTATCAAATCGAATCCACTATCGGATTCATTATCAAATCGGATTCTCTATCGGATTCGAATCCGTTATCAAATCGGATTTATCCGATTCGTTAAGTATTCGAATCGGATCAAACAAATCCGATCTGATTCGATAGTTATCGGATTAGATCGGATCGAGTTTGATAAGGCTATCAAACCTTATCGGATCAAACAAACTAATATTAATCGGATCGCATTCGGATTCGGTCTGATCCCGAATCCGATCCAATCCGATCCGAATCCGATAATGCCCACCCCTGACCGTACTTAAAATTGTTTAGAAGTTAAGAACTTTTCAAATAAAGTTTGTAGAGTGAGAAAGTCATAGGGCCATTTTAGTGTATATATTCTTCAAATAGAGTTTTTTTTTTTTTTTTGGTTTGGTTATGAAAGAAATGAACTAAGGTTGTGGAGGGGTATAACCTTTAGAATGATTACATTCTTAAACTAAAGGGTGCCTACAAAGGCACACATTAATGTCTATAAATAGACCCCATTATATTCTCATTTATTCATTCAATTCTATTCATTTTTCTTTCACTAATCCTAGGCACATCAAGAGAGTTTAAGTCTAGAGTTGAAGAGAATTCCACCATTTTCTAATTCGTGTTCTTGATTCAAATGTGAAAAATCAAATTTACCATAAGGTTTTGACCCTATGCGGAATTAATCACAATAATTTAAGACAAATCCTAAATATTGATTATATGTATTTCCAACAAGCACCCTTAAGTCTAAGCAATTATCATATAAAGCAAAACATTAAATCAACAACACAAAATCAACACAATAATTTTGGTCTCATGCGAGTAAAAAACCACTTCGGGTATCTAGGCTACCTGCCAAAATCCACTATAAAGAGAAAGACTTACAGTGATGGTAAAAGACCTATGGCAACATCTTCACCGACTCTAATATCTCTAAACTGTAAGAACTCGAAGAACTCATCGAGCCCGCACCTAACAGTCTTCTTCAGAATCTCTGAAGTCTCTGAGCGGATCAACTCTACAAAATGCGAAGCCGAAACTTCGACTGCCAAACTTCCTCATTGAGAACTCTGAAGAGTTAGGAAATTGGGTCATAGGCCATTTTAGTATAAAGATTCTTCAAATAGAGTTTTTCATATAAAGCTTTTGATATATATATATATATTGTATTTAATTATTAGTAAGAACATTTATTAAAAATTATAAAATGCTTTATTAGGTAAGTTTTGTATTTTTTGTTATGGAAGAAATGAACTAAGATTGTTAAATTAAATAAAAGTATTATAGACAATTTAACTCTTTGAAAAAGCTTTCCAAAATCTACTTTTTTAGTAGTAAAGGCAAAATACCTCAAAATCTCTACTTAAAATACAATCAAATACCACCAAAACGTTTTAAAAGAGTTTTCGACATTAAAAAAGCTTGGTTATTTCTATTAAAAGGCATACCAAATAGGCATTTAGATGATATTTTAACTTTCGCAAAATTTTTATTTATAAAATATGTATGTTGTACAGGGGCGAAGCCAGAAGATTTTCTGAGAGGGGATTTTGTAATTTTTAAGGGTTTAATTTATATATTCATAGGTTTTTTATTATTAATTTAATAGTAATAATTGGAAAAAAATTGATTAGGGTCGGCTGAGCTCTTGACATACAAAACGCTTCCCTCATGACGTTGTACATCAATCACATTCAAAAATTATGAATTAAAATCCAATACTGAGTTAATAGTCAAGAAATAAGTGAGTCATACGTTATATAAATTATTTGAATCGATTCAGTGGCGATTATAAAAACAACTTATAAGTCTTGATTCAAAAACCAAATCTCCATGCATTTATTTATAGGAAATTCTCTAATATGACATGTATTTATAGGATGTTTAATTAAGAGACGTGTGCCTTAGTATGTGTCCTATGCGAAAGACACGAATTGAAGGGAAATGTCCTCTAAGAATGAAATAACATAAGTTTAAAGTTCAAATGGCATTATGGAGGGGTATAATCTTTAGAAGGACTACATTCTTAAACTAAAGGCTGCCTAAAAAGGCACTCATCCATGTCTATAAGTAGACACCATTGGGTTCTCATTTATTCATTAAATTCTATTCATTTTTCTTTCACTAATCCTAGGCACATCAAGAGAGTTTAAGTCTATAGTTGAATAGAATTCCACCATTTCCTAGTTCATGTTCTTGATTCAAAGGTGAAAATTCGATTTTACCCTAAGGTTCTAACCTTATGCAGAATTAATCACAACAATTTAAGACAAGTCCTAAATATTTATTCTATGGATTTCCAACAAGCAGCTTTAAGTCTAAGAAATTATAATATAAAATAAAACATTACTTAAACAACAGAAAATAACCACAATAATTTTGGCGACGAAGTGGAAAACTCGTGCGAGTAAAAAACCACTTTGGGTATCTAGGCCACCAGCCAAAATCCACTATAAAGAGAAAAGCTTACAATGATGGTAAAAGACCTATGGCAGCAACTCCGCCGACTCTAATACCTCTAAACTGTAAGAACTCGAAGAACTCCTCGAGCCCGCACCCCACAGTATTCTTCAGAACCTCTGAAGTCTCTAAGCGGATCAGTTCTACAAAATATGACACCGGAACTCCGACTGCCAATATTCCTTCTTGAGAATTCTGAAGGGTTAGAAAATTAGGTTTAGTTTTATTGATGGTAAATCAAAGACGGAACTCACCAAAACAAAGAATACAATAGAATCAAATGAGTCTTCAAGGTGAAAATTAAGAAGGTTGAAAAGCTAAGGTGATTTATGTAGGAAACGACTTTCCTTAGCGCGGCGGAAGTTACTTGTGGTGGCACCGGCTCCGGTATGGATCTTTAAAAAATTTCTTTGCCTTCTCTCTTTGTTGTAGTAGCCAAGATCAATCATTTGGTGTCCAACACTTGGATCAACCACTCGATCTTCCAAACTATGACTCGAAACCAACAAATCGAAATGTGGGCTTCACTCACAAAGATTAAACCTCTAAACTATTTAGAGATTTAGGATGTCACAATTGGTGTTTGGCTTTAGGAATTTCAAACACTCTCACAACATTTGTGATTGTTTGAACTCTCTCTATTGACTCTCAAATCTTTTTCACAACACTTGTGTGAATGTTTGCAAAATGTTAACCTTAGGAAGTGAGAGAAATGGTAGAGATTATATTCTCTTACACAAGCCAACTAACCTTGTCATTAAGCATCTAATGCTTTCTTGCAATGGCCAACACAAAAATATGAATGCCATACCAAAGCATAAGAAATGATAAGTTAAAGACAAAGACTTTGTCATTAAGCATCTAATGTTTTCTTTCAATGACAAAGACATAAATGTGGAGGTCATACCAAATCATAAAATGCATTAGCTAATGACAAATATATTAGGTGTATACAATCCTCCTAATAGACATAATTGCTTGGATGACATGGTAAGCCATATGGCTTTGTCTCCAATGGTAAATAAAAATCAATATCTAAATAATGATTTATTCACCTTCAATTATGTTGTAGTAATTATCTCATATTTATTACTAACTTCATTATCTCATAATCAAGACTTGATTATCTCATATCAAGACTTGATTATCTCATATCAAGACTTGATTATCTCATAATCAAAGAATTCTAGAAAACATTAAGTTAAACTAATTTAACATAGTTTTCATTTGTGACAATAAATATTATTAATCTCATTAATAATATATAAATATAAAGTGAGCATATGATTAGACAATCTAATTATATTAGGTTTGCTACAGTTAATCGAGCTAGCACGGGGACCAAATGGACCTACAGTTCCGAGCTCCAATAATTTCGAAATATTAATTAAACTCTTTAATCAAATATTACCAATTATTAACTCCGCGTTATTCCATTAAAAACTCGAAGTTGAACTCCCGTTACCGTAGATGGATAAAATAAACCGAACAACTTTGATGTCCATCGATATAGTCATTACATATGGATATAGCCCTTCACGAATATCTCATAAATAGAGATGGGTCAAAAGTCCGTTAAAACCCCTATAAATATTTCGTCACTTAAGCACCATTGATTCTATAAAGAACAATTGATTCTATAATAATTATGAATATAAAACTTTATATTCGCAATAGAAAAATTGAGCGCTCAAATTGTTCAAGTCCTGAATCGACTCTTAAAAGAGATATTCATCTGCTTCTCGTAATAAGGAGTGAATTCCATATCTATGTAAAACTTTCCTAGCTACACACCAAATCATATCCCCAAAATACATGAACGATCCCGGATCAAGGTCGTCATACAAGTATGGAATAGACTGCAGCTATAGATATACCACAAACAAAGTACCCTCTTTGTTTGCTCTTTATGGACTATTTAGATTACTAACTCCAGACTTAAATCCTCTTGTGCATCAAACATACACTAAGTCTGAAGGTACAATAGCAATCAAGGTAAACAAGATAATTGGACAATATACGATATAAATCAAACAACTTTGATAAAATGAATAATTCATTTATTATTATTACAATAATCAATTCCATTTTACAATACATGAAGCTTTAGGACATTAATCCCAACAAACTCCCACTGGACTAGAGCAAATGGGACATGTCATGTAATCTTAAACCCTTTAGGTGACCTTCAAACACTTTAGCCGATAAGGTCTTTGTAAACGGATCAGCCAGGTTTTCTGCGGATAGAATCTGCGTGACAGCGACATCTCTTCTCTGCACTATCTCCTTGATGAGGTGATATTTCCTCTCAATATGCTTACCCCTCTTGTGGCTTCTTGGTTCTTTTGAGTTCACCACTCACCACTATTATCACAATAAAGTGTGAGCGGTTTATCCATATCTAGAACAACTTCCAGATCTTCCAAGAACTTACTGAGCAAGACTTCTTCCTTAGCTGCTTCACAAGCTGCTACATATTCAGCCTCCATGGTGGAGTCAGCAATACATGATTGCTTTATGCTCCTTTATACTATAGCCCCACCATCTAAGGTGAACACTGATCCAGATGTTGATTTCCTATAATCGACATCCGTCTGAAAATCAGAGTCTGTATATCCTCTCAAAATCATATCCTGACTTGTATATACAAGCATATAATTTCTCGTTCTCCGAAAATACTTGAGAATATGTTTCACCACTACCCAATGATCTAATCTTGGGTTGGATTGAAACCTACTTACTACTCCCATTGTAAAATAGATGTCCGGTCTCGTGCATAACATAGCATACATAAGACTTCCAACTGCTAAAGCATAGGGTATATATCTCATCTCCTCAACTCCTTGAGGTGTCTTCGGAGACTGTTCCTAAGATAAATGAATTCCATGCCTGAAAGGTAAATTACCTTTCTTGGAATTCTACGTACCAAGTCGCACAAGAATCTTGTCGATATAGGTTGCTTGAGACATTGCTAACAGTCGTTTCTTGCGATCCCGAATGATCTGGATCCCAAGTACATAACTTGCCTCTCCCAAATCTTTCATTTGGAATTGGTTAGCTAGCCAGATTTTCACGTCTGATAATATCTTTACATCATTCCCAATGAGTAAAATATCATCAACGTATAACACAAGGAAAACCACATTCCCATCAATGATGCGCTTGTAAACACAAGGCTCATTGATGTTCTGCTCAAAGTTATAAGACTTGATCGTAGTATCAAACCTTATGTTCCAAGATCAAGATGCTTGCTTAAGTCTATAAATGGACATTTGCAACTTGCAAACTTTTTGCTCTTGACCTTGGGTAATGAACCCCTCTGGTTGTACCATATAGATACTCTCATCAAGATTTCCATTCAAGAATGCAGTCTTGACGTCCATTTGCCAAATCTCATAGTCATAATATGCGGCAATGGAAAGAAGAATCCTGATGGATTTAAGCATGGCTACTGGCGAGAAAGTTTCTTCATATTCAACTCTCTCTTTCTGGGTATAACCCTTTGCCACTAGCCTAGCCTTGAAAGTCTGTACTTTCCCATCTATTCCTCTTTTTCTCTTGTAGATCCACTTGCAACCTATGGGTTTTACTCCATCAGGTTGGTCTACAAGCTCCCAGACTGAGTTAGAGTACATAGACTCCATCTCAAGGTTCATGGCTTTGAGTCATTCCTCTTTATCAGTATCTTCCATAGCACTACGATAGGTCAATGGATCATCTACCATCACAAGATGCAACAACATGCACCTCTCCATTTCCTAAATAGCATTCAGATTGTCTTACAACCCTCCCACTACGTCAAGATGGTATGGTATCCTGATAAACTTGCATCTGACTTTCAGATGTAGAAGGTGTAATGTCTTTGTCAACATTTGACAATGGTGTACTGGTCTTACCAGCAAGTAACTCCTCAATTAATACTTTACTTCGAGGTTTGAACTCTCTTATATAGTCCTCTTCAAGAAATGTAGCATTTGTCGACACAAATACTTTATTATCTTCTGGATTATAAAAGAATCCACCCCATGTTTCCTTAGGATTGCCTACAAATAGACACATATGTGAATGTGGTTCCAAATTAGTAGTCTTGTTCTTTAGCACATGTGCCGAACACCCCCATATACGAAAATATCACAAACTAGCTTTACGACCATTCCACAACTCTAAGGGAGTCTTAGAAACAGACTTAGAAGGAACTACATTCAGGATATACATTGCAGTTTGCAATACATACCCCCAGAATGAACTAGGTAGAGTGCTATAACTAAACATTGATCTCATCATGTCTAGTAGGGTCCGATTTCTTCTTTCTGCAACACCATTTTGTTGTGGTGTTCTAGGTGCTGTGAGTTGTGAAACAATTCCATGCTCAACTAAGAATTCCTCGAAATCTCTATCAAGGTATTCTCCTTCATGATCTGATCATAGAATTTTGATACTTTTACCTAACTGGTTCTCAACCTCAGCACGATACTCTTTGAACTTTTCAAATGTAGCTGACTTGTGTTGCATTAGGTAAACATACCCATATCTAGAATAATCGTCAATGAAAGTGACGAAGCATTCAAAACTACCTCGGGATTTTACATTCATCGGTCCGTAAACGTTCGAATGTATTAGCTCAAGTGTTTCTTTGGCTCCTATCCCTTTTCCAGTAAAAGGTCTTTTGGTCATTTTGCCTTCTAGACGGGATTCGTAGACATGTAAAGTATCGAGTTTTAACTGATTTAAAACTCCGTTATTAATTAGTCTATCTATCCGGTCAAGGTTAATATGACCAAGTCTTAGGTGCCATAAATAGGTATCATCATGAGAAATCTTTTGCTGTTTAGTTTTAGATCTTTCAATCGTAAATATTTCAGTATTAAGCAGTGATTCATGCATTAACGGCCTTAATACATATAGGTTGTTTTCAAAGTTTCCCGTGCATATATTTAATCCATTTCTACTAATAATAACTGATTTATTATTAAATGAAATAGAAAATCCACATTCCATAAGTTTTGTTACAGAAATCAAATTCCTGCGAAATCCAGGAATATATAGCACACCATTCAAACATAAATAACTATTATTAAAGTTTAATTTGGAATCTCCCACTGCTTTTGCTGAAATAGCATCCCATATCCCAACTCTCATGGTGAAGGCACCTTCAGCAAGGTCCCTACATGAGTCAAGTAGCTGCAAAGAACAACAAACATGGTTAGTGGCACCAGAATCAACAATCCATATGGATTTATCATCCTCCACCAAAAGAGAATTAATGACAAGTAAATCGTATTTACCTGTATTGTTCTTTTCTTTAAGCTCAGCAAGGTATTTCAGACAATTCCTTTTCCAATGCCATTGTTGTTCACAATGGAAATATTTTCCTTTGGCATTGGTTCCTTTGGAGCTTTTGTTGTTATTCTTTTTCATTGGTTTTGCCTTTGCCTTCCAATTGCCTTTCTTCTTCTCTTTGCAGATTTAGAAGATTCGGCAACATTTGCATCGGCATTGGACCTACGAGGACCATTCATAACAGACTCATAATTGGTGAGCTCATTTAATAGTTCAGTCAACGTAAAAGTCAACTTATTCATGGAACAATTACTTTTAAACTGTAGGAAACTCTTCAGAAGGGTTTCCATGATCATTGTCACCTGGCTTTGCACATTAATACGTGCACCATGGGTTTCAGCCATATTAAGATGAGACATCATCCTCAACACATGGTATTGGAATGATGTGCCTTCCTTCATTCGAGCGGTCAATACAGAGACTATTGCCTTATATTTTTGTCGGTCAGAAGGTTGCCCAAACATGTTCTGTAATGACTGCATAATCATTGATGCAGTCGCCATAGGCTCATGCTGTGGAGCAAGAACCTCAGACATGGATGCTATCAAATAGCTATGGGCTTTCTCATCAGCTTTAATCCAATTATTATAGGCATTACGTACAGCTCTACCAGTATTTGGTGCTGGCTCAGGAGGACATTCCTCCATTAGGACAAATTTAAGGTCTTCACAAACCAAAATATCATTCATGTCACTTTTCCATTTAACATAGTTATCCCCGGTTAATTTTTCTTGTTGTTTGAGAATTGAGATTATTTCAGATGCCATGGCTGAAAAAATAATAAACGCGTATTCAACATTCATTCGTCGCATATTAAAATTGTCAAACATTTAGGCATAAAATTAAACATGATGCATGATCAATTTATAATGAATTAGAAACCTAAAAGAATTATTATGCCATGGTTATCTATCATTCCACAAATAAGTGTCGTCGTAGGGTAGGTCAAGTATTCGCATGATAGACTAAGACATTCTCAATTGATTAATATATCTGGAATAACTTTTATTCCTATATTAATCAAATACCGTTATTTTGATTAAGGAAGCTTTGATTAACAACTTAATCATTCATTTGTGAGTGTGACCTATCATTTCAGAACCCTTGAACTTAACTAGTGAAGTGTCATCGTAGGGTAGGTCAAATCACCAGATACATCTAGAGTCCCTATCCTTTCGGAATCCAAACCTGATATTGACCCAAAAAATACATCATCAGTAGGGGGACGAAAGCAAAGCCGTCTCGAGGCGCCTATTGAATCTCATGTTTCTGGATAACAATGGAGATCGCGTGATATATTGTGATATACTTATCTCCCACTCACTATTTTGAAGTGTAAGGTTTCTATTTCATTAGTATCTTATGAATATTAGATTATTCTCGGCTAAAGTCATAACATTATTAATACTAGTTGATAATTTAGTGATCTAACCAATTTTAACTCTTAAAATTTTATTCACTAATCATGATTAGTCTCTACTAACCATTTAACTTAATTAAACTAATTTAATCAAGTTGTTATAGTGATCTAATCAATTTTAACTCTTAAAACATTAGTCCACTAAAAGGTTTTAAAATTTGGAATTCAACGAACAGACCAAATGTCATTAAACCATTTAATCGATAAAAGCATATTATTTATTCCAACGGTACATGGTATTGTATCCCGAGTGCAGACCATATTACCGTCCATTCGGAATCGGCTATGGAATTTACGTCTGGGTTTCCATCCGATATACCAAGGAAAATATTGTACTCATAAGGTCCATTTGTTTCTAAAACTTGAATTCGTAATTTTTAAACCTTTAAACCAATTAATCTTATTAATATGTATGCATGCATCTCATATTCTTATTTAACATTTAAATTACATAAAATCATATTTTATGACTAGAATATCATGCATATCTACATGTTATGGCATGTAAAAATGCAAGAGTAGGCACCTTATGCTATATGACATGTTAATAAATAATTTAAACATACATATAATCCAAGGTCTGGGCATCGCAGAAACTGGAATTGTTCCAGCACAGGGTCGCATCACGACGCAAAGTGACCTGCGTCGTGACGCAGACGAGGCATAAGCCTCTGAATCCGTTTGCTGGGGGCATCGCGACGCGCAAAGGAGTTACGTCGCGACACTACCCAGTTTCCAAGGGCTGGAAATTACAAAATCAAACATATTACAAATTACGTTGACCGGGCTCTTATTTTTCTATACTAATCTAATTAGTACAATAAATCCAATGCATCCTTTGGTCTTCAAAACATGTTCCATGGAGTGTTGTTGAGTTCTTTGCGGAATTTCTTCGTCAAAAGTCCTTCGCGGTATCGACTCATCCAAGTTACAAATAGGGTTATATAATGAACTTATTACAAAGGAAATGAACTTACAACACTTGAAAGAATTTGACCTTATGGTCTAAACTTACAACACTTGAAAGAATATTACCTTATGATCTTACATTTCCAATGCTAAAAACAAGAGCCCGAAAAAATAACGATCAATGCAATACATTCATCACATGAATCAAAAGTAAACATTAATCACATGAACATTAAAACCATTCATCTCATGAATCTAATTGTGTCTACTCGTCACAACATGTATTTTAATAATCTATATCTCATATAAATTATTGAAACTAAAATGAGAAGGGTTAAGAAAACTTTTCAACCTTAAGCTCTCGATGCAAATTATAGGAAACGACTTTCCTTAGCGCGGCAGAAGTTGCTTGTGGTGGCACCGGCTCTGGTATGGATCTTTAAAATTTTTCTTTGCCTTCTCCCTTTGTTATTGTAGCCAAGATCAATCATTTGGTGTCTAACACTTGGATCAACCACTTGATCTTCCGAACTATGACTCGAAACCAACAAACTGAAGTGTGGGCTTCACTCATAAAGATTAAACCTATAAACTTTAGAGATTTAGGATGTCACAATTGGTGTTTGGCTTTAGGAATTTCAAACACTCTCACAACACTTGTGACTGTTTGAACTCTCTCTATTGACTCTCAAATCTCTTTCACAACACTTGTGTGAATGTTTGCAAAATTTTAACCTTAGGAAGTGAGAGAAATGTTAGAGATTATATTCTCTTAAACAAGCCAACTAACCTTGTCATTAAGCATCTAATGCTTTCTTGCAATAGCCAACACAAAAATGTTAATGCCATACCAAAGCATAAGAAATGATAAGTTAAAGACAATGACTTTATCATCAAGCATCTAATTTTTTCTTTCAATGGCAAACACATAAATGTGGAGGCCATACCAAAGCATAAAATACATTAGCTAATGACAAATATATTAGGTGTATACAAGCCACTTAATAGACATAATTGCTTGGATGACATGGTAAGACATATGGCTTTGTCTCCAATGGTAAATAAAAATCAATATCTAAATAATGATTTATTTACCTTCAATTATGTTGTAGTAATTATCTCATAATTATTACTAACTTGATTATCTCATAATCAAGACTTGATTATCTCATAATCAAAGAATTCTAGAAAACATTAAGTTAAACTAATTTAACATAGTTTTCATTTGTGACAATAAATATTATTAATCTCATTAATAATATATAAATATAAAGTGAGCATATAATTAGACAATCTAATTATATTAGGTTTGCTACAGTTAATCAAGCTAGCATGGGGACCAAATGGACCTACGGTTCCGAGCTCCAATAATTTCGAAATATAAATTAAGCTCTTTAATCAAATATTACGAATTATTAACTCCGCATTATTCCACTAAAAACTCGAAGTTGAACTCACGTTACCGTCGATGGATAAAATAAACCGAATAACTTCGATGTCCATCGATATAGTCATTACATATGGATATAGCCCTTCACGAATATCTCATAAATAGAGCTGGGTCAAAAGTCCGTTAAAACCCCTCTAAATATTTCGTCACTTAAGCACCATTGATTCTATAATGAACAATTAATTCATAACAATTATAAATATAAAACTTTCTATTCGCAATAGAAAAGTTGAGCGCTCAAATTGTTAAAGTCCTGAATCAACTCTTAAAAGAGATATTCATCTGCTTCTCGTAATAAGGAGTGAATTCCATATCTATGTAAAACGTTCTCAGCTACACACCAAACCATATCCCCAAAATACGTAGTTATTGGCCGGGAATACAACACCAACCTCACCATAGTAAATCAATGGACATAGCCTTTCATGCAGAAGTTCGTAATACACTCAGGATTAAGATCGAATCCATATATGACCATCTATTAGATAAAATGAATTTATTCAGTTAACGGATATTAAAAGAAATTCGTATTTATCTGAGTCAAGTCCTATATGATCTCATCATACAAGGTGCCTCTATTCTCATGTCACTACATGAACGATCCCGGATCAAGGTCGTCATACAAGTATGGAATAGATCGCAACTATAGATAAACTACAAATAAAGTATCATCTTTGTTTTCTCTCTATGGACTATTTAGATTACTAACTCCAGACTTAAATCCTCTTGTGCATCAAACATACACTAAGACTAAAGGTACAATAGCAATCAAGGTAAACAAGATAATTGGACAATATGCGATATAAATCAAACAACTTTGATAAAATGAATAATACATTTATTATTATTACAATAATCAATTCTGTTTTACAATACATGAAGCTTTAGGACATAAATCCTAACAATTTAGGCTTTGAGAGATTGTATTTTCAACCATTGTGATGTGAACTATAAGTTTGTTTATATAAGTAGGGCAAATGTAAGGGTTTCCAAGTGCTGATTTAACTTAAAAACGTGTCCAAAATAACCTACTTACGCACAGGCGTTCGAACGTCACACGAACGCATGTCGAATGTGTGCTTGTTCTGCAAACTCGTTTGAACGTTGTATCGAACGCACCTCGAACGCAAACTCACTAGAAGGTTTTGTTCGAACGGAATGATGAACGAACTCCGCACGGGTACCTTCTGTCATGTTTCGTTTGAATCCAAACAAGAACGTGACACTAACGCCACTCGTTCGAACGTAGACACGAACACAGCTCGAATGTAAATCTGATTCCTTCATTCTCAGTCTGCCAAATACCAGTCCAATTACTCCAAGTTCTTCAAGACTTATTACAACCCAATTGAACTTATTTTGTTATGGACATTGTCAACAAATATGGAACTAACAAAATGAGTGCCCATTAATCAAGATGTTACCAAGTATCCTGATAGAACGTTAGCTACATAAGAGATTCGTAGTAAACCGAGGCTGAGCTAATAAATTCTTAAGGAAAAAATCAACACAAACTTGGTTCTATTCTTTAATAATTTATAGATTCTCAAGTTTTTCTAACTCTTTGTTTTGTTTATTTAATACATAATTGTTGTCCTCACATATTATTTATAAATTATGTATGAATGTTTTATAATATGCATGTTTAAAATACGATTGACAACTTATCCTGCCCAAAATTATTTTATGTGAAAATTTTATGAAAATTTTGACCGATGTTTTCTCCAAAAGGTTAATCAGAAATTAAACATATTGGGCTTTCGTTTCAATGTTGTAGTATTTTAGACCGACCTTATTCAATGCATTATTGTGCAAATTTTGAACTAAGATGATGATATACTGATATAAAATAATTGATTACATAGAGTCACAATTACACTAGCAATTTCTGACCATTCAATTTTCCATATTTTCATCACAATGGCACCTACACTTAATTCAAAGAACACATGTTAAGTGTTCTTTCTGAAGATCAAGAAATTTACCTGCCCTTCAACTACTACATATAATCAAATTAGTTATCAGAAATTTACTGGCTAAGTAACTTTGGTGAAACATAAAATCATTAGCCATGAAAACATTTGCTCAAAAGTTTGTCAGGGGTAGGCCTAAAAGCATAGAGATATTGTAATTATAAAAGTGAAATTACGATCAATGATTCATGCCAATAATAAATACAATTGCAATTTTCTTAAGGAAAAAAAACCTTTGTTATTGTAATATCTGACAATCTTAGGGATTGATTCGGGAGATGAGCTTATAATTACACGTTTTGAATTAAAGCTTTGAAGATAGCACATCTTAACCAAGAAATACAAAATTTTTTCCTTCTTCTATGGAAAAAAAAAAACATAAGCTTACGGCCATATAAGAGAGCAAAAATGCTATACATACATAAACTCTTACTTACAAATTTTACACCCCTCTCACTGTAGCTACAGTGATGCTACAGTGATCACTGTAGCTACAGTGAGAGGGGTGTAGAAATTGTAAGTAAGAGTTTATGTATGAATATCATTGCTCATAAGAGAGAGTTTCATCCCAGACCCTTTTGGAAATTCGTCTACACCCTGAGAAACGGATCAACCTGTAAATATTTTATTGTGATTCTCTAATTATTGAAGAGTGTTTATGAGGAAAAATCGAATTCTATTACTACAAGAACAGAATTTACAAGTGTTTGAAACTTTACAAAAAAACCTCACTCTTTATACTCTCTAATCTTTTTTGCCTTGAAGCTTAATATTTTTGGGATACCTAAAGTTCATAAATGAGCCATGTATTTATAGCAAAACTTAGGCTCACAATTTCAACAAATGAATAGTAATCTACCGAAAATAGTTTTGTCCATTTTTGGTGGTTGCACCAAACCTTTGAAAATGGTGGCAATAGTAGGGATCAATCTTTGACAATGAAGAACAAAGATGAAAGGTAGCCGGATCCTTCAATTCTCCCCCTCCAGCTGCATCAGAACCGATTATCGTCTGACAGCTATCTCAGCTATGTCTCTGCACAGTTCTAACTTATCCTGAGTAACCGTATTTGTTAACATGTCGGTTGGATTCTCATATATATGGATCTTCAGTAGTCTCAGCAGTTGTTGACTCATCACCTCGCGTATCCAATGATAGTGAATATCGATGTGCTTTGTTTGGGAATGATACATTGAGTTCTTGCTCAAGTCTATAGCACTCTGACTATCACAATGTATCTTGTATTCTGTCTGCTTGATCCCTAATTCTTGGAGAAACTGCTTTAACCACAACATTTCCTTTCCTGATTCGAATTCTGCAATGTACTCAGCTTCTGTTGTGGATAATGCAACACACTTCTAAAATCTTGACTGCCATGACATAGCACCCCCTGCAAAAGTGTAGAGAAAACATGATGTAGATTTTCTACCATCAAGATCTTCTGCCATATCTGAATCTATATAGCCTTCATGTTGGGTTCTCCTAGAACATGCCAAGGATCTATTAAGCATAATATGTGCGAATACGTAAAGAAGTAACGGAAATACTTACATTGAATGGATTGGATGTAGGTGTAAAGTTCAAAACTTTTGAATCCTTTGTTGAGCTCCAAGCTTCTCCTTGTGTTCCAAACTCTTGGGAATGATTTCCCTAACACCTTGGATGACTCTTTTGTGTGCTAGCAATGAAGAAAAATTGTAACAAAATTTCTTACTAGTGAGAGGAAGCTCTCGCCTTTTGCTAAGGGAGAGAGAGAGTTGTGTTTTATTTTTTTGTATTGTGTATTAATGATTTCCAAAATTCAAATTATGATATACCAAATCCAAGATTTGGTATTAGTCATTCAAAAAATGAATAAACAAACAAAAAGTATGTAGAGATTGATTGGAGTAAAAAACAAGCAAGCATGATTTACACTCCACCATCAACAACTTCCATCACATGTCATAAGTGTGATGTAAGTCAAGTGGGTTCTACCACTTGTAAATTCCGAATTTACGTCGAACAATCTCAACGCGCAACTTCGCTCGGGCTCGGGTTCATTTAATTCCAAATTAACGAATTTGTTGTTGCGACATAATTAAAGTCGCTTACGAATTAATTCTAAATTAATTCATTTGCCCGAATTAAAATCTAATTTTAATTCCGCTATGAAATATAATTTCATTTAATATATCGAATATATTATTTAATCGATTAATTCAAAATTAATCATTCTCTCTCTTCTAATCGAATTTTATCCCAGATAAATTCTTGCCGCAATTAATCCTAGATTAATTTTCTCTCTCTCATAATTAATCCCAGATTAATTCTGTTCGAGTCAAACGTCATCGGTGAATCTTTAGGAAGTGACCCATGAGATCCCTGGATATGTTGGTAGTAAATCTAGTCGTCGGACTGTCCGAACACGTGCGTACCCGGTACCACGTTCTTACCGATTTACAAGACATGGTTGGCTTCTAGCAAAGCACCGTGCCTACCCAATTCTCCAGAAATATTCTTTTAAGGAATACATAATCTATATCAAGCGTAGTATACCAAGTATTACGTATTGTGATCCAGTATCTGATGTCACATGCTAGGCCTGGGGCTGTAATAGTGTATGCCCCGTACGAAGCATATATCGGATCACTAGAAACTAGTCTCTTTAATCGGATAATCATGACCTTGTCATATTATCACGATAGTTGCAACATAATAGAGTACCAATTCTATACCTGCGTGATCATCATCTCTGTATGACTAAAGTGATACTTCCATCTTGACATCACACCCAATACACTACGATTCTCAATAAATCCAGAAGAGGCGTACACAGAACCTGTTAAAGCCTCAGACGATCAAAACCAAAGCATACTGATTGTCGCAAGTATTAGCGATGCAAGTCTCAGGTTAAGACCAAATACACATACCCTGATTCAGATTCCCATAGACACATAGTCATACTACCAATGGGATTCTGAGGGGTCTATCCAGAGCGAAGCTGTTTCCGTACCATCGGTAAACAGAACCTCCTATTACACTTGCATGAGTATCCAATACCCAAATATATGAGAACTATGTCGTTACGCTTCCATAACGTGCACAAGTGTAATACTAGCATATTCCGCATTATTAATGTCCAGTCTCGATAATACTATGACTATAGATATTTAATGATTAAACCTTTAGTGGATTGATATTGTCTCATATCTTATAATCCGGAACTAATCATAAGGACTTTTATCATTTATATATCCATGTAATCTAATTACAAAATGATAAAATGGCAATTTCCTTTATCACATAGTTAATTTTTATAAAAACCACAATGTCTTTTACAAATAGTGATGCTATGGGTCATAATTGTCCAAAAATCTCCCACTTGGCCTATAGCCAATCATTCAAGTATCTAACATATGAACTATGTACATGTCGCTCAAACATTTACTGAGGAATAGCTTTCGTCAGCGGATCTACAATGTTGTCATCTGATGCGACCTTCTCGATCTTCACATCGCCATGATGTATGATCTCACGAATCAGATGGTAACGTCGAAGTACATGCTTGGATCATTGATGAGACCGCGGTTCCTTAGCCTGCGCTATAGCCCCGTTATTGTCACAATCCAAAGGAACGGGCTCAGCTTCTAACGAAACTACTCCTAATCCAATTAGGAATTTACGGATCCAAACTACCTCTTTTGCTGCCTCAACTGTAGCGATGTATTCCACTTCCGTTTTTGAATCGAAAACAGTCTCTTGCTTGGAAGATTTCCAGCTCACTGCTCCATTATTCAAACAAAATATGTACCCGGATTGCGACTTACAGTCGTCTTTATCGGTTTGGAAACTTGCATCGGTAAACTCAATTACCTCAAGTTCTCCATCTCTATAGATTAAGAATGCATCCTTAGTTTATCTAAGATACTTAAGGATGTTCTTAACCGCAATCCAGTGACCATCACCTGGATCGGCCTGATAGCGACTACACATGCTCAAAACATACGAGACATTAGGTCGCGTACATATCATGGCATACTTGATCAATCCGACTGCAGAAGCGAACATGATCCGACTCATGTTGTCTCTCTCATCTTGAGTTTTAGGACAGATGTCCTTAGATAGAGTGACGCCATGTGACACTGGCAACAGTCCCCTCTTAGACTGATCTATGTTGAATCTCTTCAACACTTTGTTAATGTATGTGCTCTGGGAGAGTCCAAACAGATTTCTAGATCTATCCCGGTAGATCTTTATTCCCAGAATAAAGGCTGCTTCTCCTAGATCTTTCATGGAGAATTTTAATGAAAGCCAAGCTTTCACCGATTGTAGCATGGGAATGTCATTGCCAATAAGCAATACATCATCAACGTAAAGGACAATGAATGTCAGTGCGCTCCCACTAACCTTCTTATATACACAATGATCATCCTCGTTTCGAATGAAATCATATTCTTTGATGATCTCATCAAAACGTTGGTTCCAAGAACGCGATGCTTTCTTCAATCCATAAATGGATCGATTTAACTTGTAAACCTTGTTTGCATGTTTAGGTACGACAAAACCATCAGGCTGTTGCATATAAACATCCTCCAAAAGGTTTCTGTTAAGGAAAGCGATTTTGATGTCCATCTGCCATATTTCATAATCGAAATATGCAACAATATCAAGCATTATCCGAATGGATTTAATCATGGCAACAGGTGAAAAAGTTTCATCGTAATCGAAACCATGTCGTTGACGATACCCTTTCGCTATAAGCCTAGCTTTGTACGTTTATATGTTGTCATACATGTCAGTCTTCTTCTTGAAGACCCATTTGCAACCAATAGGCTTTACGCCTTCTGGTGCATCAATCAGTGTCCAAACTTGGTTGGTATACATGGAATCCATTTCGGATTTCATGGCATCTTGCCATAAACCGGAGTCGATACCTTGTATCGCTTCCTCATATGTAGCCATTTCGTCTTCCTCAATAAGATTAATATCCACATGAGGTGAGATCAGAAACCCATACCTCTCAGGTTGTTTTCTGACTCTCTCCGACCTACGCGGTTCTTGTGTATTAGAAGATTATGGTACAGTCTCATCCCTGGTGAACTGTTTGTGTTCCGTTAAGGAATCAGTGCCAGGAATAATATCACTCTGATTTACATCGAGTTCTACTTTCCTCCCACTTACCACTGCATTTAGGAATTCCTTTTCGAGGAAAATCACATGTAGAGCAACAAATACTTTGTTCTCTTGTGGGTGGTAGAAGTAATATCATTTGGTTTCCCTAGGATAACCTACAAATAGGCACTTATCCGATTTGGGTTCTAGTTTTGTACTATCCAAACGTTTAACGTATGCCCAGCAACCCCAAATCTTCAGGAATGAGAAACCCGGTTTCTTTCCTGTCCATATTTCATATGGAGTCTGTTGAACAGACTTTGACGGAACTTTATTCAAAATAAGTATTGCACTGTTCAATGCATATCCCCATAAGGAAATTAGTAGCTCAGTGCGACTCATCATGGACCTTACCATGTCCAACAAAGTTCGGTTTCTCCGTTCAGACACACCGTTTAATTGAGGTGTTCCGGGAGGAGTCCACTGTGAAAGAATATCATACTCTTTCAAGTAATCGAGAAACGTATTGCTTAAGTATTCTCCACAATGGTCCGACCGTAATGTTTTGATACTTTTGCCGGTCTGTTTTTCTACTTCATGTCGAAACTCTTTGAATTTCTCAAAGGTTTTCGACTTGTGTCTCATAAGATACACATAACCATAACGCGATGCATCATCCGTAAAGGTTACGAAGTATTCATATCCACCTCTAGCTTGGCTAGACATGGGCCCACATACGTCACTATGAACGAGGGCTAACAGTTCGGTGGCACGTGCACATTTACCGCTAAAAGGTGTTTTAGGCATTTTGCCTAATAAACAAGATTCGCAGACGTCATGTGAATTTGGATCAAATCCGTCCAAGTATTCACTCTTCGAAAATATGGATATGCGAGTCTTGTTAATGTGTCCTAGACGACAATGCCACATATAAGTTTCATATTTGTTACTTAATTTAAGCCTTTTGTTTGTTATGTTATATGTTTGAGATTGATTTATATTCAAAATATAAAAACCATTATTAACATCAACACTACATATCTCAATATCATTTTTATAAACAAAACACCATGTGTTTATGAATACAAAAGTATGCCCATATTGGGCTAAGCAAGATACAGAAATAATATTCCTAGTCAAACTAGGTACATAATAGCAGTCTGATAAATTAAGTACATGCCCCGAGGGCAGTTCCAAAATATAAGTCCCAACAGCCAAACAGCGACTCTAGTCCCATTTCCAACTCGGAGGTCTATCTCTCTTGAAGCCAGTCTCCTGCTAATCTATAGATCCTGCACATCAGTACATATATGAGTACCACAACCAGAATCAAAAATCCAATTTTTAAAACTAGAAGTAGATATGTTTATTTCAATAACAAACATACCTGAAGCCGGAGCCTTGCCCGCTTTGATTTCCTTCATGTGCGCCTTGTACTCACGGCAGTCACGCTTCCAGTGACCCCTTTGCCACACTGTAGGCAGACATCTTGGGATTTGTCTTTTGCCTTCTCAGAAGACTTTGATGATTTGGCCTTGCCCTTTCTCTTCTTCTTTTTCTTCACGCCTCCAATAGCCTTTGGCCAAGCCTTGGCAGACTGAGATGTCGAAGCGAAGTGCGGCTCGTGTTTTTTGCCCTTTAAAAGCTCATTTTCTGCTTCTCGCAGCATTGCCATCAAATCTCCAAGAGTATGGTCTTGGTTCATCATATTGTAGTTCATGATGAACCCGCTCCAGCTGTCAAGAATAGACTGCAAGATCAAATCTATAGAAGTCTCAACCTCAAAGGTTATGCCTAGCTGACCCAGCTGTTCGATGTCAGCAATCATCTGCGACACATGGTGCTCGACAGATGTACCCTCTGACATTCGAGAGCGAAAAAGCTTCTTCTGCAATTCATACATTTGCGATATAAGGTTAGATCGGTGAAGGTCCTTCAATTTTGCCATCATATTATAGTCCAATCCCTTGTTCTGGCAACGAAATTGAGGGGTCATTGTAGCAAGCATGACAGATTAAGCAGTTGAGTTGTCATCGTTGTGAGTCTTCCAAAGCTCAAGCTCAAGCGGCTGCTCAATTCCGGGCTTAGGCCCGAGAGGTCTCTCTATCGTATAGAGCATCTTCTCGGCCCCCAGGACAATCTTGAGGTTCATATCCCAGTCAGGAAAGTTCGCACCATTAAAGACATTTTTGCCCATGATAATGTCCCTAACGTTGATCTTTCCAGCCATCTTAATTGTTCAATTAACGATTTTTGGGTACAGTCCAACTATTACAATAAAAATAATAAAATATTAGTCCAACTAATAAATATATAAAATGACGAAATAATTTTGAAAGCGTGTATTTGGCAAGTATTTGAACGAAATTAAAAATTCAATACTAGCCTCCCACTATTTTTCGTCGAGCCTCTAACCATCTGTTGAGTACTCGGGAAACCTAGTTTCCTAGTGGGCTAGGATCCCGTTAAATAACACACAACCTTGACTTTGGCCAACAAGCTGTATGATATTTAACTAGGTAGATCTCTAAGATCAATTGGATCTCATCCAATTCCTAGATCCGGTAGGTGGACCTCCAAGTCCGAAACATATATACAATATATATGCCAATATATCCAATATATTTTCCTAACCTTTTTCCTCTGAATCAACTAAGCCTTGGCTTTGGCTCAACAAGCTTAATGATTCCGGTTAAGCGGGACCCATTGACAGTGGGACAACTTCGTAATCCATGTCGATGAACAAGAAGTGACCTTGACTTTGGCCAACAAATCACAACTTGCCCAAGACATGCGATATGGAACAAAGCTTTCGTGGTTCAAACACATCTGCGATGGACATTGATCTTGACTTTGGCTAACAAACCAATGCCAATCTTGGATCTTGAGAGAGAACCACTCAATGGAAGGAAAACGCTTAATATTTGTTGAGGGTTTTTTCGCGTAAATTGGCAACCAATTTATTATCTTTGATTAGGTCTCATCATACACCCTTAAGCATGCATTCTAAAAGCATAATAAGGCGCGAAATAAATAATAACGATATGCGGATGGATATTCAACAAATTGTTCCTAGAACAAATCTCTCTCTTTCCTCTCCCCGGCTAGCACTATTCTAACTTCTACCCAATTACATAATACAATAAAGAAACCTCATTTACATTGAGGGGAATTGGTGAGAAGAGAAGTACAAAGAGTCAAGAGATAAAGGCTGGACACATAGGTCCAATTTAATAAATTCTAAATTTATTACAGCAATTTCCAAAATTACCATTACCCATATAATATCCATCCGATATATATTATTCATATAATACATCCATGTATTCACACAAAGCATGTTATTCAGTCAATCTAATCCAATTAATTAATGTTTGAATTAATGATCATCCAATGTTCAAACAACGATTTGATTTGCGCGAGTCCAACTCGTTTAAGAATAAGTACTCAAAGTGCGTATTCTTGAATTATATCGAACTACAATTTTAATCCGATTGAATTTGTATCCAATACTAATTCATATTTAATTCTAAATTAAATAATTACACTTAATTATGTGTCTTTTAGACTTAGATTCTAAATCCAATCTTAATGGGTCTCAAAGGCCAATTAACATCCAATGTCAACTTAATTAAAGTCCAATGGACTTTTAATTAATTTCTTAAGGCATGGACTTTGGCAACCAAAGCCCAATAAGGAATCACCATTTTCCATAAAATTAATTTTGGCCCATTAGGCCCAATTAAATATTTAAAGGCCCATTTATTATATTTGGACTTTATGGAATGGTTTTAGGCCCAATTTGGATCCAATCCAATTGTCCTAAACCAACTTGGCCCAACCAAGCCCATTAAGTCCAAATACAATAATTTTAGCCCAATTCCAAATTGAAGACTAATTTATTTAATTACAATATTCCAAATATCACAATTTTTAATTAAAGTGTATTAGCCATAATTAATTAGCTAAATTAATATTTCCAAAACTCTAATTTACCTAATTAATCATGCTTTAATATGTTCAATTCATGTCCAACACAATTGAAGCAAAATCAACTCATTCCATGCTTACATAGCTCACGGGTTTTCATGCATTTTTACATCCAATTTTGATTTCAATCCAATTAAATCACAAATCAATATACTCATGCATTTAAACACATCCAATGGTCTAAAATCAAAAAACACAATGAGCTTCTAAGGTCCATCATATTCGGCCATGGCATCTAATTTGGGGAAAATTAATCTAATCAATTTTTCTCAAAATTAATCATGCATAACTCTAAGTTATCATAATCTAAGCATAACCAAACATTCAATTTGAAGATATCATGCTCAAATCACAAAATCCCCAAAATAAAGTCTATGAAACCTAATTATTTCATGCTTAAAATTGGCTCTTATACCATTGTTGGGTTCTCCTAGAACATGCCAAGGATCTATTAAGCATAAAATGTGCGAATACGCAAAGAAGTTGCGGAAATACTTACATTGAACGGATTGGATGTAGGTGTAAAGTTCAAAAATTTTGAATCATTTGTTGAGCTCCAAGCTTCTCCTTGTGTTCCAAACTCTTGGGAATAGTTTCCCTAACACCTTGTATGACTCCTTTGTGTGCTAACAATGAAGAAAAATTGCAACAAAATTTCTTACTAGTGAGAGGAAGCTCTCGGCTTTTGCTAAGGGAGAGAGAGAGTTGTGTTTTGTTTTTGTGTATTGTGTATTAATGATTTCCAAAATTCAAATTATGATATACCAAATCCAAGATTTTTTATTAGTCATTCAAAAAATGAATAAACAAACACAAAGTGTGTAGAGATTGGTTGGAGTAAGAAACAAGCAAGCATGATTTACACTCCACCGTCAACAACTTCCATCACATGTCATAAGTGTGATGTAAGTCAAGTGGGTCCCACCACTTGTAAATTTTGAATTTACGTCGAACAATCTCATCGTGCAACTTCGCTCGGGCTCGGGTTCATTTAATTCCAAATTAACGAATTTGTCGTTGCGACATAATTAAAGTCGCTTACGAATTAATTCTAAATTAATTTGTTTGCCCGAATTAAAATCCAATTTTAATTCCGCTATGAAATCTAATTTCATTTAATATATCAAATATATTATTTAATCGATTAATTCCAAATTAATCGTTCTCCCTCTTCTAATCGAATTTTATCCCAGATAAATTCTTGCCGCAATTAATCCTAGATTAATTTTCTCTCTCTCATAATTAATCCCAGATTAATTATGTTCGAGTCAAACGTCATCAGTGAATCTTTGGGAAGCGACCCATGAGATCCCTGGATATGTTGGTAGTAAATCCGGTCTTCGGACTGTCCGAACACGTGCGTACCCAATACCACGTTCTTACCGATTTACAAGACATGGTTGGCTTCTAGCAAAGCACTGTCCCTACCCAATTCTCCAGAAATATTCTTTTAAGGAATAAATAATTTATATCAAGCATAGTATACCAAGTATTGCATATTGCGATCCAGTATCTGATGTCACATGCTAGGCCTAGGGCTGAAATAGTGTTTACCCCTTACGAAGCATATATCAGATCACTAGCAACTAGTCTCTTTAATCGGATAATCATGACCTTGTCATATTATCCCGATAGTTGTAACATAATAGAGTACCAGTTATGTATCACTGCATGATCATCATCTCCATATGACTGAAGTGATACTCCCATCTTGACATCACACCCAATACACTACGATTCTCAATAAACCTAGAAGTGGCGTACACAGAACCTGTTAAAGCCTCGGACGACCAAAACCAAAGCGTACTGATCGCAAGTATTAGCGATACAAGTCTCAGGTTAAGACCAAATACACCTACCCTGATTCGGATTCCCATAGACACATAGTCATACTACCAATGGGATTCCGAGGGGTCTATCCAGAGCGAAGCTGTTTCCATACCATCGGTAAACAGAACCTTCTATTACACTTACATGAGTATCCAATACCCGAATATATGAGAACTATGCCGTTACGCTTCCATAACGCGCACAAGTGTAATACTAGCATATTCTGCATTATCGATGTCCAGTCTCGATAATACTATGACTATGTATATTTAATGATTAAACCTTTAGTAGATTGATATTGTCTCATATCTTATAATCCGGAACTAATCATAAGGACTTTTATCATTTATATATCCAAGTAATCAAATTAAAAAATGATAAAATAGAAATTTCCTTTGTCACATAGTTAATTTGTACAAAAACCACAATGTCTTTTACAAATAGTGATGATATGGGTCATAATTGTCCAACACTTCCAAGATTGGATCAGCTCCCTCATATCTCAGACATAACTTCGATGTCCCTTCAGGTACTTGAGAATCCATTTGACTGCCTTCTAGTGTTCTTTTCTTGAATTAGAGAGAAAACGACTCACTATACTCATTACGTGAGCAATATTTAGCCTGGTATATACCATAACATACATTAGGCTTCCAATTGCTGAAGAATATGGTATTTATGACATCTCATATATCTCTTTCTTGGATGAAGGATACAAACTATTGCTTAGTTTGAAGTGGTACACTAGGGGAATGCTGACAGATTTGGCATTCTCTATATCGAATCTCCTGATTACATGTTCAATATAATTCTAATGTGAAAGCCACAACTTTTTCTCTTGTCTGTCTTCAACTATTTACATTCCCAAAATCTGTTGAGCGGTCCTCCTTAGTCTTTCATGTCGAAAGACTTAGAGAGTTCCTTCTTCAGCTGGCTAATCTTCGTTGTATCTTGTCCAACGATCAACATGTCGTCTACATATAATAAAAGAGCAATGAAATTTCCATCCGAAAACTTTTGAATGTAAACACACTGGTCTGCTATAGTTCTTTTATAACTTTGACTCACCATGAACGAGTCAAAATTCTTGTACCACTATCTTGGTGCTTGCTTGAGGCCATACAAGCTCTTTTTTACCTTGCAAACAAGGTTCTCTTTTCCTGAAATCTTGAAACCTTTTGGCTGCTCCATGTAGATTTCTTCATGTAGATCACCATGAAGAAATGTTGTCTTAACATCCATATGTTCAAGCTCTAAGTTCAAACTGGCTATCAATCCTAGGATTACTCGGATTGAAGCCATTTTTACAACTGGTGAAAACATTTCATCAAAGTCGATTCCTTTTTTTCTTTAGGAATCATTTGACTGCTAACCGGGCTTTGTGTTTTGCCATATTTTCGCTACCATCTTTCTTCAGCTTGAACACCCATTTGTTCTTTAGTGCCTTCATGCCTTACGGGAGCTTGACTATCTCATAATTACGATTCTTCTGTAAAGATTTCATTTCATCATGCATTGCGTGCATCCATTTTCCTTTGTCTTAATGAGATACAGCTTACTTGAAACTTATTAGCCCCCCCTCATCAGTAAGCAGAATATAGTTAAATCATGAGTATCTGGTTGATGGAATCCGGCCTCGCCTAGATCTTCATACTTGAGGTTCACTGATTTCTGGAGGTTTGTCATCATTTAGATCTGTAGATGATCATGTAGCTTCTGATGGAGCGGGTTGCGGCTCCCCCTGCTGAACACCATTTTCTTCCTCATCAGGTTCTGCTTCTGACATTTCATCATACACCCTATCATTATCTATGGCCACTGGAATTAGAAGACATCTTGGGTTTTTTCAATGTCTTATATTATTCGGTCTTCAAGAAACACTACATCCCTGCTTCTGATGACCTTCTTTTCCATCGGGTCCCATAACCTGTATCTGAATTCCTCATCTCTATAGCGTATGAAGATGAATGGAGTAGTCCTTGCATTGAGTTTATGCCTGAGCTTCTTGGATATGTGGGCAAATGCTAAACAACCGAATATTATAAGGTGAGAATACGAGGGATTATTACCAGGCCACACTTTCTTTCGAATCTCAAAATTTTATGGCACAGATTGTGATCTGTTGATCAGGTAGCAAGCGGCACAAACAACTTCTCCCCAAAATGGCTTTGGGAGCTTAGCCATTCTGATCATGCTTTTGACTTTCTCCATAATAGTGTGGTTCATTCTTTCAGCAACACATTATGCTATGGGGTGTGTGGAACAGTTCTTTCGTGTCGAATGTCATGTCTTTGGCATTAGGCATTGAACTCTTTGGAAGTGTACCCGCCTCCATTATCTATGTGGAGGCATTTCAGTTTCTTCCTTGTTTCACGTTCTACCATGACATGGAATAGTTTGAAATTATTCAGGACCTAATCCTTTGTTTTCAGAAAATACACCCACACTTTTCGAGAAGCATCGTCAATGAAAGTCAGAAAGTATTTGTTACCGCCTAACCTCCAAGGGACCATAAACATCAGAGTGTACCGGACTGAACAACTCTGATCTTCTCGTAGAAGAGAAATTAAAAGAGACTCTATGTTTCTTACTGAATAGACTGTGATTGCAAAGATCTAGAGAATAATTCTTAGAGACGGTGATTAGATCCTTCTTTGTCAAGGTAGACAAGCCTTTTCTCACTCATGTGACCGAGTCTCTAGTGCCACAAATTTTGAGAAGCCTATCGTTCATCTACATTGAGGCTTTTTGTACATATCTTCATATGAGTCATGTATAAAGTGCTACAAATATGTCTTTAGGCGACAATCATGACACATTTTATAATTCTCCATGTTCTATTGTTAAAGTAGCTAGCATAGCCCTGTTTTTCAAGGGCTACCCTCGAGAGTGCATTGAGCCGAAGTTTTGGAACATGTCTAACATCCTTCAGAGTTGTTGTATACCCTGCATTTATTCGCATTTAAATATCACCAATTTCCACTATCTGAGAGGAACTGAATTTTCTCATCTTCATTGCACCAAAGTCTCATGCTTTGTATGTTGTGAAGAAATTCTTGTAAAGGGTGACGTGGTAGGATGTTGCAGTATCTACCACTCACTCAACATCTTGAGTTGCGGTGAGAATGCATGTCTCATACAATATGGAGCAGACAACTACATCTCCTGAGATAACTACTAGTGTCTCCACATTGTTGTTCTTCGACTAGGAATTGCCTTGACCCAGCTCTCATTGATGTTTTCTGTAATTCTTCTTTAAGTGGTTTTCTATGCCACAAAAGTAACACTTATAGTAGGCTTTCTTCCGTCTGTGAATTTTCCTCTACTTTTGCTTATACCTCTCCCTCTAACTCGATTTTTATCTCATTGTCTTCCTCAATTTTCTGTGATGAGGGCTTGTGTCTGATCTGTGCCCACGTCTCTTCTTCTGGTCTCCTCATTTGATAGAGCATCTTTTACCATAGGCATGGTAAGTTTTCCTCCTGAAGCTGAATTACTTAGAGTAACCACAAATGTCTCCCAACTATCAAGAAGAAAACTGAACAGTAATAAGGCGTGTATTTTATCTCCCAGTTGTATGTCTACTACAGACAACTGATTCACCAGGCTCTAGAACTTATTAGTGTGCTATGCTGTTGAAGTTCTACTTATTAACTTCAAAGTCACCAAACGCCTCATTATTAAGGCTTTATTCTGAGCAGTCTTGGCCTGGTACATGTTTTCCAACTTTATCCACATTTCGTAAGCATCTTTCTTTGGTGCTATGTGGTAGAATACATTATGGTCGATCTACTGCCTAATTTGACCCAGAGTTCTGTTATCGATTTTATTCCAGTCACTCTCTTTAACAGAATATGGTCTCACTATCTTTAACAGAATATATTCTCACTCCCTTCACCTTGATTATATCGAATAGATCTCTACATTGTAAATAATCTATCATTTAAGGCTTCTAGAGGGAGTAATTGGTTGTTGTCAGCTTGATCATCACACCGGAAAAGGAATCTTCCATTTCCATTTTAAGTTTAAAGTTTAAAATAAAAATAGGATAAAATTGAGGCTGATTTTTATAAATCGAAGGTCATCATTACATATGGAAAGGTCGAAAATGATGGATTTGAATCTTTATTGGTCGAAATCAAACTCATGGGGCGATTTATAAATTTCTAAAATTTTTGGGGCAAAATATAAATTTTAGAGACTTCAAGAGGCTAAATAAAATTTACCAATTATGCAGACGTGTATGACATATCTCGAGCTGACATGGCAAAGTGGGATCGAAATACTAATATGGCAGATGATGTGGCAGACACGTGGCAAATGGCGTTGCTGACAGTTGACAGATGACATGGCTGCTAACTGGATCAGAATTGCTGACGTGACAGATGATTGTACCAGAAAATATCACTGTGCTAATCTCGACGTGAACAGGCTGCTGGTATGCTCGAAATTGATTTTTGAAAACTTTTCTGAAACCAATTTTTCCGTACCGAGTTTCGTTCTTAACCTCTGAGATTCCCAACGTATAACCAAAGCTACTAATACCACTTATTGTGATTCTCTAATTACTAAAGAGTGTTTATGAGGAAAAACCAAATTCTATTACTCTAAGAACATAATTTACAAGTGTTTGAAACTCTATAATAAAACCTCACCCTCTATACTCTCTAAGCTTTCTTGCCTTGAAGCTTAATATTTTTGGAATGCCTAAAGCTCACAAATGAGCTCTGTATTTATAGAAAAACTTAGGCTCATAATTTTGACAAATGAATAGTAATCCACCGAAAGTAATTTTGGCCATTTTTGGTGGTAGCACAAAACCTTTGAAAATGGTGGTAATGGTGGGGATCAATCTTTGACAATGAAGAACAAATATGGAAGGCAGCTAGATCCTTCACATTTCAACTTGACCCAAAAGTCGACATCATTTTTTTGGTGACAGGAAACATGAAAAGCTTCTAGCTGATGCAATGAGATCATTTACATGTCAAATTACAAGCAGTGAGATATAAATCTTTTCCAGATGACAGAATGACCACAATATTATATATTTAGTACGCAATCGCACGTATCGTTCAAGTAATATAGTGACTGAAAGTCAGATGTCGAACCCACATGGACTTAATATTTTTCTTATTAATAATAAGACTAATCTATTTAACTTTAACTAAACTATTGGTAAATAAAATTGATTAATTGAAAAAAATAAATAAATAACACACGTTAGAAAAATCTTATAGATATAAAAACTTAGGGTTGCAACTTCACCTAAGCATGCACACAATAAGTTCATGCATTTTTCATTCAATTGGGTTATGTTACTAATTATCTACCTAGAACACTAAATTATTCATAAACCTCTTTCGATATTCATGTAAATATATTCAGAATAAATCAATTAACTATATGTCTATGTTAATTAATTTAAACTGAATTCATTAAAGTGAGGCTCTAATCTGATTTTTATGTCGATAAAAAGTGATATTGGTAATGCCACATGTCATAAATATAATTTAAAAACGCAAGTTATTGTTCATCCAAGAGAAAATGGAATTTTTTTTAATAGTTCTGGTCCTATTTTTGAAAAATGATCAACTCAATAGTTCAGTTCTCGACCTAAGCTTTCCAACTATATAAAGATCACAAAAATCGGACATTGAGAGCAAATATTACGATCAAATTACCAAAAGTTGCTTGTGACTCAGTTAGGCAACAAAAAAGGATTTGAAACTAAAAATTTATCCCGAACATCCGAACGGGATTTCTAAGGTTTCTAATCTTATAACACATGATTATATGAATAACAACATGACATGCATGAAGAATTACTGTACCGGACATGTCATGATTGGCCGAGTGTTATATTGGGAAAATAGTTTCTTAATTAAATTAGGATTATTGTTTCCTCATCAAATTAGGAAAATGGCTTTTAATCATATTGATGTTGGGATATATATGCCCTAAAGCATAATATAATACGTAAATGAAATTATTTTGAATTAATAAATGATGCATTATTCATTTATCAAATTATTTTAATTTAATTCGCATATTATAAATCATCTTATATACCCTTGATTACTTATATACATTCATATTTAGTATATGAGTGTCATACATAAAAGGATTTAAGTCTGGAGTTAGTAATATAAAATAGTTCATAGAGAGCAAACAAATTGGGTAATTTATTGGTGGTTTATCTATAATTGTGGTCCATTTTATAAATGTATAATGACCTTGATCCGAGTTCGTTCATGTGACGATATGAGAATAAAAGCACCTTATATGATCTGATCATATAGGACTTAACTTAGACATAAATAAATTTATTATAATATTTGTTAGATAAAGAAATTCATACCAGTCTACTAGATGGTCATATATGGGTTGATCTAAATTTAGAGTGTGCTACGAACTCCTACATGGCAGGCTATGTCTTTTGATTTACAAATGTGAGGTTGGTGAAGAAATCACAATCAATAAGCTACGTACTTTGGGGACATGGTTTGGTGTGTGGTAAGAACATTTTACATAAATATGGAATCTCATCATTCTTGCGAGAAGTAGATGAGTATATTTCTTATGGGTTGATTCGTTATTTTCGTTACTTGAACGGTTAGAGCGCTCAAGTCTTTCTATTACAAATAGAAATATTTATATTTATAATAGTTATAAATAAATCATTCATTAGAGAATCAATGGTACTCAAGGCATAATAAATTAACAGACATTATGACCCGGCTCTAATTATAAAATACTTGTGGATGGTTAATTTATATGTAATGATTATATCGATGGACACCAACATATTTCGATTTATATAAAATATCTGGAGTGACAAGAGTGCAACTTTAGGTTTTTAGTGTAATAACCTAAAGTTAATAATTCAAAATATTTAATAAAAGAGTTTTAATTAATATTTCGGGATTATTGGAGCTCGGAGCTGCAGGTCCATTTAGTCCTCGTGCTAGCTCGATAAACTATAGCAAGTCATATAATAATTGGATTGTCCAATTATGAACTCACATGCATAATAATTATTATGCTAAAATTATTAATGTGATTAATAATTATTATCACACATGAAAACTATATTAAATTAGTTTAATATAAAGTTTTCAAAATTTATGATTATGAGGTAATCATTTAAAGATTTAAAATTTATAATCATTAAATTATATTTGATAATCTAATTTTTGAAAATAATGAGTTTTGAAATTTGATTTCATTACATATTATTTGAAATTGTAAGTTACAAATATAATGGTGGTAGTTTAATGTGTTTTTATTAAGATATTAATCAAAATTTTGTTGTTACAAGATTTGAAGGGTTAGCCCAAAATATGAAGGATTTCTAGGGTTATTGTTGTAATTTTAATTACAATTAACCTAACGTAAACCCTAGCATATAAAAAGATAAAAAAAAATTTCTAATCTCATTTTTGTAAACCTAGCCACCTTTTCTCTTGTTCTTCATCTTCTTCAAAAGTGTAAGGAAGAAAGACAAAAATGTGTGACCATTTTTATCTAAAGAGTTAAGAGAATAAAAAATTATAAGTGAAGCCTACACTTCGATTTATAGATAACGAGATATAGCATGGAAGGGCTAGTAGTATTGACGAAATCGCCATCTTCTTTTTCTCTTCACTACTCACTGTAGTGAGCAGAATTCTGCTCACTGCCTCACGGTTTTAGGGTTGTTTTGTGACTAGTTTTGTTGCATTTTTGTGCATCAAAATTTTGGTAATATAGAGGGTTGATTCAGGGTTGTTTTGGGGCTATTTCGGAGTGGAAATTTTTTCCAAAAAATGATGCTGAAAAATCAGTAAAACATTGATTGTTTTGAAAGTATAGTGAACGATTTTCAATGTTGAAAACTATCCGGAATCACTGATGTTATGGTGATGTTCGTCGTCACAAAATGCAGTGAAAAATGGACAAAACAGAAGCTAATAGGGCTGAAGCTGATCAAATTCTGCCAGAAAATGGGAGAGCGATTTTTTTTCAAGGTCATAATGATGGGGTTTTGGCGCTGGCGCAGCGGAAGCTCGTGGTTCGGATGAAATCGTAATTTTAAAACTTTTTAAATTACCGAATGAATTATTCAATATCCAATATGAATAATTTATTCATATTTCACATAAACATATTTATTAGATATCAAATAGCAACATAAATAGTTAAGAAACATCGCGAAACGTTTACGAAAAATATTTTTCCGCAAAATGGTATAAAATGCATTTTTGACAGAACCGACCACCCAATGCACATGAGGGCTGCCCAGGTCAACCCCAACAGTACTAGGGCAGTTCATGGGCTACCCTAACAATGATCAATTCACTGTTTGGGCATCCGTCACCCGGTTGGCTCAAAAGTCACCCGGTAGCGCCGTTTTCGCTTATTTCAACTCCGAAAAAGTTTTCGGAAATTGTTCCAACACCCAAAACACATCCAATATATTCATATGACATAATTTTCATCACAATAAACCCAGTTTTTCCAGATCTTATTTTGTAACAAAAATTATCAATTTTTCATGCTTTAATCCAACTTTATCAATATTAATCATATTAATACTAACACCAATCCAAGTCACCACCAATGAAGTACCCAAGAACAATTCTAGGCATTATAAGAGTGGTCATAACACTCTAAAATGATAACATATCATAAAATGATCAAATTGAACAAATATTATAATAATATATTTCAATACTACTTCACACATGCTACAAGCCTTCCATTTCATCCTCCAAATCAAAAAGCCTCAATTTCTAAGAAGTAAGTAAACCCTAGAACCATTCTAACAATTCAAGAACAAGAAACTAATTTTCTACACTTAAGAATATTAAAGATTACCTTCTAATCTTCAACTTTCTTTGAGTTTTTTCTTGAATTTTTACTTTCTTCTTCCTTGAATCATCAAGCAAAAATTTGGAGAGCTTTTTGGAGGATATTTCGGCCATGGGAAGCCATTAGAGAGAAAAGAAAAAATTTTCCCTTTTTAAAATATCATGACCGACTATGTAGAGGTATTATGGTCATTTTTGCAATTTAATCTAATTAAATATAATAAGCTTTAATTTGACAAATCAAAATTGCACACTTAAAGCTTAATAAAATCATGTCATTTGTAACCAATAATAATCAAACATTTTTCATAACAATTATGAAAAAGTATATCATTTAATTATTCAAATATTTAACATTTAAATATTTAAATAATTAATTAATATAATTATTATTATATATGTATTTTTATTTACATTAAATAACAAATACATATATTAATGGCATGTGTCAAAGTCTCATTTGACAATTAATTAATATGTATCAAATCAATTTTTTTATCAAATACAAATACACATTAATTAATAATTGACCAAAATTCCCAAAAAGCATATGTTTTCGTTTAACCGTTTAAACGATTCGAATTAACTCATTTAATCTGGTGAAGTATTATGAATAATCTGTATTATTCATAACGCGTTGCCCAAGTGCTCAACGAGTACACTTCATATTGTGTGACTCTCTAAGTTTAGGTATATCCATCACGAAATCCAATTTCGTGTCCATAATTCACCCACTCATGAATTATGACGACCACAGATAATCTCGCTAAACTATACAAGTCGAGGTCATTGCATACGTATAATCCATTTATCACAGGCTATCCATATTATACCTGAGATATAGATAAGAACGTCAAATCCTTATGGTATAATATAGTCGACTTTCAAATTTACGATATCTAAATAACACTCGGAACTTGCTTCCAAAATTATACCACGACCATGGATTTACTAGATCGCAAACACGTGCATGATACATATGCACTGTACATAGGACTGACAGATTCTATCTTGATACACACTGGATATCATGAGCATCAGTCCACACCAAACGAACAGGCGGAGGTCTGATCTAAATAGATCGGTGACGTGACTGCCATCAAAGTGTGGAGGATAACTCATATATCCACTGTGGTATCTCAAGTCGAATGACAACTATGCTCGCTCAACTCGAGAAGATTCCTATTGACATTAGTGTACCATCTATTAGGAAATCTTCAATGAGTCGTTCAGTGTTTATCAAATAAACACCTACATATCTATCTAATTATCTATTATACCATTAATTACCATTACTTCTCTAATGAATAATTTATTCATAACTTTTATAAATATGTATTTCCGTTAACATGACAGAAGTATGAGCGTTATATTAATCTAGTATACCATTTAAGGGAAATACTTATCTACGTCAATATAATGAGTAGCTTCCAATATCTTATTATATATGCCCAGTTAATCGGAATCCATTCCAATCTCATCCATGGTAAATCAAAGACACAATCGAATACGCCGGAGTTCATTGAACATTCAGGATTAAGATCAACACATATATGATCTTCATTTAGATAAATATGAAATTATTTGTTTAACAAATCTTCTAAAGAAATTCATATTTATCTGGGTCAAGTCCTATATAATCATATTACACAAGCCACATCCATTTACATGTCGCTACAGGAACTACTTAGGATTTATAATCGTATCAAATACTAAATGGATCGTAACTGTAGATGAACTGTAATCAAAGTACTTCACTTTGTTTACTCTCTACATAGTATTTAAGATTATTGATTTCAAACTTAAATTCTCTTATATATGTCATACATATACTAAGTTTGAGATTAAATAAGTAATTTAGGGTATTTCTGATAAATTATGATTGCAAAATCTCAAACAAATATATGAATATGAAATGTTTAACTTTATTTATGTCAGAGTTTATTTATTACAAACTTCTCTTAGGACATAAAACCTAACCACTCCGTAGATGAAAGAAGGGATTCCAAACCATGAAAAAATCTTATGTGTGTTTTACTTTCTGTCTTTAATTCTTTGGTAAGTTTAATTAATTTTATTAATAAATAATTAAAGAATATTTGGCCAAGTCTTGCAAATTGGGTCCATGGTCCGAACAGTAAGCCCATCATGTGCTACCTATCTAATAGGCTTTCTTTATTTTATTTACTTAGTTTATTTATATTTGGTTGTAAAATGGGTTGGACTCACTTAATTTATTAAGCCCATTATTTTATTTTTATTAGTTAATTTATTTATTAGGTTTTAAACTAAGGAGTGAGCATATGGGTCCATGGGACTAATTGCTTGGCATTCAAGCCAAGCCTTGTTATGGCAAATAGGCGTGGGCTAGGGTAAGTGGCTCAAAGGGGTGTGACTTAGTAGTCTTTTGGGATTAAGGTTTTCTTTATTAGTTACTATTTAAACAAATTTTTATCATTCTTTTAAAGAGTCATTATTTTTATGAGAAGTAATAAAAAGAGTCGGAGAGCGTATTAAGGGAGTTGCAATTCTTGTGGCAGTCATCTTGCAAGAAGGGTTCTTAATGCATCAATTCTCAAGGAGTTCATTCAATTCAATCTTATTACTTTCTTGGGCCATGAATCTTCATCCTTTGTCGGTACCAAGGGCTGTATTCCCAGTGTTCTTATCATAAATTTTTTATATCATAAATCCATCATAAATTTCGTGATTGAAAATATCATATCACAAGTTTATCATAATATGTTATATAAGGGTTTTTTTTCTTAGAATCTGTCATATAATGTTTGTCAAGGTAGGCCTATTTTCACATAGTGAAAGCCATTGTCGCGGCACCAAGTAATCCAGTGTCGTGACATCAATGCAATAGAGTCATGAACTAAAGAGGAAACTTGATTTTTATGATTTATATATAAGAGGAACGTTTAGGGTTACTCCACATACATTTTTGGAAGTAAAATAAGCCTCTTTTGAGGCCAAAACACTCTAAATCACAACTATTCAAGAACAATTACTAACAAGAAGATAAAAGCAAGAATCAAGATAAGATGATTAAAGAACTTGAAGACTAAAGATTGTTAACCTTCATGATTTATTTTATTTATCCCTATTTTCTTAGTTATTTTCCTATATTTATTATGCTAAATATGATGATTAGGTTCTTTTTTTTCATCATGAACTATATCTTATTTTAGGATTACAATGAAACCCAATATAAACTTTTGATTAATTGAATCTTTTTATGATTGAGTTATGATATTTTAAGTATAATTATTTATTTTATTTTGTTCTTAATGCTTTTTATTGATTCATGACTGATAGGATTGATTTGATAATATTAATGAACTTGGAAAACAAAGTTAATATTTAGACTTAGGTAAAATATCATGTAATCTTATTCAAATGAATATATTTACGTACATGATCTAGGACATGTGTAACCTATAATATAGTTGAATGTAATGAATTCTTCTTAAATTGATTAACATAGGAATAAAGTTAATTGATTAAGAATAGGGTTTATATTTGACCATCAGAAGAGATTTGTAATTTCATAACTAGATTAACAATTCATCATAATTGTCAATCATAATGAGAGAAGAAAGATTTAAGGAAATATTATGGAAAAATTATGGTCTAAGCTTCTTTTTACCTTAATACTTTCGAGTATTTAAGTTTACTTACTTTAATTCATTTAGTTAATAGTTCTTGTATTTTATAATTGTTAGTCTAAATAAGATTCTGGTTGAGAATATTTGATATTTGACATAAAAACAATTTCTTTATATTACTTGTACAATACGTGCGCTTGAGTGCTAAATAAAATCATTATCAACCGTATATTTCTCTCTTGTTGTCTTTTTCTTCAACTGATCAATTGAAAATTCAAGCCATGGGGACACATGAAATCAAGAATCAAAATCTGGTTCCTTTCTGTCCCACTCACAAAATTCATGCCTCTTCAGCTCAGTCTTCCGTTGGAAAATGTGAATGCAATTTGTGGAAATTATCCCACATTAGAAAATTGCAAGTGTTCATTCACTCTTGTAGTATACAAGGAGAATGTTCTAATATGCAGCTAATGGAATTGACACATAATTGTCTTGTATCCCAAGCAAACCTTTCACAAAATCCGGAATGGGGCTCAAATTTCTCTGGCAGATTCTTACACAACTCTCAGATTCATGTTCCTGTCCATACGGATGCGTAAGAAGCAGCTAATTAAAGAGCTTCAGGCCCATGTTAAATGACTGAATCCATGCCACGTAGCAAATTACATGCGTCAACAAAATAGGAAATCATAGTGTACAGGAAGCAGAACCTCTAACAATGCGCCAAAGGACTAAATATACAACTCATATTTCCTTATATCCTGTTCCACTGTGGTTTAACAATGCACCAAGGATCAAAATCGAGATAAACCCGAATGAGATTAAGGATGGAAGCTGTCATTTCCAAGATTTTTGCATGCTTCACCCCCTTCTGTCACCTCAGTGACTGTAATCCTTTGCTGGGTGGCGTGAATGCATTAATAATCACCATTTCTTACCATCGGTTGCGAAATACAGTCTTCAGCACCAAAAGGAAGGAAAGAGAAAATGCAGCAAGAGAGATAATTAGATTAGAAAAGTTCCGTTCATGTTTTCACTCCACTGATTGGTCTAGAGCATTCAAATTTGTTTTATACACAAAAATGTATTTGAGCGACACAAAACAAATTGATTCTCATCCATTCTTCTTCGGTGTTTGGTCGCCATTTGAGATGTTATTGGGGGTCTCTGCTGTTGATGTCGAACTGGACATATTCTGGTCCTCATAACCCTGCACTGGGTCTGCAAATGTTCGAGTGCAAGGCCACCTAGACGAAATTGGCCAACCGTAGGTTAGTCTATGATAAAGCATAAGAGAATGAAAGTCATTAATAAAAAATTTGTCCAACCTGCTTGACATTATAGTCTCGTCATCTATTGTCATTTTGCCATCAAATATGTTCCCTGGAAGAACAAGAAATCGAAAACAAAAGTTTCTAGTCTATTCAGTGAACAAATCCAGTGAAAAAAATCCGGAAATAAGGTTTGATTAAAATATGGAGTAAGAAAGAGCAACAATTATTTACCCCCATAAATATTATTCTTCGAGAAGTATTTGGCCATCAATCGATGAGTGTAGTCAGCTTCATATTTTTGGTACTTCTCTACATAGTTTTCACTTTTAAGAATCCTGATCAAAGTAAAACATATCTATCATTCATCAGATCAAAGTAAAATATAACATTCACCTGTAAGTCAGTAACAGAGATACGTAAACAAGTAAAATTCAGGCATGGTTAGGTTATAATAGAAACAACATTCAACCGTATAGGACAAGTTCATACACGGTTTTACCATGGGAACATTAAGATGTCTTGATGTCAATCAAAAAGCTTAACTCAATAAAGATACAAACAAGGTACATATTTGACAATCACAAAAAGTGATTAGCTTTTGTTCACAAAAGACAACTTAAAAGCTTCACGATAAGCAATGAGACACCATTAACAGAGAAATTAAGATTTAATCGTTGATCATCAAATTTATCCATTATCTTCATCAACTGCCATTCTTTCAAGGCTTTAAGCACTCTGGAGAACCTACTGAGCATGGCTACAACTTCTCCCACCAAGCATCGCCTTAGGTGCAATATTACTCTTTCTAAAACCTTTGAACTTTGCAGGAGTCGACAATATAATTGAACAAAGAAAATTACCCATCTGAACACTCAGATTGCCATTGTATATCCAATTAAAGAAATATGAGATTCCATACATATAGGGCAATCACTTAGATACCAAACCTTATCCAATAAATATCATTTAAGTGCAAGAGTTGACAAAAGATTTATCATTAAAAGGGCTGAATTTATGGAACCCAGTACTTAATTGGAACTTAATCATCATAAATGCGCACATTTTAGCAAGTCAAGTAGAGGGCTTTTAATCAGCAAGAACGGCCATAGCCAGCATATTGTAAAATCATTAATCTACAATTTAAATGGAAAGTACTAGAGAGGCATTGCACAAAAAGTGAATTAAAAATATTTCAATTTTTGTTTAATATCAATAAAAAAATAAAAGAGAGAGAACGGACTGAAAATGCTGGGGAATTAAGTGAGGCTTTGTCTCAGGCTTTTGGTCGAACATTTGAGAGGCACCATTGTTGTTGCTTGGAACTTCATCCCCCTCTCGTTTTGGTTGAATCGGTTGAGTCGCTGAGTTTTGTGACTCCGAGTTCGATAATGCTGCTGTCTTTATGTCCATTTTGCAAAAACCTCTTCTCTGTTTCTTTCGCTCAGCGTTTTGGGGCCTGCTCGTTGACTCTTGTTGAGCCTATGCTACGCTACCAGCTTTTAGCAACCATGTTGTTATTCAAGTTTGATTTGCGATGCTGTTTATCATTAATTTTTTTTTTAAATAATAATAATAATAATAATTATTATTATTATTATTATTGTTGTTGTTGTTTTATTATGAAAAATATAAAACTTATGGGGATGTTTATTAAGCAAATATTGACATAGGAATATTCATATTTGTTTCTCTTGAGGTTAAAAAAAAAATTTATATAAATTAGTTTGAACATGAAGTTTAAGGATTATTCTACAATAGATTGTTCAATAAATTGTTTTGATAAAGTTATTATTGTTTTTGGGAAATATTGGAATTTCTTCCGTCAAATCATCCGACCCGAACTTAGGTGGAGTAGGAAAAATTCTCGGCTGCCTTAGGACTCGGACGTATGACCTAACAGCCAAATCTTAAGTCATTTGCCACCAAAACACACATATTGGTGGCTTTGATATAGTTATTGATATAAAAAAAAGTAATAAAAATCACATATATAAAATACTTGAATATTATTGGTGATATAAATAATAGGTAAAACGCATGAAACGTAATAGTAAATCAGTTATTAAAAATATAGATCTATATTAAATTATTAAATATAAAGAGATATGTGTATATGTAATATCCTGAATATTTTTCGGAACGGTTCTGGAAGATTTCCAAATTGAAGTTTAGAATTTGGAACTGATGCTATTCGAAAATAAGAGGTTATGTATTAGAAAATATATCAGAATATTTTAAAGTGAAGCTTCGTCGTGTTGGAAAATACGTGGTTTTGAGAACTGGTTATGCGATTTCTGATTTTATCGTTATACGCGTAAAAGTTTCTTATTTTGGCTATAAATATAGCAAACGAACTCCAATTGAGCTGATTTGTGAACCATTTTTCCGAGACGAACAACTTTTATGCTGAACACTTTCGAAATTTACATCAGAAAGACTTCAAAAATAAGAATTTTTGTGAAAGCCCCATAACAGGAGCCTGATTGCAATTTTCGGGGGTTAAAATGTAAAAATTTTCTTATAAATACCTCATAGTTTCTGCATATTTCTAAAATGGAAAAACATTATATTTTTCCCCACACGACCCCCGTCTCTCTAAACGTAAATGGCAAGCAGTAGGTCGCGCCGGTGGCCTGCCAGCCACCGTCGGCCGACGCAACCAGTCAGAGGGGTGCGCCGACCACCCCTTTACCTTGTGATGGCCGGCGACAGCCCCAGCACACTGGCGAACGGCGAAGGAGAGGAGAGAGATGCGCGTGGTGAATTTTCAAATCCCAGCTTGTCACTTCGTTTCACAGCCCGAGCCACTTATCAAATTCGAAGCTCTCGGTGAGTACTATAAGATGGTGGTGACGATTTTCCCGATTCGTCCTCGGATGCACGCAAAACGAGGGAGGAAGATTCAGATGAATAATGACCCACGATGAACAGTGGCTCCGATCGAAATTCCGTCGATTCGAGCGCGTTCGTGGGATCATTTGGAGTTCGTATATGCTCTCGAAATCTCGGTAAGACCTCTCGGTAAAAAGTTGCTAATTTCAAGTTTTCCGCATAATATTCGGATGTATCCAGTAGCTTCGTAAAGTAGCGTAATGATATAAATTAAATTTTTTGTGCATAAGTATATTGAATATGTACTTGTGATAGAATTCGGGTGAAAACGGAACGAGTTTGGTCGATCCGATAGAATATGTAAGTTTTCGGTAAAAGTGGATTTTTGAGTATAATAATGTGTCTTGATTTTAATGATAGTTATGAATTATCTATGATATTACGGACATGTTTGGATAAATCTGAGAAGGTTCGGAGGGTTCGGGACCCTTCCATAGCGTTTGAGGAAATTTTTCGGAAGATTTTCTAAAAACGCGTAAACTGAGGATATTAGTGAATTAGTGGTTTGGAATAGTTTGTAATGATATTTTAAAAGTAATGGAACTAAAAGTATTGAAATCGGACTTGATTTGATTGTTCCGAAAAGATCCAAAATTTTATTCTAGTTAAGTCGAGAATATCATAAATCTCGATTCTGACGGCATTTCGTCATTTATTTTGGCAGACTTGACTAGGACTTGGAGCCCTTACGAGGCCAGGTAAGTAACCCATGCAATGAGTACTTGAATGTTGATTCATGTTTAATATATATGTGTGTGTGTGTGTGTAAATGGTTGGAAGTGTTTAGGATAAAATGAGGATGGTAGGAGATGGTTTTGAGAACGAAGTTCATGGTTATAAATAGTTAATCGACCACTACTGGTACAGATTTTGCTATTGATATGATATGAAGTGAGATATGTGATGAGCTTAATGTCTATGTGTATGTATGGATGTACGTAAATGTATGAACCTGTAATGATATGTATTTGTATATGTGAATGAATGTGTATATGTATAAGTATATGATCATGTAATTGTATACGTATGAGACGATAAGGTAAGTATGATTTAAGTGTATAAGATTGGTAATGAAAACAAGTTACTATTTTCGGATTTTTATTAGCACGTGTGGATGTGCGTTATTGGGATAGGTTTGTTATTGACTAATTCATACGATTTAGCTGTATAGAGATTGGGTTGGTATAAACTAAGCCTTTACTGAGTAATAGAAGTACGTGCTTGATAGACTATGTATATGTAACACCCCGCCAGAGGCAGGATGTTACCGGCAGGAGATAAAATTGACCCATCTCTAAATTTACGAAAATCTGGCATGATGTATCCTAAAATCGGACAACCTGGATCTCAGTCCAGCACCAAAACGAACCTAAAATGAATATCATATATCAAAATGGACCTCAGGTCCACACTAATACATCAAAATCACCACCTAAGGGCTCTGTGCCCATATCATCTATCAACACTCAAGGGCTTAGTGCCCACAACATCATCAACATCATCGTCAATCAAAACATTTACTTAATATATATACAAACCACATGCTCAGCACGACTAACAAAATAATAACCAAAATATCCTAGACTTTTTAAACCTCTATAACTTCTCCTAGGACACTTGCGAGGGTGACTGTCGCTTGGGTGATCTGCGTCTCGAGCATGACTTCCAAAGTTGAAGTGGTTGACTTATCTGGAAGCCAACCTGCAAAACTAGCAAACTGGTTTATCAGAATTACTAAATTATTACAAATTCGAATTTATTAACTTGTTATTATCCTTTATTCTTATAGATATTCATTAGTGTTATGTTCGTGTTTGCATTCGAATGTGTGTCGTTCGTGTCACGTTCGGGTTTGGGTTCGAACGAAACTTGACAGTATTTTCCTGTGCAACTTGCATTAATTTTCCAGTGCGAATGAAACCTTCCAGAGTGTTCGCGTTCGAGGTGCGCTCGAGACTGTGTTCAAACAGTTTTGCGGAACTGCTCGCCTTCGGTACGCATTCTTGTGACGTTCGAACGAATGTACGTAAGTGGATTATTTTGAACACATTTTCTAGCTTGTTTTGCACAAGGAAACGTCTATCTTTGCCCTACCTATTTAAACAAACACTTAGCCTCTTTAACCAGTTGAATAAACACAATTTAAAGAGCCTTCATACAATTTGTTTCTTCCTTCTTGCACTATAAGAAAATTGAAGATTCGGTCTGTACTCTAAATAATTTAGTCGGTAACAACTGAAAATCGATCGAATATCTTCGGTCTGTATTTGACTCATTGGTGATAAATTACTGATCTAAATATCATCGATCGGTAACTTATCGATCGAATTACCGACTGATTATATTTCGATCGGTAAAATTACTGACAAAATGAATAAATAAAAAAATAATTGTATTTTACCTACCGAATTGTAATTTGGTCGGTAAACTATATCAATTGAACATCATTCGGTCGGTATACTGGCTGTATTTAAAAAATTTTGTGGGGCTTACCATGGGCCCCACAAGACCCGCTATGGGTGGGCCCCACACCAGGGCCTTAGTACCATCCAAGAGCGGGCCCAGGCTAAACCCACAAAATTCAAATTTAATTCTACAAATTGATGCAATTGATGTGTCTAGACCCTTGATATTATTTTACTGACTGATCGCTATTCGGTCGGTAAAATGACTTTTTATTTTTTTATTTTTTTATAATTAGAATTCTTTTAGTGATAGAATGAATATTTGGTCGCTATTTATTACCAATTATCGACCGAAATTTTGGTAGGTAATTATTAGCGGTATAAAATGGTGCCATATTAATCTTTCACGCCGTATTACCGACCGACTATCGACTAAATATTCGGCCGGTAATATTTCGATCGGTAATATGTCGGTAATTGGTCAAAAATCAATTTTATCATTTTTGGTTGGTATTCATTCAGTATATACCAAAACTTACTGACTGAAATAGTCAGTCTGATAATTTTCGATCGGCAATAGTACAATCTTGATAATTAACCGAGTAGCCATTATCCATTTTGGGCTTCAAATACATGTCCCAAATTTAATGAAATCCCACATTTTAGCTAGCGATGATAGATGTGCCCGACCTCTCTTTTAATATCGTTACATGAGTTTATGTAACTTTATCTTTATCTATTATAATACAGCGACATTATGAGCTCTCTCATGTATCATCACAGAGTTATAATCTCCCCTTATTTCAAGGGATTTCATTAAAAGAATAAATGAATTCAAGTTTTGGTTATTTAAATTTTAATTATTTAATTTCAAGTCTTGGTTATTTAAATTTTAGTTTTTTATTTAATTTTACCGACCGATCGTTATTCGGTCGGTAACATGACTAATTTTTTTAATTAATATTATTTTAGCGACCAAATGAATATTCAGTTGCTATTTATTACTAATTACCGATCGAAATTTTTATCGGTAATTGTTGGAGGTATAAACTGGGGCCAAACGAATCTTCTGCGCTGTACTACTGACCGACTATCGATTGAATATTCGATCAGTAATAGGTCCGTAATTGGTCAGAAATTATTTTTATCCTTTTTGGTCGGTATTCGGTAGGTAAATACCAAAAATTACTGACCAAAATAATTGGACGGTAATTTTCGGGCGGTAATTCCATATTTTCTTGTGTTGATTTTCACCTTGAAGCCTTTCTTGATTGCATTGTCTTCTTTGTTTTCATGAGATAAAATTTTGATTTATCATCAATACAAAAACACAACCCTAACCCAATTTCCTAAGCCTTCAGAGTTCTCTAAGAGAAATATTGGTAGTCGGAGTTCTATGTCGTGAGTTCGCAGGGTTGATCCACTCAGAGACTTCCGAGGTTATGGAGAAAGCCGCTTGGTGGGGGCTCAGGGAGTTCTTTGAATTATTATTGTCTAGAGGTATTCGAGTCGGTGCAGTTGTCCCCATAGGTCCTATAACATCACTGTAAGTTTTCTCATATATAGTGGATTCAGGTGATAGCCTATAATCAGAGTGGTTTTTTACTCGTTCAAGTTTTCACTCCGTCAATAAAATTCTTGTATTGATTTTGTTTACAACTTTGATATATTTGCTTTGATTTATATTTGCATAGACTTAAGGGTGATTATTAAATCAAACCATAGTCGTTCTAACTTTGACGTGTCTTAGATTAGAGTTGTTGTTTAATTCTGCATATAGTCAGAACCTTAGATAAATTTCCAATTTTTCACTATGTCACCCTCATCTGCCGCCTTCCTAGTCTGCCATTCGCCGTTCTTACAAAGCATCGTAAAATTGAGAAAAGTTCCAATTAGGAAGGGAGTTTCTCACCCACACTGACCTTATTTTTTTCTAGTCAAGATTTTCTCTTATGACATGTCGATAGTATCAGTTTTGTGCTTGGAAGAATACTCTCATTGTTGTAGATGATTGTGTATGCTCCAGTGGTAGTGCGTGGAGGTTATGTGGCAACAGTCATCATATACACTCTCTAAGGAACCTTTTTGCATAGATGGCTTTATCATGTCTTTTTTACTGTTGATTTTTATATTATTGTGTTTCTTGTTATAATTTATGATGTTTTCAAGGTTGGAATTCCACTAGGTGTATTTTTTTGAGATTATGCCCATTTGTATAAAAAAAAGTCAACGATTTATCCTGATATGTGTTGGGAAATTTCGGAGGGTATGGGACACAAATTTCGATGATTATTTGAAGTACATGTGAACTGGCCTGCACACCCCGATTACCCAAAAAAAAGTTACAATGCATCAAGAATGGCTGGGAATAGATCAAACCTGAAAGATCATTAGATTTTAGTATGTAAAGTCATTATTTTGTTCAATTATGAGAAATTCGCTGCGAATAGAGTAGGTTCTATTATGTTTGGTGTTGTTTTAACTTCTGCGCCAGTTGGTTTGGGTTTCAATCTTTACCATGTAAAGTGTCACGAGCTGACTTTTTCCACAGCTAAAAAAGGGTCTCGTGCGGAACTTACAAGAGACATGTCCCTATAAGTCAGCCATACTACAACCTCTATATGCAGATTCACATTTTTGGAAGTCTACAGACCCGTATTACGGTATGTTATGGAAGTTAACAAGTTATCTCAAATCATACACACGTGAGCCCGCACTACTTCGGGACCCAATAACTACACAACACAACAAGATATAAAAATATGATATTTTCTAACGAACTCAATCATGACAATACACCATTGTCCCAACAATATCTAAGTGCGAGAGGGTTCACGGCTAAAGCCCCTAGATCACCGAAGCCCCATTGGCCACCCCAAGGTTTACCTAGGCTTCCCCCCAAATAGGTTTTAAAGACATTGTACATGTCTCACCAGTATATATACCTGACTTTTGAGTTGTCATACCCCCTAAAATCTATATTTTGAAGAGTTTCTGTGAACTCTTTCAGCGAGTCACTAAGCCATAATATAAGTGAATTTGGGTTAAAATTTCATCACTAGACGAGCTCAACTTGATGGCTTTCTACAACACCCCCACTTTTGCGGCAAAGTGCACGGTAAGGGCCAAAAGTGGACACATTGCAAGAATCTCCCGGAAAATCTCAAAATCAGACTCCAGGGATGAAATTTTCCTAGTACATGTGACCATAATCGCCACTCATGACCTTAGTCAAACTCAATCAGGCACCCTGGGGCATTAGCTCATTCATAATACACCAAAACTAGGCGAACGACTATCGGCATGCTAGCATATCTCTAAATCTCCCGAAAAACTTTAGTACGAGACCTCACAGGAAAAATCTCCCCAGTACATATGCCCATGAGAGTTACTTATGACCTCGATCGAGCTTGATCCAGCACTTTGGAACATAAACCTCATTCACAACGCTGCAAAACTAGCTAGCGACTAGCGACAAGCCAACATGTTTCTAAATCTCTCGGAAAACATCTGAATAGGACCAAAAAGATGAAATATCTCAAGTATAAGGTCATTTGAGAGATATATTTGACCATGAACGAGCTTGATCTGTGTAGGACACAGAACTTGGGCGACGCATGCTGTTCTAGGCTCGCGGCCTAGTTGGGAGTACGGAGTAGCCCGCGGGGGGCTAAACCGGAGAATAATGGAGTCGCCACCCGGTGTAAACCGAGAAAATGAGATTTAAGGCCACACTCACCCCTCGCAAGGGAAGACCTCAAACCGTTGGGTTCGGAATGGTCCCTTACTTATGCCACTTGTGATGATATGATTTGTGCAATAAACTAACCGAATCTACTCAACATATATGCTCAAGGGTAATCTATGTCTAGTTTGTATTCATCAAAATAACTCATAATCTAAGTTTGCATGCTTGAAAGTAAGTCTTTAAACGGAAAACACACAATGTCACATAATGAGCACATTGAACCATTAAACCAAAAGAAACACATAACTATTTAAACATAATCATAAGCTAACAAAATATCATGCATAAAAGTAACATAATCATGCTTTGAAAATAAATAACGAACTAGACTAAATCATACTTTAATAACAAATAAATAACCTACGAACTACATCATGCTCAAATACAAGTTTGGATGAAACGAAATACGTGTCTCTCAAGCGGTATGTGGTATTGTGTCCCGAGTACAAACCGCAATACCGTCCATTCGGAATCGGCTACGGAATTTACGTCCGAGTTTCCATCCGATATACCACAAAAGGGAACACATATTCCGCTCATCCAACATTCACATCATGCCTCAATAAACGACTCTCATGCGATAATATATTAAAATAAATAAAAGAAAGAAAAGATGATAAATAAATAAGGTGCCCTCAGGTCTAACCTTTTTTGTCGTCTCACGAAAGCACGTTACACGGCCGTTGGAAGAGTTTATGCTCCACAACTTTTCCGGTTCACTAATCCAACGTTTTTCCTCGCTGTTTCGCTGTTTGGGCTGCTGTTTTCACTCCGTTTCGCTACTGTTTTCGTTGTATTTTCTGCTCACTGTTTTGGGTTATTTGGACTGGTTTTGGGGGTCAAAACAGTGCAGTTTTTTTAGGCAGAAAACTGGACTGTTTGTGGGGTTTTTGACCGGACAGTTTGTGGGGTTTTGTGCGGTAAAACTGGGCAGTTTGCGGGCAATTTTCACGGCAGTTTTGGGTGTTTTCTGGACAGTTTTAAGGCTTATTCTGGACAGTTTTAAGGTTTATTGAGTTCGGCAGTTTAAGGCTTATTGGGTGGCAGTTTTGAAGGTTTGTTGGAGGGCAGTTTTTGGGGCAGTTTTAGTGGGCGTTGATATGCGGCTGTTTGGTGTTGATTTATGGCTTCACGTGAGGGGGTTTTGTGGCATTGATTTGGTTTATATTGTTATGGTCAGTGCGTGGTTGAGTGGCTTTATTTGCTTGGTTACGTGAGTGGAGAATGAGGGGCTGTTGAAGTTACTGGATGAGGGCTTTGGTTGCGTGAAGTGTGAGTAGAGGGGCTGTGAGGGCGTGAAGTTTTATGGGTGAGTGGAGGGCTTGTGCGTTAGGAGGGCTGATGATGTGAGTCAGGGGCCGTGAGTGATGAGCTGTTTGAGTGAATAATTGAGTGCTGAAGAGTGATGTGGCTAGGCGTGAAGGGTGAGGGGGCCGTGAGGCTAGTGGTGCGTGAGTGTGTTTGATTTGTGAGTGCTGAAGAGTGATGTGGCTAGGCGTGTAAGGGTGAGGGGGCTGTGAGGCTAGTGGTTGCGTGAGTGTGTTTGATTTGTGAGGCAGTGGCTGTGCGTGAGAGGGCAAAGGTCAGTGGGCGTAAGTGGCTTATGCGTAAGGTCAAAGAGGTTGGCAGGTGGCTTTGTCGAGTGGCTGTGTGGCTATGGGTCTGCTGCTCGCGTGAATTGGCTTTTTTGGAGGTGATATGTTGCGTGAAAGATCAGGGAGAGTGAAGGGTACGTGAGAGAAGAGGGTGAAACTCCGAATTATTTTTTTGTGTTTTGGTGAGAGTGAGCCAGGGTTTGAAAGGTGGAGTTAATGGTTCTTTATATAGGCCAAGGGATGGGTGATCTTTATTTGGGTAGGAAAGGGAGATTGTGTAATTAGGGGGAAGATTTAATTAGTTTATTAGAAGGAAATGATTTCTTAATTGGGAAGGTGATTTATTTTAATTAGGAATGTTATTTATGAAATTTAATTTGGATCTTTTAATTTAGGAATTTAATTTAATTTAAGTTTAATTTTAATTGGTTTTATTTAGTTTAGGAATTTAATTAAATTTAAGTTTAATTTTAAATGGTTTTAATTTAATTTGTGACATGCATTTTAAATGTTTTAATTATTTTGGATTGGGCTTGGTGTGTGGTTTTTGGGATATGTGGGCATGGTTTGTGTCTTACGGGGGTTTGGGCTAAGGGTGTGCTTTGAAACAGAGGTCCAACAAGCGAGTCCGAAGCTAATCCAACGAGTTAAATCCAACCAAGTGTCAATTCTTGACCTTTTCCCTTTCAACGTCTGTTTCCCGCGGCTTTCACAATCAAAGAGGTAGTGTCTCCATACGAGACTCATCATCGGGACTTATATGCAAAAATACAGTGCCTACAATCTGATATCCCAAAATATGAGTTCCTTTATAAAGTGTATGATCATGCTAGCCTTACACTAGGACCGTGACATTCTCCTTCACTTCATTCATCGTCGTCCTCGATGATGGCATAACTCGAGGGTTGCTCAAACTGTATCTAATCATGAATCTCTTTCGATTCTTATAAACAAGACACAAGCTGAAGATATTGCCATAACATCGTACGTCAATGAATGAAATTACTTTTTTGAGTTAGTGACATTATATAATTTTATACTGAGTTAGGCATATAATATCGAAACATATCAACACCATATACATTCTTGCATACGAGTCTTTGTTTTTGATATAATGGCTCAACATTAGCACTTAGGCACAAAATTCCCTTTTTTATTTGAACTCTCCATCTTCTAGTTGGTTAATGCTAACGTGTGTCTGCCTCAATAAAACATTGCCGGTAAAATCCAATTGGGAAAAAACCCGGGCGAAGGAGAAAAAAAATACCACCCACGATGACCAAGACAACAAAAGCTTGATTTGGTCTGATAACATCTCTGCACATGTTTGGACTCATATGACTTCCGCACATGTTTAGATCATCAACCCCACATACTGATCATGCAGCTTTTAAGATTCACCCCATCATTATATGTGGAGCAACTCCACACACGCGATTGTGTAGTAGTTTCCGTGTCCAGTCTCAGTCACAGCTCCATACAAGCTCTCGTGCATGAGTGTTTCCGATCTCGGTCACTACTTTATACAAGTTTTTGTGCACGAGTTCCCATTTTCGATTTCAAAAATTTTTTATAAGAGACATCATACATGCGTACGTGAATGAGTTTTATTTCGATAAAGCAACAAAGGTCTCACTTGTTTTGGTTTGTGACTATATCGTTTGTTCTATTTACCCTGGCCCCCTGACCGGTGCGTAATCACACGCGTATAACGCAAGCGCACGTATCGTTCAAGTAGTATAAAAAGTATCAATCCCACGAGGACTTAATACCTAATCTATTAATTTTATGAGGTCAAATGATTACTAGTATCTAACAGATTGATTGATTGATTTGAAATGGTGATGATTTTAAATTTAAAAACAAGTAAATAAATTACACGAAAGTAGGTTTAAGAAAATTCAATATTATGAAACTATATAGGGTTGTGAATCTTCCAATATCATTTTAAAGATGAAGTGATTATTTCATTTTTGTGTAATATATCGGTTTACTAACCTGGAACCAGTTTCTAAAATGCGCTAGGCGTTAGTCGGGCGGCGACCCAGCGCCTAGCGCCTGGAGCGCCTAGTCGGGGCCTAGGCGGGGCCTAGACAATTAATCGGAAATTGAGAATTCTATAATTAGGTTTAAGATTTTGTATGATTTGGAGAAATTAATCATAGATATGTTATTTGAGTAATGACTAATATTTATAAATGGCCAATTGATGAGAAACTAACAAAAATAGAAAAAAAATTAGATTTTGAAATTAGAGTTTATGCTCTAAATTGTGATTTTTTCAAATTGATGAGTTATAGAGTTAATTTTATAAAGTTAAGGTTAGGGTTAAGATTTGGGTGTGAAATTCGGCCGGAAAAAGCAATTAATTTTGAATTTTACGTCGGTCAATGGCGGTTGACCGATGAATTTGAGACGAGCGCCTGGCCCAAACGATTTGGGGCTAGGCGGGGCGGCCATAGGCCGCCGAACCTATACGCGCCGCCTAGGCGCGCCTGGGCGGGGCGTTTTAGAACACTGCCTGGAACACTAAATTATGCGAAAGCCTCTGTCGATGGTCAGACGCAAATACCTAGTATAACCCAATTTAACCATATGTCTATGTCAACTAAATTACTGGATTCATTAAGTTTAAGTTCCAATTATGGCTACCCCCGCCCAACATGTATATGTCTATCATGTAAGGAAATCTATTAAAGGGTTATTTATCCTCAAGGAAGATCATGGGCTATTAAGTCTAAGGCTGAAACCAAAAATTCCTTTGTCAAGTTTATTTTAGATTTACCAGATATATCTTATTAGTGGCCAATTAACAAGACGCATTAAGCTTAGGACTTAATAAGTAAACCCTTAAATTACCCAAACTATAAAATAACCCCTTATAAACCGGTGATATTGGATTTCATCACAACCCCAGATAACTGGCTTAGTTACGACACATATTTACGGGTAGTAAAAACTTAAATAAAATAAAAGACATAAAGTAAAATGCTGAAAAGTAAATTGCTGAAAAGTAAATGACGAAAAGTAAATGCTGAAATTAAATACTGAAAATTAAATGCTGAAAAGTAAATGCTGAAAAGTAAATTGCTGAAAAGTAAATAAAATAAAAGTACAATAAAAGAAAATGCTGAGGTAAAAGGATCCACTTTTATTACTTCTATTTTAGATATCTCCCTTAATATAATATATTAACTTTGCATGATAATTACCAACCAGCCATATAGGCGGTATCCATATTAAGTCAAATTAATAATTAATTACCAACCGACCAATCAGGTGGTATCCAGTTTAGTCAGGTTAAAACCAATTTAAATAATTACCATCCGACCAATATGGTGGTATCCTCGTTAAGTCAGGTTTTAACTAGTTTATATATTATAATTAAGGGAGATTAATCTAAATATTAGTAATAAAAGTTTTACCTTTTACCTCAGCAAAGGGGAGTTACCTCCTCATTACTGAAAAGTAAAAAACTGAAAATTAAAGAAAGAAAAGTACTGTGCGTAAAAGTAAATTGCGGAAAATAAAAACTGAAAAGTAAAGAAAAGAAAGTGCGAAAGCGGAAATTAATTACTGAAAGCTGTAAATAAACAAATAAGATACAATCTTCTTAGTATTCTTAAGGAATTCCTTAGAAGAAAGTATGAATTTACAAATGAAATTGCTTTGTATTTATAGGCAAAATTTTACCTCCATCAAATCATCCACCAAATCCATTATTAATTGCTCCACTAATTGCTTATCATGTTTGGTGGTGATTTGATAATTTGTATTATTTATTTATTAATTTATTTTTTGCTTTGAAAATGATTGAAAATGACTTTAATAATTACACACAACACACTTCTGGATAGTTCATCAATTTCGGGCATGAAATCTTCAGAATTAGAAATTATTTTGTCTTTAAAAGTTTTAGATATTTGAGTCTTCTTTAATCTGGAACTTGAATCAGCGCAATCAGATAATGTAGTAAAAAGTTATGCCTAAAATACGACAGATGCGCAAAATTGGAATTTCCAAAACTGCACTTCGTTAAAACGCCCTTTCAAGTTTCCAATCTCCAAAATTAATATGTCAAGTCCAATTTTTGCCCTTATTTGACCCACATTTCGTCCTAAATGATTTCATTGTGTCCCAATATTATTTTATCTGCAAAATAAACTAAAACACATCAAAACGTTCATCAAACTCGAGAAACTAAACAAAATATTAAGTAAAAGGGGTGGTAAATATTGATATATTTTCCGCTAATCACCCCCTACCTGATTTTTCCCCTCAAGACGCTCGACATAGCCCATCAGGTGTCATGAAGATGAACACACACGACCAATTAGCCTATGGTGCAGCTAATTTCTCATTACTCCCCTCTGGGAGAGCACGGTTGCTATTGTACACTAGCAAATACCTTATTCTCACACTCAATTTCGGGTCACTTACTCTATCATGAGCTTCTCAATTATCTCGATACTCACTTTCACAGATAAAACTATTTCCACCTGGCATTATGATTCATTCTTACGAACACTCTATGTCATTTAATCTCATTACTTTTAGGCACCAAGCCATTGTATTCTGTTCCACGGATGTTCTCCATACTATCCTAAGGTCATTTCATGAGACCTACTTTGATTTTAGATAACTCTCTCGAAGAAATCGTTGTCCTCAAACTCAATCTAGAACCAAAATCGCATATTTGGCCTATTACCAGTGTAGTTGGTATACACACTCTTATTACGACTACTAGTAGTTGCATTATGCCACTAGCATTCTCAATAACACAATGCATCTCTGTGTTCTCTTCTGAAACTACACTCACATTTCTCACAGTTGCGATACGCGTGCAACCATTGTTTAAAGTTTTGAACTTTTCATAAGGCACTATTCCTTTAGGTGCAACACATTGTATTTGTTGGGGTTGGTGCTCAGAGCGCCAATCCGGACCGTATTTATGTCTGACTCATGAATACGAACATCCCCTTATTCCATAATATTACTTATTTATGGTTGCACCTCTTGTTTTTATATACGTATTCGATCTGATTACGATTTGATTGAAACTAAATGTGGTTTAGTGATATGTATATATTAGACAAAGGCCCGATAATATATAATGCAGTACACAGTTACAAAGTTAGTTTGTAATTGACATTGGGAAGTGTCACTGCTATATGTATATTATCAAACATAGTTCCTGGTCAAGATTTGCTAACACGGGTCGGTTAGTCAAATCCGTTGAGACCAGTACATGTCGTATATCGAGACTTGGTCCGATGGTTTATCCCAATGAACCATGAGTCTAGAGAGACTCGTATAGACGTGTAGGTGTTTATAGTGTATAAACACTGAACGGCTCACCGAAGATTCTTAATGGATGGTACACCAACGTCAATAAGAATCTTCTCGGGTTGAGTAGCATAGTGGTCCTTCGACTTGAGATACCACACTGTGGATGTATGAGACATCCTCCACACTTAGATGGCAGTCACGTCACCGATCTATTTAGATCAGACCTCCGCCTGTTCGTTGGGTGTGGACCGATCCTCAGGATATCCTGTGTGTGTCAAGATAGGATCCGTCAGTTCTGTGTACAGAGCATAGGTAGTCCATATATTATTAGCAGTCTGTTAAATCTGTGGCCACAGTATACTTCGGAAGTAAGTTCCGAATGTTATTTAGAGATTGCTAATAGATACGTCGACGGGATAATACCTATAGAGATTTGACGTTTACATCTATATCTCTGGGATTATCCGGATACCTGTGACGGAGGGATTATACGTATGCAATGACCTCGACCTGTATGATTCAGCTAGTTTATCCGTGATCGTCATAATCTACGGGTGGATAGATTATGGACACGAAATTGGATTTTGTGACGGATATACCTGAATCTAGAGAGTCTCAATAATGAAACATACTCGTAGAGCACTAGAGCAACATTTATGAATAATGATGATTATTTATAAATCGTTTAATCGTTAAACGAAAAATACATGCGAACGGGCCGAACCGTCATTTCCTAATTAATGTGTATTTGTATTTAATATATGATATTATTAAATACACATTAATAAATAGTCAAAAAAAGGTATTTGACATATATCATCAATATATGTATTTGAGATATTTAATGTAATATAATACATATATTTGATATATTTGTATTTAATTAATTATTTAATTATTTAATTGTTAAATGATTAATATAATTAAAATATAAATATATCACCAAATGATAAAGTTAGGAAATGATTATAAGTGTAAATGTTTGACTTTACATTAAAGAAAAAGGTTGTCAAATTGATTTTGACTTCTTAAGATATTTGTTCAAAATTGTTTGAAAAATGAAAATATCTTTTTCCTTTATTTCTCACTAAATTCGGCCATACACTTAAAATATAAGAGTTATATTTTTCTTAGTTGCATTTGTTGACTTAATATAAATATCTATAAAGTGTTATTTAGATATTTTATCAAGTTGATTTAATGAAATTCAAATGAAATTGAAATTAATATATCTTGTATATGCCTTTGCCAAATTCGGCCAAGGCCTTTGTGATGCAAGTATATATTGTTTTTCATTTCATTTGGTATCAAAACCTAAAAAATACACTTTAAAAGAAAAATCCATTAATGGAAACCAAAGGAAGCTTGTGAGAAAGAAAGAAGAAACCAAAGAAAGCTTGATTTTTAGTAAGTTTTTCCAACTTACTATTAGAAAGGAAAATGTTCCTTAGGATCTAGGCTTTAACATATGATGTTCTTAGGTTATTTCCTTTTTTATTCTTTGTGTTTTTGATGATGGAAGTTTTGGTGAAAGTGTGAGCATGTATGATGAAGGAAGCTTGACTATTGTAGTAATAAGTATTCTTTTAAGGTTTTGGAAACCATGTTGCTAATCTAGAGTTGTTGACCCACTCTTAAATGACCTAGATTTGATCTTGAGTTGTTTCATTGTGTTGAGACTTTGATTGGATGGAAGAAAGATGATTGAAGTGTTGGATTTAACCAATTTGGTCTAATTTGTCCAATTTGATGAAATTGAAAAATTAGGGTTCATGACCAATTCCAATTTTGGGGATTTTCATATATGTTGTAAATTTGGATGTGTATATGATGCATATAAAGTTTCATGTTCATTGGATTACATCTTGATGTGTTTTGATGCATGAAATGACAAAGTGCACAAAATGGCACTAATGTAGTGCATTCGGCCAAGGATGGACTTTTGGGGATTTTTGGTGCTTTTGGTGTTTTGATGTTTTGAACATGCTAAGTTCATCTTAGAAATGATTTAGAATCATTCAAAATTGATTAGATCAATTTCGGACTAAAATGGACAAAATACCAATATAAGGGCAATTTGGTAAATTCACTTGAATATGATTCATTTGAATTTTGTTTCATAATTTGATTATTGGATAATTAAATAAATATGTTTATTTAATTAATCCGAGAAAAAGTTTTGAAATCGGAAAATTTGATTTTCCACCGCTTCCGCTGCGTTACCGGATTTAGCCCCTAAAAACCCCTACAAAATGGTATCAGAGCGAGTCTGATTCTAGGCCTCCATAAATGATTAGCTTGTTTTATTCAATGTTTAATCATGTTTTCTTGACTTTATGCATGCTTGTTATAATCTAATTTGATTAGATTTAGGGTGTATGACACTTAATGGAATATCCCCGCTTAATAAGGTTTTAAAGTAACTAGTATTTGGAATACTTGTTTCTTGGTCCGTCTTGTCAATACGGTTTATAAATATCTTTTCGTTGACTACATCCGAGACCGTGCCTCTGCTGTGAGGGTGTAGCTGATAGAAATTTATTTATGCCGAATGTATATTAGATACTAGATAAATTCAAGCGAAAGCGGAATCCTGAACGTGCCCTAGCTGTCAGGGTTACGCAAGTAACTTGAGTTTATCATTGACGAGTTTAACCTTGGTACGTCTCCTTGTGGCCTGCCTTCGCAGCGACAACGAGAAACGACCAGGACCGGAACCTCGGAGTCACTAGTGAGTGATTGACAATTAGTTGTCTACCTGTGAATATACGTAGGCGAGACCGTGCCTCTGCTGTGAGTCGAAATATATTCATGGGGTCCTCTTCCCATTATGGAATTCGATTTAATTATTGAATTCTCGTTTTTCCGTTGGGGATTACAGTATTACGTAAAATAGTGGGAGGCACTGCTAAGTTTAAAAATTCCTTAACTTAGGCAGTGTGTATTATTATGGAAATTGCCGCTTGTTTGTTTCCTTAATCTATATTAGATAGAGTTAAACTTTTAATTCACTGCACACATATTATGATATGTTATCTGACTTGACTCTTGGTTGCAGTTATTCTAGAATAGGTTCTAGATACTACTAGACTAGGATATTATTAGATTGGTCTAAACCATCGGGAACTATTGTTCCGATTTTCTTCAAAAATAAAGATGGTTAATGACTTAGTTTCTAAGTCATGATAGATAATCTAGATAGATATCCCTTTTAGGATATAATACTTTAGAGAGAATAGTTTCTTATGCAGTAAGAATTGACTTGAATTAGTTCATGTCTCGAGATTCTTGACTGACATTAAGAAAGCCCCATTAGGTATTTGTTTATCTAGTAATGAAATTTCTTAGCTTTAATTACCTTTAGAGGTAATGTGTCCGACACGATTTGCTAATCAATTATTTGCAATTGTTGTGAATAGTTGAATGCAAATAGTAAAGCTAAAGAAAGGAGATGTGTATAGTTGTGTATAGAAAATATCGATTTTCACAAATACTACAACTATAGGTATAGGTTTTGATATTTGATATCGGAACTTGCGACTATTGGATAGTTACTTGTTCTTAATAAACAATTGTTATATATTTTAAATATAACTAGTAGTGTCATTGACGTAGAGATAAACATTAAGAAAAATTATTCGGTAAAGTAAATAATTTAGAACGGTGCTTTATGAATTTAATCGCTTAAGTATTGGATGCTTATTCCGTATGGTAAATGATGGTTTGATACTAGATCACACCACACATCCTTATCCATTTAATGAATATTGTATTCAGGAAAGTGATTAAGATCTCATTTAACCAATGATTGTCATTGGACCACCAGATCTATTTAACTGATACATTGGATGTATGTAGTTTAATAAATTGTAATTGCTTAAAGGTAGTTTTCTATACTTCGTAACTTAGTTGATGAATTGTCATAACTTAGTTACGTGTTTCTGAAGGAACACATATTGAAAGTCTTGAAAGTATCAAGAACTTTCAATCTGTTCTGATGAAACGTAGATTGAACATTTTTGACTTGTTCAAATATATTCAATCTAAAGTATTTTGAAAACTTGATCCTTAAAATTCATTACATGTCTTTGAACTGTTCAAAGATCTTTGATACGATCAAATATTTGAATTTAAAGCAATTAGTTCTAAGGTTATTTAGTGAATATGATTCATATTCAATATTATTCTTCCACGATTCCATCTTGATGGAATTGAGTAGTGGGAGCAATCGAATCTTATATGATTTGATTCGTCTGATATTGAATGTTACCGAATTAGTTTCAATACTCTTGGGGTTATGCTCCAGTAACACTAATTCATCTCTTTAATTAATGTTCCATTATTTTCTATGGTTGCATATATGATATGTATAGGTAGAAAATCCAAATCTTGAAAAATTTAAGATTTGAATATTTCTTTTATATAATAGTTATATAATGGAAATTACTTACACCTCGGAGGTATAAGTAAAAGTTTATCATTTATTCTATTTAATAGAATATTGTATTCTATTTAATAGAATATCTTTTCCTACGATCCTAAGTAATAAAATTGTTTTATTACTTGGTGTGTAACATCTGATGTTAATTATTGTAGAAAAGACTTGACTTATTGAAGTCAAATGTGAGAATGATAAATTATAAATGGAACTACGTAATTAATAAGATGAAAAAAACCCTTATACATCTTCTATATAGTCTAATAGGATAACATAATCATTCACGAGTATTTGATACTTAATGGTTCTGTTGTTTTCTTATTGAAGAAAAATTATCCTATGACTTATAATGGAAGCGATATTTGATATCGATTCTGGAAGTTCACCATTGAACCATAGATCTAAGATTGTTCATAGCTTACTACGATCAAGTTTTGAACTTGATTAAGCTTTCATTATGAATTAGTTCATAAAATGTGCTAATTGTTTGCGTAGCGAAAGCATTGTGAGCTTATTAAAGGTTTGACCTTTACAGTATGACAGTGAGAAAAGTTATACTCAGCAATCTATTGTAGATTCTGAGAAAACTTATCTCTAGTCACGCTAATTGAACAATTAAAGATATATTGGTTAATGTTGATAATAAACTGTATATTTTAGCTAAAGAATGCAAAGTGGCGTTTTTGGATGACTTATTCAGATAAGAGATCAGTTGTGATTTCCTTATTTGAAGAGTTCATTCTGAAATGGCCCTAGAGTTTGTGTTCTGCTGAGATCGCAGTTTAGTGTGCTAGCTTATAGAGCCTATTGTAGACTCAGATAAGTCTTCCGAAAATCCGTGTTCTCTGTTTTTGATATCGTCAGATTGTCTGATCTTATCAAAGTATATAGAATACATATGTGATTAGAAGGGTTAGTGGGAGCGTACAAATTACTTTCTAGTGTTATATATCCTAACAACATTATCATTATTATAGTAATAATGAGATGTTTGTGAGGTAAAAGATTTACTTAAGTCTTCTTTACTCCGTGAAAGCAGTGGGAGTAGTCTCTGTTATATTTGATATAAAGTTTTATATATGATATGAAACTTGGAGACTTGTGAGATACTCCTATTAGTCGTACATTAGATATGATCTAATGAAGGACATAACAAGGCTATCTGTATGACAGTTAGTATAACTGTTCGACAGTTATTGTATGTCTTATACATAGTATTCATCTTTCGTAAAGGATGATTCCTTTTTCGAAAGAGATATTGATTAGAATGTCTAAACAATATTATGTATCATTTGATGATGACATAATGAATACTTTATTATATGCGATTAAAGATGTCGATTTAATCATAATTGTTACGAGTTATTTTGATATCCTAAGACCATATGATGGATCTTGAAACACGTTCTTTGTGATCTTTGAGATATTAAGAACGAGTTTCTAATTCATGGAGAATATAGTCTGCAACCATTAGATTCATATTATTTTTGAGACTAATTATGACGTTAGACAGTCTACGTCATAAAGAGTCACAAAAGATGCAGTGGGAGTGTCACGAAAGATTCTACTAACTGAGTAGAATTAGATGCAACTTATGAAATATTGACTTATGAAGTTGTATAGTGACCTTATAAATTAGAAGTTTTATATTGGTGTTGTGCTTGCGGTTGTCCAATAGTATTTTGGATTTGATCATAAAAACTTGGACAACATAGTAGCTGTAGCATAATACTGATGTAGCATCAGTGTCATATTAATGTATAATTTAGATTCTACAAAATATGAATGATGCTGACTATGGGAAACGATGGAGTTTGTTTGACAAACTCAATATGTCATAGCGGACCTGCTTTTTGTTGCCTACCTCTTGAGTACTGGGTGAGCTTTTGAGAGCCATGTGTATACGATACACATTGAGATGTGTATATGATACCGTGGATTGGCACTAGAGCAAGTGGGAGAAATTGTTGGGGTTGGTGCTCAGAGCGCCAATCCGGACCGTATTTATGTCTGACTCATGAATACGAACATCCCCTTATTCCATAATATTACTTATTTATGGTTGCACCTCTTGTTTTTATATACGTATTCAATTTGATTGAACTAAATGTGGTTTAGTGATATGTATATATTAGACAAAGGCCCGATAATATATAATGCAGTACACAGTTACAAAGTTAGTTTGTAATTGACATTGGGAAGTGTCACTGCTATATGTATATTATCAAACATAGTTCCTGGTCAAGATTTGCTAACACGGGTCGGTTAGTCAAATCCGTTGAGACCAGTACATGTCGTATATCGAGACTTGGTCCGATTGTTTATCCCAATGAACCATGAGTCTGTAGAGACTCGTATAGACGTGTAGGTGTTTATAGTGTATAAACACTGAACGGCTCACCGAAGATTCTTAATGGATGGTACACCAACGTCAATAAGAATCTTCTCGGGTTGAGTAGCATAGTGGTCCTTCGACTTGAGATACCACAGTGGATGTATGAGACATCCTCCACACTTAGATGGCAGTCACGTCACCGATCTATTTAGATCAGACCTCCGCCTGTTCGTTGGGTGTGGACCGATCCTCAGGATATCCTGTGTGTGTCAAGATAGGATCCGTCAGTTCTGTGTACAGAGCATAGGTAGTCCATATATTATTAGCAGTCTGTTAAATCTGTGGCCACAGTATACTTCGGAAGTAAGTTCCGAATGTTATTTAGAGATTGCTAATAGATACGTCGACGGATAATACCTATAGAGATTTGACGTTTACATCTATATCTCTGGGATTATCCGGATACCTGTGACAGATGGATTATACGTATGCAATGACCTCGACCTGTATGATTCAGCTAGTTTATCTGTGATCGTCATAATCTACGGGTGGATAGATTATGGAAACGAAATTAGATTTTGTGACGGATATACCTGAATCTAGAGAGTCTCAATAATGAAACATACTCGTAGAGCACTAGAGCAACATTTATGAATAATGATGATTATTTATAAATCGTTTAATCGTTAAACGAAAAATACATGCGAACGGCCGAACCGTCATTTCCTAATTAATGTGTATTTGTATTAATATATGATATTATTAAATACACATTAATAAATAGTCAAATAAAGGTATTTGACATATATCATTAATATATGTATTTGAGATATTTAAGTAAATATAATACATATATTTGATATATTTGTATTTAATTAATTATTAATTATTAATTGTTAAATGATTATATAATTAAAATATAAATATATCACCAAATGATAAAGTTAGGAAATGATTATAAGTGTAAATGTTTGACTTTACATTAAAGGAAAAAGGTTGTCAAATTGATTTTGACTTCTTAAGATATTTGTTCAAAATTGTTTGAAAAATGAAAATATCTTTTTCCTTATTCTCACTAAATTCGGCCATACACTTAAAATATAAGAGTTATATTTTTCTTAGTTGCATTTGTTGACTTAATATAAATATCTATAAAGTGTTATTTAGATATTTTATCAAGTTGATTAATGAAATTCAAATGAAATTGAAATAATATATCTTGTATCTGCCTTTGCCAAATTCGGCCAAGGCTTTGTGATGCAAGTATATATTGTTTTTCATTTCATTTGGTATCAAAACCTAAAAAACACTTTAAAAGAAAACTCCATTAATGGAAACCAAGGAAGCTTGTGAGAAAGAAAGAATAAACCAAAGAAAGCTTGATTTTTAGTAAGTTTTTCCAACTTACTATTAGAAAGGAAAATGTTCCTTAGGATCTAGGCTTTAACATATGATGTTCTTAGGTTATTTCCTTTTTTATTCTTTGTGTTTTTGATGATGGAAGTTTTGGTGAAAGTGTAGAGCATGTATGATGAAGGAAGCTTATGACTATTGTAGTAATAAGTATTCTTTTAAGGTTTTGGAAACCATGTTGCTAATCTAGAGTTGTTGACCCACTCTTAAATGACCTAGATTTGATCTTGAGTTGTTTCATTGTGTTGAGACTTTGATTGGATGGAAGAAAGATGATTGAAGTGTTGGATTTAACCAATTTGGTCTAATTTGTCCAATTTGATGAAATTGAAAAATTAGGGTTCATGACCAATTCCAAATTTGGGGCTTTTCATATATGTTGTAAATTTGGATGTGTATATGATGCATATAAAGTTTCATGTTCATTGGATTACATCTTGATGTGTTTTGATGCATGAAATGACAAAGTGCACAAAATGGCACTAATGTAGTGCATTCGGCCAAGGATGGACTTTTGGGGATTTTTGGTGCTTTTGGTGTTTTGAACATGCTAAGTTCATCTTAGAAATGATTTAGAATCATTCAAAATTGATTAGATCAATTTCGGACTAAAATGGACAAAATACCAATATAAGGGCAATTTGGTAAATTCACTTGAATATGATTCATTTGAATTTTGTTTCATAATTTGATTATTGGATAATTAAATAAATATGTTTATTTAATTAATCCGAGAAAAAGTTTTGAAATCGGAAAATTTGATTTTCCACCGCTTCCGCTGCGTTACCGGATTTAGCCCCTAAAAACCCCTACAGTATTACCGATACGTAAGGAACTCTGCCTGTTCGTACAACTTGTTACATCGCCAACTCAAAAGGCACTCTGCCTCTACGAGTAGCTCATTACATTGCCGATAACATATCGGCCTCTATTTTCCACACAATCGTTACCTAACCAATATGGTGGTTATCGTATTTCATAAGGATCTTTGGAGATACTTGACTCATTTCAGGTTCACTCCCCCACTTTAAATTTGGCCTATCTCAAGCCATTGCACGTTTGTTGGCATTCCCACTCACGAGAGTCCACACAACTCGTTACTCGTAGCCTTAAACTGAGGGCATTCCCACTCACTGGAATCCAAACAACTCGTTACTCATAACCTTAAGTTGTGGGTATTCCCACTCATGGAAATCCAAACAACTCGTTACTCGTAGCATTAAGCTGAAGGCATTCCCAGTCACGCCAAACAACTCTTTACTCGTAGCCTTAAGTTGGAGACATTCCCACTTGCGGGAATCCAAACAACTCACATGGACCATCGGGTTCACACCCAGTTCCTGTCGTTGCCTCACACGAGAGAGCTTACTCATCTCGACTTTCCCATCAAGTTCTAGTATCCAACTGCCATATGAGAAGGGTTTCACGCCCTTTTTAACCACTCAGAACTTCAATCAACCCCACATCGGGTTTTCATGAACACATATACTCGTGCCAACATCACTGTGGCACCCTCGTGATATTTTACGCACATCCCAAACATCTCTCACACTTTCACGGTGCATAAAGAGATTGCTTGTCTCTCGTAGACAAGTTTCACGTCCACTTCGCGTCTCACCCGGATAATTTGGCTATACCCGAGCCAATCTCATATGTAAATAGAACTTATCGTGTGCTCGCATATTGTCCATCAATAGTCCACAACACTAGGGCTTTATACTTCCCCGTGCATGCCATCGCGCAATCTCGCGGCTTCCTCTCGAGCCGTTTCACAACTGAGACTTCACACTAGCCTTATAATGTTAACTTCCCCCAATAACTTCTGCTCACATTCGTAGATATCCCCCAAGCCCAACCTAGGGCTCCGGTACCAACTGTAACGGGTCGACTTTTTCCGCATCTGAAAAAGGGGCTAGTGCGGCACTTACAAGGGACAAACCCCCTATAAGTCAGCCATACTACAGCCTCTATACGCAAATTCACATTTTTGGAAGTCTACAAACCCGTATTACGGTAATTTACAGAATTTAACAAGTTATCCCAGAGTATACACATGCGGGCCTGCACTACCTCAAGACCTGGTAACTACACAACACAACCGGATATAAAATTATGGCATTTTCAAATGAACTCGATCATAACAATACATCATTGTCCCAAAAATATCTAAGAGCGAGAGGGTTCACGGCTAAAGCCCCTAGATCACTGAAGCTCCCTTGGCCACCCCAAGGTTCACCTAAGCTTCTCCCCTAAAGAGGTTTTAAAGACATTGCACATGTCTCACCAGTATACAAAACTAGCGCTTGACTGTCACACCCCCCTAAAATCTATATTACGAGGAGTTTATGAGAACTCATTCAGCGAGTCACTGTGGACAACAGGACCTGGGCGACGCCGTTTCTAGGCTCGCGGAACTAGTTGGGAAGTACTAGATAACATGGAGTCGCCACCCGGTGTGAACCGGGACAAAGGTTTAAGGCCGCATCATCCCTCGCAAGGGAAGACCTCAAACCGTTGGGTTCGGAATGGTCCCTTACTTATGTCACTTGTAATGAAAGGATTTATGTAATAATTTAATCAAGCTTAAATAACACTTATTTCCAAGAGTATCATGCTTCTAAATTCTCACATGTAAAATAAAACTTATGCACACATTTCACATATATCTCACATTTAAAATTGCATGCTTAACATATATCAAAATAGCAACAAACGTACAACTTCATTTGCATATTACATTCAGGAAAACACAAGCACACATATTAACCATACAAGTACACATATGGGCACTATTCCAAGTGGTACGTGGAATTGTATCCCAAGTACAGACCGCACTACCGTCCATTTGGAATCGGCTACAGAATTTACGTCTGGGTTTCCATCCGATATACCGCAAGAAATAATACTCAAATGTTATCATGACATAAGCATATGGATTGTAATACATTAATATATTTGTATTCATACATGTGGGGATAGCTACTAGGAAAACTATGCATGAAATCTAATGAAGAGGACTCAGTTCAGTGGGTGCGCGTTCGTGTAGCGTTCGTAAACGCGTTCGAACGGTAAACAGAAGGTTCGCGTTCGTATGGCGTTTGATAACGCGTTCGAACAGAAATGAAACAGAATGCTCTCGTTCGTATGGCGTTTGTTAACGCGTTCGAATGGAAATGAAACAGAATACTCACGTTCATGTAGCGTTTGTGAACGCGTTCGAACGGAAATGAAACAGAATACTCACGTTCGTAGGGCGTTTGTTAACGCGTTCGAACGGAAATGAAACAGAATGCTCACGTTCGTATGGCGTTTGTTAACGCATTCGAACGGAAATGAAACAGAATACTCACGTTCGTGTAGCATTTGTGAACGCGTTCGAACGGAAATGAAACAGAATACTCACGTTCGTGGGGCGTTTTTTAACGCGTTCGAACGAAAATGAAACAGAATGCTCACGTTCGTATGGCGTTTGCGAACGCGTTCAAACATAAGTAAGGCCTGATGCATGCCCGTAAACGCGTTCGAACGGGAACAGACCTGATGCATGAAATGGGACGCAATACATAAACGACAAAGGTGGCCTTTTGGGGCTCTTGATCTCTCAAAGAGAGGACCTTTAGACCAATATACTAAGCCCATGCGCTCGACTGAATCATGCATACATAGAATGAAAAGCAATAATATTAAACATAGTGTGCCCGATTGAACGTATCTTGTATCCAACCGAACACACTTCAACCGGCGCGGCAAAGCCTCGTGGTAAAGAGCTTTAGCCCCTCCCCATAGGGGATCTCACATCGCACTTACTAAGCCCATGCGCTCGGTTGAATCATGCATACGAAAATAAAGACAATCATATCAAACCAAGTATGTCTGATTGAACGTATTTCGCATTCAACCGAACACACATCAATCGGTGCGGCAGAGCATCGTGGTGAAGGATTTTAACCCTCCAATTAGGGAACCTTTCATCGCACTTACTAAGCCCATGCACTCGATCGTATCATACAGGAATGGACAACATGCAGAATTTAAATAACAAGAATTAAATAAACTAAAGCAACACAAACCAAGAGAAGGTGCCGTTTACTCAAGTGGTACGTGGAGTTGTGTCCCAAGTACAGACCGCACTACCGTCCATTCGGATTCGGCTACGGAATTTACGTCTGGGTTTCCATCCTATATACCACAAGAGACGACACTCTTCCATTTCATTCAAGCACAACATGCATCCATAAACGACTCTCATGCGAATAGAATTCAATAATAAAAGAAACGAATATAAACTAAAGAAAAAGTGCCCTCAGGTATAACCTTTTAAGTCGTCTCTCGGACTCGCGTTTCACGAAGATCGGAAGGGGTAAAGCTCCGCAACTCTTCCGGTTCACTGGTTCACTGCTCTCGTTCGTTGTCTTACTGTTTTGGGTCGTCGTCCTCCGTCTTTTTGCTGTTTTGACTCCGATTCGCTGCCGCTGCTACTGTTTTGCTGCTGTATTTTAGTTACTGTTTTTGGGAAGTTTTGGCTACTGTTTTTGGTGTTATTTTCGGTGGTGTTATGGTGTGGTTCGGGGGCTGTTTTATGTGTGTGTTTAGGGCTGCTGTATGCGTGTTTTAAGGCTATTTGGGATGTTTTTTCGGTGAGGTGAAGGGGCTGTTCAAGGGTTAGGGGCTGCTGTGTGTTGTTCTTGTTAAGTTGGTGAGGGAAGGGTTTGTGTGTGTTGTTTGTGTTTTGAATGTGAGCTAGGGGAAAAGGGTTGGGGATCTTTTCTTCTTTTTTCTGTAATGGGCGTGAACTCTAGAGAGAGTGGAGAGAGGAGGCTTTTTTTTTGTGTGAATGAGCTAGCTAGCTAGGGTTGAGAAGGTTGGTGAATGGTTCATTTTATAGGCAAAGGGTTAGGCTTGATGAGGAAAGGGATTTGTGTATTTAAAAAGGGATATGATTTGGTGTTGGACAAGGAAAACAAGGGATTTGATTGGCTTGGATTAGGCATGTTGAATATTTGATTGGCTTGGATTAGGCATTTAGTTTGTTGATTGATTTTAATTAGGCATGCAATTTCTTTAATTTGTGTAAGTATTTTATTTAATTTGGTATGTGATTTTTAGATTTTTTTTGATTTCACCATGTGTTAAATATGTGTTTTAAGTGGGCTTGGGCGTGTGGGCCAAGGTTTGGGCGAATTGGGCTTAATGTGAGGCTAGCAGCAAAACCAGAATTACCGACACCGTTCGAACGCCTAATCGAACGCGGCACCAACGTCCGAAATCTGCCTTACGTTCGAACGAAGTAACGAACGCAGCACCAACGAAAACAGTGAACCTTGTTTATTCTAAATTCCCCTTCCGATGTCCGTTTTTCCGTGACCTCCGTGACTTAAAAGGTAGTGTCTCCAAAATGAGACTCATCATAGGGACTTATGTGTAAAAATGCAGTGCCTACAGTCGCCCCCACTTTGATGGGACTTGTGTAATGTGCAACAGTGACAATCCTATCAAAGTTATGCGATGCATTTTCACTTACCTGGTTCGCCAACTGCCACTTGACTTACCATGTGTTGAGTTGAGTTGATTTGGATGGTGAGGTGCTGCGACCCCTGGTTCATTCCCGAACCGTGCTTCCATTCTTGGAGTGCCATTCTCGACCTGTTCATTCCTGAACTGTATTGAGATGAGGCTTTATTCCTCCCGAGCTTTATTCCCGAACTGTTGAGGTGAGGCTTTATTCCTCCCGAGCTTTATTCCCGAACTGTTGAGATGAGGCTTTATTCCTCTAGGCTTTCTTCCTTCAATTATGTTGACCGTGGGCTTTGTTCCCGAATTGTTGTAGAGAGTGAGCTTTGTTCCCTGACTGTGTTAACTGTGGGCTTTATCCCCGAACTGAGCTGAATGCAGGCTTTCTTCCTGAACTGTACTGAATGTGGGCTTTATTCCCGAACTGCACTGGATGTGGGCTTTATTCCCGTACTGAGCTGAATGCATGCAGGCTTTTTTCCTAAACTGAACTGAATGTGGGCTTTACTCCCGAGTTTGCTGGACGTAGGGTTTCTTCCTGAGCTGTATTGAATGTGGGCTTTATTCCCGAACTGCACTGAGTGTGGGCTTTATTCCCGAACTGTGCTGACATGAGGCTTTCTTCCCATTGAGCTTTGTTCTCAAACTATACTGATATGAGGCTTTCTTCCCCTTGAGCTTTGTTCTCAAACTATACTGACATGAGGCTTTCTTCCCTTTGAGCTTTGTTCTCAAACTATACTGATATGAGGCTTTCTTCCCCTTGAGCTTTGTTCTCAAACTATACTGATATGAGGCTTTCTTCCCCCTGAGCTTTGTTCTCAAGCTATACTGGCATGAGGCTTTATCTCCCGAGCTTTATTCCTCCCGAGCTTTATTCCCGAACTATACTGACATGAGGCTTTGTTCCTGGATTGTACCGAATGTAGGCTTTATTCCCGGGCTGAACTAAATATAGGCTTTCTTCCTGAACTGATATGGGCCTCGCCCTCGATCTGATACTGATATGGGCCTCGCCCCCAAGCTAAAGATGATAGGGCCTCGGCCCTGAACTGATACTGATATGGGCCTCGCCCTCAAACTGATATTGATATGGGCCTCGCCCCTATGTTGATATTGATATGGGCCTCGCCCCCATGCTGATACTGATGCTAATATTGATGCTTCTGACTGGCTTTCATTTGCCGCTTTCTCTCTTTCTTCTTCAAAACCTGTGAACACAAAACAAACACAAAACACAAAAAGGAATGCAAAATATGTTACGTGTATGCATGCATGCGCGAATGAGTTTCCTATCCCGTTGGTTTAGGTCTTCTATAAGTTCTCTTGATAACTGCTCGGTCTTTCTTCCTTAGGCAAAATACCACTTCCAATTTGTCTGCACTGATCTTTCTATGAACCCGTTTCTTTCCAAGTCTAACAGTCCCACTGTCTTTATTTCCCAATTCTTGAATAGCTAACTTATCTTTTCTGCTTGCTTCTTTTGAGGATTCCCTACGTTCTGAGCATCACATTACCAAGATTGAACACACTCATGTTGCAAGTTTGAAAGTAATAGTCTTAGGCAGATAAATGAAATGATCGCTTTTATTATTGTTGAGGAAACGTTCGAACAGGTAAACAAAATCAATGTCTTTATTAAAAGTGCAGGATCAAATAAACTAGGAGGAATAACTTCATCATTCGCAGCATTGCCTTCTTCATTGGCCTATGGTTCTCCACCGTTGTCATCCCTTATTCCTATGAAGCTGAGTGGTTGAGAGTTTGGAGAACAAGGGTTTCAGGTAGGCCAGAGTTGATCATGTAGTTGGGTAGGGTTTTCTGTGTGCGTTGGGTTGTTCTTTCTCTGGGTCGGGTATTGTATGGGCATCGATGAGGTTTTGGATTTCATGTCTGAGGCGGGCGCAGTTGTCGGTGTCATGGCCTTTTTCTTGGTGGAAGTGACAGTATAAGTTTAAGTTCATGTGAGGTGGCACAGGATTTGGAATTGGCCTAGGTTCCAAAGGTTTTAAGAGTCCTTGCGCCTTCAGCTTTTCGAATACCTTTGAAAGAGGCTTACCAAGGTTAGAAAATCGTAGTTCTTAATGGCAGTGACCTCAGCAGTAGCAGGCATAGTCCCTGAATGTCCCCCAATATTCCTTCTGTTCTGTCCATAAAACTTTCTGTTCTCGGCTTCCTCCTCCTCAATATCCATAACTGTCTCCCTCAGCTGTCGAAAATCAGTAATCATCGAAGTCATTCTCCTTAGTTTGCCATAAATAGAGGGCTTGGTGCCCTTGATGATCATTTTGATCTGGTCTTTCTCAGAGGGTCGAGTCTGCATCTTCAGAAGCTGGCTTCTCCAGCGGTCCACATATTCCTTGAAATTTTCTTACGGCTTCTGCTTGATATTTTCTAAGTCACGGAGTGACAAGTCAATCTTCAGGTCCGTGACATATTGCTTTAAGAAAGCATCAGCTAGCTCCCTCCAATCTTCCTTAACCTGCTTGTCCAGGTTATGGTACCATACTACGGGTGCCCCCTCGAGTGACATCCCGAACATCTTTTGTACTTGGCGCTGAGACAGGCCAACTGAACTCATAACAGACACATACTGACGAAGATGCACCCTCGGATCTCCGTTCCCATTGAACTTAGTCAAATCCGGCATCTTAAACTGCGCCGGCAACTGCTCCTCAAACGTCATTGTCTCATAATCTAGCAAATCTTCATTCTTACCCCTCATCTTGCGGGTAACAGATTCAACCTGATCCCTGAGTTTCTGTATCTCGGCCTGAGACCCAATCACTCTGTATGTTGCATACTCTGCCATATCATCATCAAAAGCGGGGATATCATCCCCCAACCCGTTCGGAGGCTCCTCGCGCCTTACATTCTCAGAATTTCCCCTAGCACGGGGCACAGCCATATTTGTCATGGCACAGTCAAGGCTTGCAACTGTTCGGTAATCTTGGCCAAACCATTTTCCAAAGATCTATCCGGGATACCTCATTATCGGATGTACTCATGTCTCTTACCGGTCTTTTGGTGAGTCTTCCTCTTCCCTAACCCAACGGGAGTCTATGATGGCCTTTAGAACACAAGGGTTAGCATGATGTATGTATGCATGAGGTGCGTGAGATGCATGTAACATATATAACATACTAAATCAATTAAAATCTCAAACAAATCGGCCTATTATCATTTTAGAAGCTTTTGGGACAATTGTCATAAGAGTGAACCAGTCCCAGTTTAAATGGCCCAACGAGTTCATGTCTTATGGCAAAGAGCCCAACTAAATCCAAATGATAATATTCCGAACACAAGCACAAGTGGCCCACCAACACTTAGACGCCTTTGGCCCAATAGTCATGGAATACATCCTTGTCCCAGTTTAAATGGCCCAACAAGCCCATATCCCATGACAAATGGTCCAAATGGATCCAAACGATGATGTTCCCAAACACAAGCATAGAAGGGAGATAATGCAAACATAACATAATAATTTTTACATAATGGCCCATCAACATTTCAGAAGCCTTGGGCCTAATATTCATACGATACGAACTTGCCCCAGTTTAAATGGCCCAGCAAGCCCGCATTTTTGACAATAGTCCAACTGCATCCAAATGAGGATGGTCCACAAGCACATATTCAAGGAAATAATTGTTACTTTAGCGAACCCGGTCTATGAGTGGGTTAGTAAGAGTATAGACAAAGGCTCTCACCGGCGAAAGATGGCCCACAACTAGGTCTCCCCAATCAAGGGTTCGAGCAACCAAGTGAGCGCACCCTTTTTTATACACTAAGGTACGTGCCAATGAGCTATGGGTGTTACGGACTGTCAAATGGATTTCCCGTTGTAGATTCCCCAGAGGGAAGGTGGAGCGAGGCTCACTTAAATACCCAAGCCTCTTAGGCTCTTATCGCTTGTTGTCAGGAATAAACAACGAGTCCTCCAAATTAGTCCATCATAAAAGGCTACGAGTAGATGGCTATCTAGGTGCCTTCACAGCTTTTCCTTATAGAAAGGTAGTGAGTGAAGGAAGACGCCAAACTATTACCTAGCCTTAAAGTGCCTTTGATTAAACCCTCACTTTATCCACTATAGACACGGTCAATTAAACATAAATCCAAACATTACAAGACAATATTTCGGGGCCGATTCTCTATCCCCAGTGGAGTCGCCAGACTGTGGACAACAGGACCTGGGCGACGCCGTTTCTAGGCTCGCGGCACTAGTTGGGAAGTACTAGATAACATGGAGTCGCCACCCGGTGTGAACCGGGACAAAGGTTTAAGGCCGCACTCATCCATCGCAAGGGAAGACCTCAAACCGTTGGGTTCGGAATGGTCCCTTACTTATGTCACTTGTAATGAAAGGATTTATGTAATAATTTAATCAAGCTTAAATAACACTTATTTCCAAGAGTATCATGCTTCTAAATTCTCACATGCAAAATAAAACTTATGCACACATTTCACATATATCTCACATTTAAAATTGCATGCTAACATATATCAAAATAGCAACAAACGTACAACTTCATTTGCATATTACATTCAGGAAAACACAAGCACACATATTAACCATACAAGTACACATATGGGCACTTTTCCAAGTGGTACGTGGAATTGTATCCCAAGTACAGACCGCACTACCGTCCATTCGGAATCGGCTACGGAATTTACGTCTGGGTTTCCATCCGATATACCGCAAGAAATAATACTCAAATGTTATCATGACATAAACATATGGATTGTAATACATTAATATATTTGTATTCATACATGTGGGGATAGCTACTAGGAAAACTATGCATGAAATCTAATGAAGAGGACTCAGTTCAGTGGGTGCGCGTTCGTGTAGCGTTCGTAACGCGTTCGACGGTAAACAGAAGGTTCGCGTTCGTATGGCGTTTGATAACGCGTTCGAACAAAATGAAACAGAATGCTCTCGTTCGTATGACGTTTGTTAACGCGTTCGAATGGAAATGAAACAGAATACTCACGTTCATGTAGCGTTTGTGAACGCGTTCGAACGGAAATGAAACAGAATATTCACGTTCGTGGGGCATTTGTTAACGCGTTCGAACGGAAATGAAACAGAATGCACACGTTCGTATGGCGTTTGTTAACGCGTTCGAACGGAAATGAAACAGAATACTCATGTTCGTGTAGCGTTTGTGAACGCGTTCGAACGGAAATGAAACAGAATACTCACGTTCGTGGGGCGTTTGTTAACGCGTTCGAACGGAAATGAAACAGAATGCTCACGTTCGTATGGCGTTTGCGAACGCGTTCGAACATAAGTAAGGCCTGATGCATGCCAAGGCAAAATACATGCGCATTCGAGTTGCGTTCGTAAACGCGTTCGAACGGGAACAGACCTGATGCATGAAATGGGACGCAATACATAAACGACAAAATAAGGGGGCGCGGCGAAGTACTGCCGTAAAGGTGGCTTTTTGGGGCTCTTGATCTCTCAAAGAGATGACCTTTAGACCAACATACTAAGCCCATGCGCTCGACTGAATCATGCATACATAGAATGAAAAGCAATAATATTAAACATAGTGTGCCCGATTGAACGTATCTTGTATCCAACCGAACACACTTCAACCGGCGCGGCAAAGCCTCGTGGTAAAGGGCTTTAGCCCCTCCCCATAGGGGATCTCACATCGCACTTACTAAGCCCATGCGCTCGGTTGAATCATGCATACGAAAATAAAGACAATCATATCAAACCAAGTATGTCTGATTGAACGTATTTCGCATTCAACCGAACACACATCAATCGGTGCGGCAGAGCATCGTGGTGAATGATTTTAACCCTCCAATTAGGGAACCTTTCATCGCACTTACTAAGCCCATGCACTCGATCGTATCATACGGGAATGGACAACATGCAGAATTTAAATAACAAGAATTAAATAAACAAAGCAACACAAAACAAGAGAAGGTGCCGTTTACTCAAGTGGTACGTGGAGTTGTGTCCCAAGTACAGACCGCACTACCGTCCATTCGGATTCGGCTACGGAATTTACGTCTGGGTTTCCATCCTATATACCACAAGAGACGACACTCTTCCATTTCATTCAAGCCACAACATGCATCCATAAACGACTCTCATGCGAATAGAATTCCAATAATAAAAGAAACGAATATAAACTAAAGAAAAAGTGCCCTCAGGTCTAACCTTTTAAGTCGTCTCTCGGACTCGCGTTTCACGAAGATCGGAAGGGGTAAAGCTCCGCAACTCTTCCGGTTCACTGGTTCACTGCTCTCGTTCGTTGTCTTACTGTTTTGGGTCGTCATCCTCCGTCTTTTGCTGCTGTTTTGACTTCGATTCGCTGCCGCTGCTATTGTTTTGCTACTGTATTTTAGTTACTGTTTTTGGGATGTTTTGGCTACTGTTTTGGGTGTTATTTTCGGTGGTGTTATGGTGTGGTTCGGGGGTTGTTTTATGTGTGTGTTTAGGGCTGCTGTATGCGTTTGAAGGCTGTTTGGGATGTGTTTTTCGGTGAGGTGAAGGGGCTGTTCAAGGGTTAGGGGCTGCTGTGTGTTGTTCTTGTTAAGTTGGTGAGGGAAGGGTTGTTGTGTGTGTTGTTTGTGTTTTGTATGTGAGCTAGGGGAAAAGGGTTGGGGATTCTTTTCTTCTTTTTTCTGTAATGGGCGTGAACTCTAGAGAGAGTGGAGAGAGAAGGCTTTTTTTTGTGTGAATGAGCTAGCTAGCTAGGGTTGAGAAGGTTGGTGAATGGTTCTTTTTATAGGCAAAGGGTTAGGCTTGATGAGGAAAGGGATTTGTGTATTTAAAAAGGAATATGATTTGGTGTTGGACAAGGAAAGCAAGGGATTTGATTGGCTTGGATTAGGCATGTTGAATATTTGATTGGCTTGGATTAGGCATTTAATTGTTGATTGATTTTAATTAGGCATGCAATTTCTTTAATTTTTGTAAGTATTTTATTTAATTTAGTATGTGATTTTTAGATTTGTTTTGATTTCACCATGTGTTAAATATGTGTTTTAAGTGGGCTTGGGCGTGTGGGCCAAGGTTTGGGCGAATTGGGCTTAATGTGAGGCTAGCAGCAAAACCAGAATTACCGACACCGTTCGAACGTCTAATCGAACGCGGCACCAACGTCCGAAATCTGCCTTACGTTCGAACGAAGTAACGAACGCAGCACCAACGAAAACAGTGAACCTTGTTTATTCTGAATTCCCCTTCCGATGTCCGTTTTCCGTGACCTCCGTGACTTAAAAGGCAGTGTCTCCAAAATGAGACTCATCATAGGGACTTATGTGTAAAAATGCAGTGCCTACAGTCACTAAGCCATAATATAAGTGACTTTAGGTTAAAATTCCGTCCTAGACGAGCTCGACTCGATGACTTTCTACAACACCCCCACTTTTGCGGCAAAGTGCACGGTAAGGGCCAAAAGTGGCCACGCGGCAAGAATCTCCCAGAAAATCTCAAAATCAGACTCCGGAGCTGAAAATTTCCTAGTATATGTGACCATAAACTTCACTCATGACCTTGGTCCAACTCAATCCGGCTCCCCGGGACATTAGCTCCTTCATAATACACCAAAACTAGGCCAACGACTAGCGGTAGACTTGCATATCTCTAAATCTCCCGACAAACTTTAGTACGAGACCTCACAGGCACAATCTCCCCATTACATATGCCCATGCGAGTTACTTATGACCTCGATCGAGCTTGATCCGCACTCCGGAATAGAAGCTCCTTCACAATGCTGCAAAACTAGCTAGCGTCAAGCGAGCATGTTTCTAAATCTCTCGGCAAACTTCCGAATAGGACCACACATACGAAATATCTCAAGTACAAGGTATTATGATAGATATATTTGACCATGAACGAGCTTTATTTGATGTCCCGAAACATGAACTCCTTTATAAAATGTCTGAATGTGCTAGCCTTACACTAGGATCGTGACATAGAGCCTTACCATTGTATTTTAGCCCATGAGGCTTATGATACACTTTTGGTCAATTTAGTATGTGATTAATTCCATTTGCTCATTTAAAAAAATTAATAATGAGTATTATCTTTGGAAAAATAACAATTAATTGACATAAAGACGGTAAGAGATGCTTTTAATAAATATCTTTGAGGTATAGTTGAAAAAAAATATTTTAGGTAATTTTATTAATAAAAATGACATAAAACAATCCTAAAAGTTTATTTAAAGAAAATTTTGTATCTATAATTTTAAAAAGATTACTTTTACTCCATATTATTAATAAATATGGTTAGTTTTAACGGAAGTTACTAAAAATAATTCAATCAATTCAACCTTAAATCCAAGTATAAAACCAAAACATTATTCAATCACATACGATATCTCAATAACAATTAAAAGCAAAGAGTCGTGGATAGATAAGGAAACATAAGATTTGTATGCGTTTGGATAAACCCATTTATGTCTATGCATCCACGTTATCTTTCCACGCAAATTCTTCAGAGCATAAACCGAACTGCAATGCACCGAAATTTTGCTCACTGCCAAACCAAAATTGGTCACTAGTTTATTGTAATTATCGAAACTACAATGCGATATTTTGCACTGCAGACCCCAAAATAATACTCATTGAAATGAGGCTAAGGTATGATAGATGTCAGAAAAAACTAATCACTCACTATTCCGAGTTATATTTCGTCACCAAGAAAATAGATTATGAGCTCTCTCAAACTCACACTATTCTCTAAACACTTTAGAAGAAAAAATCATACCTTTCTTTTCCTTTCAATTATGGTGGTTAGGGTTTGGAAAAGAATGATTCTCACATTAAAAAGAAAAATAACTTTTCCTTTTAACTATGGTATTAGGTTGAATCTATTTGTAATTGAAAATACAAAATTAACCCTAAATCCCTACCAAGAATTTGAACATTAGGCCTTATAATAGGTAATCAAATTTTTTTAATTGATATACCATGATATCAAATATTTAGGTATATCTTTAAAATCAAATTTCAAACATTTTCAATTAAATCTTTAATTTCAAAATTAAATTACCAAAATAATTTATTTAACATAAATTTAAAATTTAAACTTTTCAAAATTTTAAACATGATTTTCTTATAATCATTTATTTTAAAACTTTATATTAAATAATTTAATATAGTTTTCATGTGTGATAAAATTAATTATTAATTATATTAATAATTAATAAACATTACCTAATAATTTAATTATGTATGTGAATTTATAATTGGACTATCCAATCATATTATGTTTCCTTTAGTTATCGAGCTGGCATATGGACCAAATGAACCTACATCTCTAACCTCCAATAATCATGAGATATTGATTAAAACTCCTTAATCAAATAATTCGAATTATTAATTTTAAGTTATTTTATTAAAAGCCTAAAGTTGCACTCCGTCATTGTTATATTGTATATAACCCAATGTATGTCGGTGTCCATCGATCTAATCATTTCATATAGGTTGACCCTCCACGAGTATCTTATAATTGGAGCCGAGTCATAATATCTATTATGCTTCTCTAATTATTTCTTATGTCGTAAGTAGCATTGATTCTCTAGCAACTTTAAAACGTAGTTAACATTTTGAAACATGTTTACCTCCTAAAAGCTAAATAGGTTTGCAAAACCAACTAGCCGTTATCAAAACAGTTTGCTTGATTTAGGAATCGATTTTTCATCTTTTGTTTCTTTCCATATCTTAATAGTTGAAAAATTCATAATAGTTATGAATAAATTATTCATTAGAGAATCAATGGTACTTAAGGTACAAAAAAAAATATAGGGTAACAGACATAATATCAGACTCTAATTAGAATATAATCCGAATTATCAATCTATATGCAGTGATCATATCGATGGACGCCGACGTAACTCGGTATAAAATGTATTTATATTAACAAGAATTTAGTGTCAAGTTTTTAGTGGAATAATATAAAATTAATAATTCATATTACTTGATTAAAGAGTTTTAATCAATATCTCGATATTATTGGAGCTCAGAGTCACTAGTCTATTTGGTCTCTGTGCTGGCTTGATACACTATAGAGAGCTATAAAATAATTAGAAAGTTCAATTATGAACTTACATACATAACTATAGGTTATAATTGAATTATTATTGAGATTAATAATTTATTTAAATCACAATCAGGAACTATATAATAAATAGTTTAATATAAAGTTTCTATGCACTCAGTTATGAAATAATTGAATATTTCATTTAAAAGAATTTAAATTTAATTAATTAATTAATTAATTAATTTAATCTTTGATTAAATAATTTTGGAATTTGATTCCAAAATAAATACCAAATATTTGATAGTAAGTATTTAATTAATTAAACATAAATACAAAAAAAGGCTAGTTCACTCCCAAATAAGGTGTTTTTTTGGTGTAGGGATTGTTTTGTGTAATTTGATTATAATTAAACAATCTCAACCCTAAGTGTGTGTGCGCGCGTATGTGTATACATAGTTCTCTTTTTATAAACATAAAAGCAAAATAAGAAAATCATACCCTCCCTATGTTTTCTTCTTCTGCAGAGAAAAAACAAAATAAAATGCAATGATTTAATTCTCTAAAAAGGTTTAGAGAAATTTTTCTGAGATTAAAAGCCCATACTCTAGGCTTTTTGGTGACGATACATAGCACGAAAGATAAGTGAAACACCTTTATTATCATTCCCTAAAGTATACGACAATGAGCATATTTTCAGCCTACTGCTCACACGCACAACGCCCAATAATTGGATACTAGAGTTCTGAATTTTGCTGGAAAAATTCAGGGTTACAAATGACTCATTTGGGACTGTTTTAGGACTAATTTGGTTGTACCAAATCAGACCTAAAATTGCTTGAAAGTTGCGCAAACTGCTAGAAGAGCTCTAATGGAGAAAAAAAAAAAGAAAATGAAGCTTGGGTAAAAGAGATGTCCAATAATAACTCCTTATGGCCAACAAAAAGAAGCTTACCCAAAAAAATCCATTGGAATATAGGAGATGAAGCCTAATATAGCTGTAAATGCACAAATAGAGCGGATCTACAAGTGTCTTGAGATCTTGAGTATGCAGGCTGTAAAAAGCATATGAACCATAAGTGCAGTGTATGGAGAAGAACATCTCATATATCAATATGTCCAAAATAGTAAGTCTGTAAATTATGTGAATTATTCAAAATAGACAAGGCCACAACCCTCACTCTAATAACTATAACCATGGATGAAAGGACCGCTCTAACTTTGCTTGGGACAATACTGTTAGGGATATGCCCTATACTCAACTTGTGGATGGGCTATATGTACATGTATTTCTAATATTTTCATTAATTAATAAAATGACAATCTTTATTATACGTGTCTTACATAACTTATATGAATCATCAAACACTGTAATAAAGCCCTTGGAGTAATAAGATGATGGCTTCCATGCCTTATGAGAATCATTACTCTTAAACGTTCCTAGTCATAGTTTTGTGAATAATCTGGGCGTTCACAAAATGGAGAGACTAGCATGATGATATGATCCGCCCTTAAGTGGGGTAGCCGATCTAATAGGCTACTAGCGGAGATCCATCCTTTTGGTGTATCACATAGATGCATGAGTTGCTAACAGCCGAAGGTTTTCACATGGAGTGTTTATCCCATGTGTCTGTGAGAACTTTCATGTATCAATTGAATGACTAGTACTTAAACTTGAGGTCTTTACATTCCTATGTGTGGATCAAATAACTTTGACATTCTCCTTCCCATGTTTAAAAGATCCGGTCACTGTTGGGAAGCGGCCGCGAGTGCGCAGCGGAAAATCAAGAAGAAATTATGATGCCGCTATCTCTTTGCCCAAGACCCATTTATTTTGATTATTCTACAAGCCTAGGCATGTTACTATATATTCTAAGCATAAAAACTCATAAAACATGCAAAAAATATAAACCTAAACATGTTAACTATCATAAGTACTCTAATTAAAATAAAGAAAGAAAAAGACTTACTTGAACCGAAGACACCTCCAGTCTTCCCTCCAATCTACAAGCTTTTCTCGAACTCAGCAAGCTCTTCCACGTTCCAAAGAGCCACCCAAGTGTGGCCTCCAAAGGTGCACACACCAAAGTCAAAACTCAACGGCAAGACTACGCTTTGAGTGCACGGGTATTTTGCCCTTGGTGCTAGCCTAGGCAAATACCTCAAAACTTTTAACTCGAGGTTCCTCTAGTCAATTAGACTTAAAGATCCTCAAAATCAGTGGCTTACTCTTAAACTTTAGAGTTGCTCACTTATATAAACCCAAGATATGAAAGGTTTGGTGCAAAAATTTGTAAAGAATTCTTTGGGTTTATATAGGTGCTCAAAAGACAACAAAATTAATTAAGAATCCGATGTGGGATAAAAGCTAATTTAATATTAGCCATTGGATCTTAATTTAGCGGTTTAATGGGATTATAAAACCCTAAAAAGAGTTTGGGCCGAATTGGAATTCAAAACAAATAACAAATAAAAAAAATTACTATTCATATTACTATTCACGTATTTATTTATTTATTTATTCCAATTCCCAAAGTGCCCTTATCGTCATTCACCAATCCCTAAGCCACTATGGAACCTCATAAATGATCTGTTGAATAATTAAACACATTGAACCATTTATGAACAATTCCTACAGCAATCATATATGTTGTTAAATTTGTACTGTGCACTGTTAATCATTGATTTCGACTTTCTTGTGTGTGAACTTTTGGGTTCCTCTCAAGTTGGACATGAAATGAATCATGATAATTTAATCGAACATAAATTATCCTCCGATCAGATGGTCGTTCGATTTCAATGACCAAGGTTGACATCTAGCAACATGCCAAGACCCCCAAATGAGAAGGAAAGATATATACCCATTCTGTATGCGATTTACATATGATACGGTCTCTCGCCTCACTGTATCCCCACCGTTTGACCTAGGGTATGAAAAGTGTCTACCCATGTAGTCAAAGGTATGATGTTGATAGTGTCATGAATCGTGCTAACCCAAGAATCTCACATGATTCTTCCGCTGCGGCCACAGTCTCAAGCACTGATCACACATATCAACCCAATAACTGAAATACTACTCTTATAAGAAAATATTATCCAAGAGAGTGGCGATTCTCTGTTGTATCTTTACAAAATTCATGTTTCAACAAATGACCCCATCATACCCTTATGACCGGATCTTTTGAACCGGGGAAGGAGAATGTCAAAGTTATTTGATCCACACATAGGATTGTAAAGACCTCAAGTCTAAGGACTAGTCATACAATCGATACATGAAAGTTCTCACAGACATATAGGATAAACACTCCATATGAAAACTTTCGGCGGTCAGTTCGATGGACACCAGCAACTCATGCATCCATGTGATACACCAAGCGGACGGATCTCCGCTAGTAGCCTATGAGATCAGCTACCCCACTTAAGGGCGGATCATATCATCATGCTAGTCTCTCCGCTTTGTGAACGCCCAGATTATTCACAAAACTATGACTATGAATGTTTAAGAGTAATGATTCTCATAAGGCATTGAAGCCATCATCTTATTATTCCAAGGGATTTATTACAGTGTTTGATGATTCATATAAGTTATGTAAGACACGTATAATAAAGATTTCCATTTTATTAATTAATGAAAATATTACAAATACATGTACATATAGCCCATCCACAAGTTGGGTATAGGGCATATCCCTAACAATTTCTCACTTGCACTATAGCCAACTAGTATGAATCTGGACACCATACTCTCGGGTGTGCCTATCATGATTTTGTTGAGTCAGCCCTTTAGTCAGAGAATCTGTAAGATTATCTTCTGTTGGTATTTTCTCTATAATAACTTCTATTCTCTCAACAATCTCCCTGATGAGATGAAATCGCCTGAGTACATGCTTGGATTTCTGGTGGGACCTTGGTTCATTTGATTGAGCAATGGCACCCGTGTTGTCATAGTACATCGTGACGCCATTCTTTATCGCGGGAAGCACTTCCAGCTCCGTGATGAACTTCTTTATCATGACTGCTTCTTTAGCTGCCTCAGTTGCTGCAATATACTCGGTTTCAGTGGTAGAGTCTGTTGTAGTTGACTGCTTGGAGCTTTTCTAACTGACAACACCGCCATTCAAAGTAAACAGATATCATGTTTGTGATCTGCTGTCATCCCTATCGGTCTGAAAGCTCGCATCACAGTAACCAATGACTTTCATCTCCGAAAAATCTCCATATGTCAAGAACACATCCTTAGTTCTTCTTAGATACTTGAGGATTGTTTTAACAGCTGGCCAGTGTTGCTCACCAGGATTTGTCTGATACCTGCTCGTTATGCTAAGAGCATAAGAGACATCAGGTCTTGTACATAGCATAGCGTACATGATTGATCTTATTGCTGAAGCATAAAAGATCCTACTCATACGCTCTCTATCTAAAGGAGTATGTGGACATTGCTCCTTAGATAATTTGATTCCATGACAAGTAGGTAAATTACCTCTTTTGGAATCTTCAATTTTGAATCTTTTCAAAACTTTATCTATGTATGTAGATTGAGAAAGTCCTAACAACCTCTTAGATCTATTACGGTAGATCTTAATGCCGAGGATGTAGGTTGCTTCTCCCAAATCTTTCATGGAGAAATTCTGAGATAACCATTGTTTGGTGGCTTGTATCATGGGAATATCATTCCCGATGATTAATATGTCATCGACATATAATACAAGAAATACAACAGCACTCCCACTAATTTTCCTGTAAACACAAGGCTCGTCTATATTTTTGATGAAGTCAAATTCTTTGATTGCCTCATAAAATTGTATATTCCAACTTCTGGAGGCTTGTTTGAGTCCATAAATGGATCGTTTAAGCTTGCATACTTTATTATGATCATCCTTAGATGCAAACCCATCAGGTTGTGTCATATAGATTTCCTCTACGAGGTTCCCATTAAGGAAGGTTGTTTTGACATCCATATGCCAAATCTCATAATCAAAGTGTGCAGCTAGTGCCAGTAAAATTCGAATGGACTTTATCATTGCAACAAGCGAGAAGGTTTCGTCATAGTCAATTCCTTGGATTTGTCTATAACCTTTCGCCACCAATCTAGCCTTATAGGTTTGGATGTTGCCTTTTGCATCAGTTTTACGCTTGTAAATCCACTTGCAGCCTATGGGTTTTATCCCTTCAGGTGCATCCACCAAGTCCCAGACTTGATTCTGATACATAGAGTCTATTTCAGATTTCATGACCTCAAACCACTTGACTGAATCAATGTCATGCATTGCTTCATCATAACTGGTAGGATCGTCATTATCAATGACCTGATCATGTTCCTCATCAATATGGAAACCATATCTTTCAGGCTCATGTCTTTCCCTACCAGACATTTTAAGTTCATAACCTTGTGGTTGTTCCGTCGCTGTACTTTTGAGGGGGCTGGGGTTTAGTTCTATGTTAGTTTGTTCTTCTTGTACCTCATCGAGGTCAAGTATACTCCCACTATATTTCTTGAGAAGGAATTCATTCTCTAGAAATTTAGCATTCTGTGAGACAAATGTTCTTTGTTCATTTGGAACGTAGAACACGTATGCTCTTGGTTTCAAGGCATATCCTACAAACTTATATTTAACTGCCATATCATCTAATTTGTTAGTTTGTGTGAGCTTAACATATGCGTCACATCCCTAAACTCTTAGATAACTAAGACTAGGACGTTTCCCAGACCATAACTCATATGGTTTTCGACTAATAGTCTTTGAAGGAACTTGGTTTAGTAGTAGTGTTGCAGTTTCTAAAGCAAGACCCAAAATGAAAGAGGTAGATCCGTGTCTGGCATCATTGATCGGACCATATCTAATAATGTCTGATTTCTCCTTTCGGAGACCCCATTATGTTGTGGAGTTCCCGGAGGAGTCTACTGGGAACCAATACCATTTTCTCTCAAGTAATCTTGAAATTCGTCGCTTAAGTATTCACCACCTCGGTCAGACCTTAGTGACTTAATACTTTTATTAAGCTCGTTTTCTACTTCAGCTTTGAAGACTTTGAATTTCTCAAATGCTTCAGATTTGTACCGTATAAGGTACTCATACCCATATCGTGAGTGATCATCGATAAAGGTAATGAAGTAGGAGAATCCACCTCTAGCGGTGACTGACATTGGTCCGCATACATTAGAGTGTATGAGTTCTAATGTCTCCGCTGCACGCTGTCATTTACCTTTGAAGCGTAATTTGGTCATTTTACCAAGTAAACAAGACTCACAAGTTCCATAAGGTTCATATTTGAAGGGTCTGAAATACCCATCCTTATGTAGTTTAGTTAATCTTGTTTCATTGATATGACCTAAGCGACTGTGCCATTGTTTGGGCCAAATTTGGTCCAGGGGTAGTTTCGTCATTTTACTTCAGGCTCAATACTGGACGCACCCCTGAAGCCTCCTAATCAACCCCAAAGACATAATGTCGGCCCAGGCCCGATGAACACCAACACCCATAACCGAAGGACTATCCAGAGGCCGGCCCACGTAACTCCTAAGTTCATAAACACCATACATAAATTCGACAGTTTCCAGCCTACAACGGGCAAATGCAGTGAATATCCCTCATAAAGCCGACCGTTACCAAGACTCAACAGACGAGTAATCAAGTGCAGACCCTCAGATAGGTATATAAGAAAGAAGGCTCCATGAGGACAGGGAGGGGATTCTCTCCAGAATTCATGTAATCACCATCCTACCGCCCTCACGGCATCACATGGGGATCAAGGTAGTCTCTAGCCTTGCTATTCCATTACTTACAGCTCACTTCCACTACTGACTTGGGCGTCGGAGTGCCCCCGGCACCCACCACACCGGTGGGTAGTACTCCCGCTCACTCTACCATCTTTGTTTTGCAGGATCGCCAGCGCCCCTATACTAAATCTCAATTGTGGACCTCGGGCGAAAACCAGCGTCTACAATTTGGCGCCCACCGTGGGGCCCTAGCGATTCTTAGCAAGCAAAGACATCTCTATCTACGACTCTTTCACACATAAAGGATCCATGGGTTGATCGTCATCAACCTCTTACTACATGTGAAATGACGGTCATCTTCCTTAGAATGCATGGATTGCCTTCAGCTCCATACTACATGATTGAGTTGTCTCTTATGGATTTCTATAAGGAACAAGTACTTGGCATGAAGACGGTGTCCCAGTCAACATTACCAGACTTGCAGGGATATCCCACTCGACATCAATGTGTTGTTAAGGATGTCTCAATTGACATTACTGAATACAGCTTGTCACTCACTAAAGATCACAATCGACACTACATATATGATGGCTTAGTATTGAGCAAAGATTCCACTCAACACTCCGTGTAGGAGGTTTGACACTTGTTCATTCGACATGAGATGGAAGAAGACCTAGCATGAGGCAAGTGTGTCATTTGGCACGACATGGAAGAAGGTTTAGTATCTGAGAAAGGATCCATTCGACATGACAGGGAACATATCTTAGTTAGGGGCTACGGTTCCAGTCGACAATTTCAAATTCATAAAAATTGGTACAAAAAAATACAAGAGGCGTACCCCAGGATAAGAGTTAACAAGCTCCAAGCACAACCAACAAGTACAAAGCAAAAAGTCGAGTGCAAATAAGGCAATGGAAAAAGAGCCTACGAGGGCTATAAACAAAGAGGAAAACCTGGGCAGATTGGCAGCCCATCAACCGAACAGGATGGCAAATTGCCGCAACCCAACATGCCAGAGTATCCCTTAATTTGGAAAGCATCAAGAAGAGGTTAGTCCCGACCCAATGATTATCAGGACCCATCAATATGGCCCAAGCTTGCTAGATCCAAAGACTTACCAAGCCATTTCCCAACTTTAAAAAATTATTATTGTCAACACACACTGACTCACACGACTAAACACAGCTCTCCCGCCTTCCCACTTCCTTTTATTTTCTTGAATCATATTATGTTGAGTACTTACACGACAACAAAAGAAGAGTAGCAAGATAATATTTGATGCTTGTAAAAAATGCGCATGTAATTGTTTGTCGAAAGAGTTGATCCTGAGGTGCTACTTGAAGGAGCCTCCGTGACAGGCCACGTCAGTACCTTGTGCCAGTTCGATGACCCCTCCAAGATTACTTCTGAGATTTGCAGGAAGAATGAATGACTACTGCTACACGAGGCCACAATTTAATGGTGTCGACTGGCATACAAATAATACACTCAGAGCAGAATTTAGTCACTCATGGAGCCTTACCTCGACGTTGTTTGCAAGAACCCATTTGTCGAAAGTGGGCTTTGACAATATGCCAATTTCCTGAAAAGTCATGCACTGCTTTGGAAGTGGGCTTCGAACCCCCTTTGTCGCATGATTTAACGTCTGTTTCAGTTGAGTCTACCACGACGGTGGCTCCGTCGTACAATGCAGGTTCGCGCCGCCAATTTACGCGTTGATCAGGAGGGAGCCGCCCAGATCGTTGGCCTTCGAAGAAGAGGATGCTCATGTGGAGGGCATTGTGGTAGTCGTGTAGGCTGGCGCTGATTGGGAGGGCATTGTGGTAGTCGAGTAGACTGGCGCTGATTGGGCGAAGAGGGAAAAGCAAGCACAGGAAGAGAAAAGCGCGAAGCAGGTGAATATTTCCCTGAAGCGCGAATCAGAACTCTTACAATTAAAGTCGACTACAAATCAAGAAAACTACACGTAGCACAAAGCTCCTAAAAATCGTGTGATTCTCAATCAAGGATGGAGAATTTTATGTTCGACATTGGCAAAGAAACCTCTGTTGGCCTTCAAAATTTAGGCTGGTTCTTTTTATTAAAGCTTTGTTTGGGCCATTGTTTTGATTGGTGCATGCTAGGCCACTTTGCAATGGTGTGAACTAGCTTGGTTTTTCTACAAATTTGATCACACGGACCAGCCTCATTTGGGCTGGATCGAGAAGACCGGTGTTGCATTGTGTGACGGTTGGGTGCCTTTGGGCTAGTTGGACTCGAGCAGTTTAGATTTTCTGGGCTCATTGACGATTATTGGCCCAAGGATTTTGGAACATATGGGCCACTGGCGATGTGGAAGCTTTTCACTCTTTGTTACTTGAACTGTTAAGGGAATAAATGATGTGGGACAAAAAGGCTTACAACTCTTGCGTTTTTTCACATCGGGCCTATTGGGCTTTCATCTGCATGTTGAAATTTGTTTGAGTGCCTAGACGACATCACGAGGCCAGGGTGTGGGTCGGTCCGGCTCTACTTTGGCAACCTGTGATTTGGGCTGAGAAAGTTGTGCACTTGGCTGAATTAATGAAGTTTAAAATTTCATTTACTTGTCTTCGTATTTTCGTTTCTTGGGCATCATTTGTCGCCACATGCATATGTATGTAGCATTGGCTTATATCTCATCCGACATGATGCAAAGATCGTTTGGCTAAGGCACCATTGGACACTACACATATAATTAGACTTAGATATGCATCAAGAAGTAGTGTCAGTGAACACAACACATATAAAGGTTTTTCATTGATCAATTGTCATACACGACATGTATGTGATGGAGAATATCTTGTTCATTCAATACAACAAGATGGACGGCCATTGACCCACGATACAACAAAAAAAAAAGTTTGCATCTCTTCCTCAGAGGACACGAAAGGTTAGTCATCTTTTATGAACTACGTTGATTTAGAATGAAAGTTCATTAGAAACCTACGTCAGGTTCGATCCAACTACCTTCATCTAATTGGTAGAGTGAAAATTATTTTTGACCTCCATGATGTCTGTTCGACCTGTAGACCTTCACCGACCTTTGTTGGTTCTTGTAGAGTAAGGCTGGTAGCGTGAGGAGTAGAGACTCTCATTAGTATTTAGCAGGTATTGTAGTATGAGGAGTGAAACAATCTTTGACTTTCCTTAGGTCTACTAGAGTCAGAAAAGGTGACCTTGGACTGTCATCTAGTCCATAAGTCAAGCTCATTCGACAAATAGTGAAGAGTGATGACCTTCACCAAGCTCATCCCATTGTAGAATCCTAGGCCTTCTTAGGTGTAGTATAAGTGACATTGATAGGCACTCATCAAGTCCAGTCGACCGGGGACATCCCCCATTGACTCATTTCGAGTCAAAGTTGTAGACATGGATCACACATGTCGTATGACTATTATCTTCCTGGCTTCATCAAGTCCAGTCGACTGGGGACATCCCCCATTGACTCATGTCGAGTCAAAGTTGTAGACATGGATCACACATGTCGTATGACTATTATCTTCCTGGCTTCATCAAGTCCAGTCGACTGGGGACATCCCCCATTGACTCATTTCGAGTCAAAGTTGTAGACATGGATCACACATGTCGTATGACTATTATCTTCCTGGCTTCATCAAGTCCAGTCGACTGGGGACATCCCCCATTGACTCATGTCGAGTCAAAGTTGTAGACATGGATCACACATGTCGTATGACTATTATCTTCCTGGCTTCATCAAGTCCAGTCGACTGGGGACATCCCCCATTGACTCATGTCGAGTCAAAATTGTAGAAATGGATTTCACATGTCGTATGACTATTATCTTCCTGGCTTCATCAAGTCCAGTCGACTGGGGACATCCCCCATTGACTCATGTCGAGTCAAAGTTGTAGACATGGATCACACATGTCGTATGACTATTATCTTCCTGGCTTCATCAAGTCCAGTCGACTGGGGACATCCCCCATTGACTCATGTCGAGTCAAAATTGTAGAAATGGATTTCACATGTCGTATGATTATTATCTTCCTGGCCTCATCAAGTCCAGTCGACTGGGGACATCCCCCACAGACTCATTTCGAGTCAAAGTTGTAGACATGGATCACACATGTCGTATGACTATTATCTTCCTGGCTTCATCAAGTCCAGTCGACTGGGGACATCCCCCATTGACTCATTTCGAGTCAAAGTTGTAGACATGGATCACACATGTCGTATGACTTATATCTTCCTGGACTCATCAAGTCCAGTCGACCGGGGACATCCCCCATTGACTCATTTCGAGTCAAAGTTGTAGACATGGATCACACATGTCGTATGACTATTATCTTCCTGGCTTCATCAAGTCCAGTCGACTGGGGACATCCCCCATTGACTCATTTCGAGTCAAAGTTGTAGACATGGATCACACATGTCGTATGACTATTATCTTCCTGGCTTCATCAAGTCCAGTCGACTGGGGACATCCCCCATTGACTCATGTCGAGTCAAAATTGTAGAAATGGATTATACATGTCGTATGATTATTATCTTCCTGGCCTCATCAAGTCCAGTCGACTGGAGACATCTCCCATGGACTCATGTCGAGTCAAGTTGTAGACATGGGATACACATGTCATATGACTGATATACTGACCTTCATCAGGTCCAAACGATTGGGTACTTCCCTAATGGCTCTTGTAGACTCAAGTTGATAACTTAACATTCGTTTGGTTCAATTAGTAGGCAGCATCAACGCACAGCTACATAATATGGCCTCGTCCCAGGTGACACATGCGTCAAGTACTCTCCAAGCCAATGACTCTTGACTTAGAGAGTAGGGGACAAACTGTTTGGGCCAAATTTGGTCCAGGGGTAGTTTTGTCATTTTACTTCAGGCTCAATACTGGACGCACCCCTGAAGCCTCCTAATCAAACCCCAAAGACATAATGTCGGCCCAGGCCCGATGAACACCAACACCCATAACCGAAGGACTATCCAGAGGCCGGCCCACGTAACTCCTAAGTTCATAAACACCATACATAAATTCGACAGTTTCCAGCCTACAACGGGCAAATGCAGTGAATATCCCTCATAAAGCCGACCGTTACCAAGACTCAACAGACGAGTAATCAAGTGCAGACCCTCAGATAGGTATATAAGAAAGAAGGCTCCATGAGGACATGGAGGGGATTCTCTCCAGAATTCATGTAATCACCATCCTACCGCCCTCACGGCATCACATGGGGATCAAGGTAGTCTCTAGCCTTTCTATTCCATTACTTACAGCTCACTTCCACTACTGACTTGGGCGTCGGAGTGCCCCCGGCACCCACCACACCGGTGGGTAGTACTCCCGCTCACTCTACCATCTTTGTTTTGCAGGATCGCCAGCGCCCCTATACTAAATCTCAATTGTGGACCTCGGGCGAAAACCAGCGTCTACAGCCATAGAAGTGATTCATTAAGATTATTCGAGTTAACGTTGTATATATTAGAGGTTGAACATTCTTTGTTAGTTTGTAAGACATAGATACCATTATTCAAAATACCATCTCCATATTTTATTTCATTGAAATAAATAGAACATTCATTACAACTTATTAGGCATGAAAAGCCTTTATTACATAAAGAAGAAATTGAAATAATGTTCTTTACTAGAGAAGGTACATAAACACAATCTTCTAAGTCTAAAACTAAACCATTCGGAAAAACTAATGAATAAGTCCCCACGCACAATGCAACTAGTTTTCTCTATTACCCATTCGTAAGTCAACCTCCCCATGACGAAGTCTCCTACTGTTTCTCAAGCCCTGCACATTGTTACACAATTGAGTCCCACAATCGGTGTCAAGCACCCAAGTAGAAGGTTTAGAGTTTTGAGAATATAGTTCAATCATATACAACATACCTGAAGCATTGGGCTTCTTGGCCTCTTGGGCTTCCCTAGCTTCCTTGGCTTTCTAGGATCTGCAGTCTTTCTTCAAATTACCCTTCTTTCCAAAAAAGAAACATTTCCCATTTCCCTATTTCTTCTCCACCTTACCATTGGGCTTTAGGTGATCTGGAGCCTTGGCCTTACCCTTATTTTTATTTGGGCCTCGTGGCTTTAGGTCTGTACCCGTAAGCATGACGGAGGTTTTAAGCTCCGGTTTCAAGTCCTTCTCTGCTTGTTTTATCAAATTGTGCAATTATGCTAAAGTAGCTTCTTTATTAGACAGATGAAACTACATAATAAAGTTAAAGAAATCTTTTGGTAAGGACTGAAGAATTAGATCGAGACCTATCTCATGATCCATGATGAACCCGAGGTTGGCCAATTTTTCAATGTGGCCAATCATCTTAAGTACATGTCCACTAACAGATCCTTTTTTATACCTTGTTTGGAAAAAGGCACATGACACTTGGAATCTCACGGTATGAACAGACGTTGCATACAACTCCTTCAAGTGAAAGATGATGGTTTGAGCATCCATATCTTCGTGAGCTTTCTGAAATTCGTCCGACATAGAGCCAAGCATTATGCAAACTGCTTGCTCATCATCTTCGACGTGTTTCTTCCAAGCATCAAATGTATTTTGGTCAGCATCTTTTACGGGTTCAGGGGGAAATGGTCTTTCAAGAACATAGAAAATCTTTTCTTGTCGTAAGACAATTTTAAGATTTTTAAACCAGTCATTGTAGTTGTCCCCTTTGAGCTTATGCTCATCAAGGATGGAACGAATTGATATTCGGTTTGCCATTTGAATGTTTGTGAAATATTTTAACCCACCTGTTAAGAGAGAATGTTAAAATTAGGAATACGTTTTCATTAATGTTTCATAATAACATGGGCTTTTAATATTATGAAGTTGCTCCCACTCAATTATTTTAAAATTTTAAGCAAATCGCATCAACCCCAATATGATGGATTTATTGTGGGCAAGGATCCCATTATCATCATTTCACAACTCCGACTAGGGCCGGTCGTTATAAAATACGATAATTAGGTAGGTTCCCAACCAATTTATGATATAAATCACAATTCCTTGATCATTGGGTTGGGCAATCAAACATGTCATAGCTTATGCTAGTCCTTGTGGACACCCAATCTTTGCCACTAAGTTATAAGACCACGCCTAAGGTTCGCTGCGTCTTATGACTCAGACAAGTCAAACCATTGTCAATAGTACGATTTAGGGACAAATTGGTATTGTTCAGTCTGGTAAAGCCTAGTCCTGCCAATACGGTTTAAGCCCTTTGGGTCTATACTTTACAATGGGAGGCAAATTTTAGACTTAAATTATTATTGAGGATTTTAGCAAGTTTAAGTGAAAAACTGTCAAATTGATTCCTCCATTGAAAATTCCCCAGAGAGAGGGTGGAGCGAACTCTCTTAAATACCCTTACCTCTTAGGCTCTTATTGCCTTGGTGACAGGATTAAATAATAGATCCTCCAAATTAGTCCAACACTTTAAATATGCTTTAAGGTAAGCTTTGAGTAAATGATTATCTAAATGTCTTCACAGCTTTTCCTTTTGGCTATAAAAAGGTAGTGAGTGAAGGAAGACACCAAATCATTATCTAACTCTAGTAATACATTTGGTTAAATTAACTTTAGTTTGGAAAGTTTTATTAACGCCTTGGTCTCACCCCTCTTGTATCTTTTATAATGTCTTTTATTATAAACAAGTGATTTATATTTATTAGCCTTAAAGGTAATAAATCTCTAAGTTCATCACGAAATAATTACTTAGCTAAGGGATAAGCAATACACTCTTTATTTCTTTAGAAAGTCTCTAGATGCTTACACCCTAAAATAATCATGCCAATTCTAATCATACATAGAATCATAAAGCATATGAGTTTTAATATGTTGGAATAATTTTAGGCATTAAATAACTTTGATTAATATTTAATTATGATATTGCATTTTATTTTAATCAAATAAATTTACTATTCATATTTTTTAAAGATGCGTGAATTTTAAATGTAATTTCACAATTCAAATCTTAACCAAATCATGCAAAACTTGTACATAGAAGTAAGTTCAGTGTGTTAGCTTTCCAACGAGATCTTACACACCCAATTTCGAGTTCAAATGAGAGAGAACTAATCAAACCAAAAACGGTGCGCTGATACTATTGTTGGGAAGCGGCCGCGAGTGTGCAGCGGAAAATCAAGAAGAAATTATTATGTCGTTATCCCTTTGCCCAAGACCCATTTTTTTTTATTATTCTACACGCCTAGGCATGTTACTATATATTCTAAGCATAAAAACTCATAAAACATGCAAAGAATATAAACCTAAACATGTTAACTATCATAAGAACACTAATTAAAATAAAGAAAGAAAAAGACTTACTTGAACCGAAGACTCCTCCAGTCTTCCCTCCAATCTACAAGCTTTTCTCAAACTCAGCAAGCTCTTCCACGTTCCAAAGAGCCACCCAAGTGTGTGGCCTCCAAAGGTGTACACACCAAAGCCAAAACTCAACGGCAAGTTACGCCTTGAGTGCACAGGTATTTTGCCATTGGTTCTAGCCTAGGCAAATACCTCAAAACTTTTAACTCGAGGTTTCTCTAGTCAATTAGACTTAAGGATCCTCAAAATCAGTGGCTTACTCTTAAACTTTAGAGTTGCTCACTTATATAAACCCAAGATACGAAAGGTTTGGTGCAAAAATTTGTAAAGAATTCTTTGGGTTTATATAAGTGATCCAAAGACAACAAAATTAATTAAGAATCCGATGTGGAATAAAAGCTAATTTAATATAAGCCATTGAATCTTAATTTAGTGGTTTAATGAGATTATAAAACCCTAATAAGAGTTTGGGCCGAATTGGAATTCAAAAAAAATAACAAATAAAAAAAAATTACTATTCATATTACTATTCACGTTACTATTCATGTTTTTTTATTTATTTATTCTAATTCCCAAAGTGTCCCTATCATCATTCACCAATCCCTAAGCTATTATGGAACCTCATAAATGATCTGTTCAATAATTAAACACATTGAACCATTTATGAATAATTCATACAGCAATCATATATGCTGTTAAATTTGTACTGTGCACTATGAACCATTGATTTCGACTTTGTTGTGTGTGACCTTTTGGGTTCCCCTCAAGTTAGACATGAAATGAATCGTGATAATTTAATCGAACATAAATTATCATCCGATCAGATGGTCGTTCGATTTCAATGACCAAGATTGACATCTAGCAACATGTCAAGGCCCCCAAATGAGAAGGAAAGATATATACCCATTCTTTATGTGATTTACATATGATACGGTCCCTCGCCTCACTGTATCCCCACCGTTTGACCTAGGGTATGGAAAGTATCTACCCATATAGTCAAAGGTATGATGCTGATAGTGTCATGAATCGTGCTAACCCAAGAATCTCACATGATTCTTCCCATGCGTCCACAGTCTCAAGCACTGATTGTAGGCATTGCATTTTTGCATATAAGTCCCGATGATGAGCCTCGTGTGGAGGCACTACCCGATAAGTTGCGGAAGTCGCAGGAAACGGACGTCGAAAAGGAAAATTCAGAAATTAATACCTTGTTGGACTTAATTCATTTGTTTAGCTTCGGGTTCGCTCGTTGGATCTCTGTTTTAAAATTCATCCTTAGCCCACACACCACCAACCCACACGCCCAAGCCCACCAAGCCCAATCCAAAGTGATTAAACACATCAAATTGTTTTCCCAAATTAAATAAATCAAATCAAATCACCTTCCCAAATTAAATAAATCAAATAAATCCCTCTCCTAAACTAAAAGTAGGGGTGAGCAAAACCGATTTCGGTTCCGGTTCCGTATGAAACCGGAACCTACCCGGAAAGAATTGATTCATAACTAAATGGAACCGGAACCTACCCAATTAAATAGGGTACCCTATTATTCGGTTCCAATTCGGTTCTGGTCCGGTTCCGAATTACCCTATTTATATAACATTGTCATTTGTATATATAATTATTTTTATACATACAAAATATATAATGATTTCAAAGATAAGATAATTGAGCTGGCCAATAATCAAGAAACAATGAAGTTGATGAAGAAGATAATGAGGCAAATTCGTGAAAACCTATAACTTGCTTATGAAGAATTTGAAACCAGTAAGCTCATTAGGCAAGAACTTGATTTTCAAGCCACTACTAGTCCAAACTTGACAAGCTTATGGCCTAATGGTGTCGCTAGTACAAGCACGTCCTGAAATTTTGATCATTCTGATGTAGATATTTCTCTTCATCTGTAGAAAAATAACTTATATACTAGGTTCTATGTGTATCATCCATCATTATCTTCTTCTACTTCTTCCTCTGTTTCGGCTGTACGAATGAATGAGTATTAGTAATATAACTATTGTTTATAATCATATTCCTCATGTTCAACTTCTGTAATTACATGTTCAATCTATTTCTGGCTTTTTGTAGAGTACGTTTTCAGCACCCATATGAGCTTTCATCACCCTTCATATTTCCTTAAACTGATATTCATCGATCACATGAGAAAATCACTTGCATATTACTTATGTAACTTCCCATTACACCAGGAAACATTGAGATCTTAGCCTAACTACATCGCATAATCGAAGAACTTTACCGATTTAAAATATAAAATTAAGGAAACCCCACAAAATAAAAGACAAAAAATAAGATATCTAATAGTTAATCATTGAAAAAAAAAAGCACAAAATACAAGGAATGAGTGCAAAAAAAAAAAAATCGATGCTTTAGGATTTTGTGAAGAACCTTGAGTTGAGAGAGGAGTTGGGTACACGTATTGTAACTTGTAATCTTTTCTAGTGATTGCAACTTTGAAGCTTCTGTGAGAGACTTCTGTGAGAGACTGAGAGTGAGAACTAAGAATAGAAATCAGATGTATGAAGCGAAATCGTCGAAATAGAAATAGTTGCTGCGAAGTGCGAATATGTTTACTGCCATTACTGGTTTAGATTTAGGGTTGCTGCTGCTTTTAATTTTATGACTTTAATGACAAAAACGACGATGTTTTGCGTTGATGGGTATGAAATCCGGTTTAAATCCGGTTCTAAATTTGGTTATGTAATCGGGTTCAAAATTGGGTATCCAATCTGGTTCTCAAATGCGGTTCTGGTTCCAGATCCATGGTCCAGTTCCGATTCCGATTATTCTGGAACCGGAACCAGACCAGTTACAACCGGTTCCGGGTAGACCCGGAACCGATGTTCACCCCTAACTAAAAAGATCACCTTCCTAAATTAAAGAAATCTTTTCCTTATAAACAAACTAATTAAATCTTCCCTATGATCACACAATCTCCATTTCCTACCCATACAAGGACAACCCTAACCCACTCTTATAAAAAGACACACAAACCAAACCTTAGGGGGGGCTCATTCATGAAAAACACTAAAAGAAAGAAACCCCTAGGAACTCATTCACGGCAATAACAAATTTTAAAATCCCTAATTCTCCTCTTCAAGCTTTGGACACCCCTCTCGCCTCCATCTCTTTTCTCTCTCTGAAACACACGCCATGCTCTCTCTCTCGGCATGCATGAGTAATAAACCCTAAGCTTTCTTCACAAAAGCAGCATTCATGCCTCCCCTCTCTCTCTCTAAGAAACCACAATGAAACCCTAAAATACACCATCATCACTCTCAAAATCAAGTCCTAGACATCCTCTCAGCACCATCTCCCTCCTCTCTCTTCCTCAGAAATAAACCTTCAACTGAATCATACACTGCAACAAATCTAAACAAACCCTACTGCCATCTCTCTCGACAAGAAACCCTAAAACCCTTCTCTATCGCATATCCACTCGGCAACCACCTAAGCCTCATCATCTCTTAAACTCTCGGCAAAGCCACACCAACAAAGTCACGTTAAGCCACCGACACACAGGCCACACACGGTCCCTCTCCATCAACACTCTTAAGCTCTCTCATCTTCACAAACAAAACGACTCCTTCAAGGCTCTTTCACGAAACAACAAACAAAATCAAAAACAAAGAAAAAGGGAAAGCAACGCAAAACAAAGAGAACAAAAACCAAAAAAGAAAGAAAGCAGTGTGAATGTAAAGCACCGACCAAAGGAGAGGAAACATCGTATGTAGCAACATCAACCAGAACGTGTAAGCCTGGACGTGGGCAGACCTGAACGTGAGCGTGAAGAAGATCTGGATGTGTAGACCTGAACGCAGAAACAGAAATCAGTGTCGTGAAGGCAGTGATCGTGAAACCGAATACAAACAATAAGCAAACTACCCTTAGCCGAGAGCAATACACTCACTGAAAACAGTCCAGAAAATAACCCAAAACAGTCCCCCAAAACAGTGAACAAAACCGCAGAAAATAGCCTGAAAAACAGCGAGTGAAAATAGAGAAAATAGCGAGCGGAAACGACAGTCCAAAACAGTGAGCGGAAACAGCGGTTGAAAACAGAGAAAATAGCGAACCAGTGAAAATAGCGGAACGCTAACCCTTCCGGCGACGTCCCAACGCACTCCCGAGAAGCGACTGAAAAGGTAAGACCTGAGTGCACCCTTTATTATATTTTATTTTTTCGTCCTGGAAACGGCATGCTTGGTTGGACGTGAAATACGTCCACCCGGGTATGCGAAGTCCTACATTGAAAACGGCCAAATTCTTTGGTCACATATTTATTATTCCGCATTTACTTCGTATTATTAGTCTTTTATTATTTCGCATTTAATTTACATTTATTGTTGCTTTATTATTCTGCATTTATTTTGTGTTATTTATCTTTCTTCATTATTTTGCATTTTAGTTTATTATTCGTCTCTTCGGTTATTTATTGTTATATGCATTATCATATTTCATGTATGTCAACATTGGGTTAATGATTGCGTTGTGTTAATGATTGCGTGTTATCCCTTGCGGTATATCGGATGGAAACCCAGACATAAATTCTGTAGCCGAATCCGAATGGACGGTAGTGCGGTCTGTACTTGGGAAACAACTCCACGTACCGCTTGAGGAAACGTTCATGGGATTGTGTGCTCGTTTTTATTCCATTTACTTATATGTGTGCAAACTTGCGTGTCGCTTAAATTATCTTGTATGTGTTGCATGAGACTCGGTTATACTATTGCATAAATCTGTTCTTTACAATCACATAAGTATGGGACAATTCTGAACCCAACGGTTGAGGTCTTCCCTTACGAGGGGTGAGTGCGGCCTTAAATCATTTCCCAGTTCACGCTGGGTGGCAACTCCTTTATTCTCCGGTTTAGTCCCCCGCGGGCTACTTCATACTCCCGACCGAGCCGCGAGCCTGGAATAGCGTCGCCGATTTATGCGTCCTACACAGATCACACATATCAACCCATGAACTGGAATGCTACTCTTATAAGAAAATATTATCGGAGAGAGTGGCGATTCTCTGTTGTATCTTTACAAACTTCATATGTTTCAAAAAATGACCCAATCATACCCTTATGACTGGATCTTTTGAATCAGGGAAGGAGAATGTCAAATTTATTTGATCCATACATAAGATTGTAAAGACCTCAAGTCTAAGGACTAGTCATACAATCAATACATTAAAGTTCTCACAGACACATGGGATAAACACTCCATGTGAAAACTTTCGGCGGTCAGTTTGATGGACACGAGAAACTCATGCATCCATGTGATACACCAAGCGGACGGATCTTCGCTAGTAGCCTATGAGATCAGCTACCCTACTTAAGGGCGGATCATATCATCATGCTAGTCTCTGCGCTTTGTGAACCCCCAGATTATTCACAAAACTATGACTAGGAACATTTAAGAGTAATGATTCTCATAAGGCGTGGAAGCCATCATCTTATTATTCCAAGGGCTTTATTACAGTTTTTGATGATTCATATAAGTTATGTAAGACACGTATATAAAGATTGCCATTTTATTAATTAATGAAAATATTACAAATACATGTATATATAGCCCATCCACAAGTTGGGTATAGGGCATATCTCTAAGAATTTCCCACTTGCAATATAGCCAACTAGTATGAATATGGACACCATACTCTCGGGTGTGCCTTTCATGCTTTTGTTGAGTCAGCCCTTTAGTCAGAGAATCTGCAAGATTATCTTATGTGGGTATTTTCTCTATAATAACTTCTTTTCTCTCAACAATCTCCTTGATGAGATGAAATCGCATGAGTACATGCATGTATTTCTGGTGGGACCTTGGTTCATTTGATTGAGCAATGGCGCCCGTGTTGTCACTGTACATCATGACGCCATTCTTTATCGTGGGAAGACTTCCAGCTTCGTGATGAACTTATTTATCCAGACTACTTCTTTAGCTGCCTCAGATGCTGCAATATACTCGGCTTCATTGGTGGAGTCTGTTGTAGTTGACTGTTTTGAGCTTTTCTAACTGACAGCACTGTCATTCAAAATAAACAGATATCTTGTTTGCGATCTGATGTCATCCCTATCGGTCTGAAAGCTCGCATCATAGTAACCAATGACTTTCATCTCTGAACAATCTCCATATGCCAAGAACACATCCTTAGTTCTTCTTAGATACTTGAGGAATGTTTTGACAGCTGCCCAGTGTTGCTCACCAGGATTTTCCTGATACCTGCTCGTAATGCTAAGAGCATAAGAGACATCAAGTCTTTTACATAGCATGGCGTACATGATCGATCCTATTGCTGAAACATAAGGGATCCTAATCATACGCTCTCTATCTGAAGGAGTATGTGGACATTTCTCCTTAGATAATTTGATTCCATGACAAATAGGTAAATTACCTATTTTGGAATCTTCCATTTTGAATCTTTTCAAAACTTTATCTATGTATGTAGATTGAGAAAGTCCTAACAACCTCTTAGATCTATTACGGTGGATCTTAATGCCGAGGATGTAGGCTGTTTCTCCCAAATCTTTCATGGAGAAATTCTGAGATAAGCAGTGCTTGGTGGCTTGCATCATTGGAATATCATTCCCGATGATTAATATGTCATCGACATATAATACAAGAAATACAACAGCACTCCCACTACTTTTCCTGTAAACACAAGGCTCGTCTATATTTTTGATGAAGTCAAATTCTTTGATTGTCTCATCAAATTGTATATTCCAACTTCTGGAGGCTTGCTTGAGTCCATAAATGGATCGTTTAAGCTTGCATACTTTATTATGATCATCCTTAGATGCAAACCCCTCAGTTGTTTCATATAGACTTCCTCTCCGAGGTTCCCATTAAGGAAGGTTGTTTTGACATCCATCTGCCAAATCTCATAATCAAAGTGTGCAGCTAGTGCCAGTAAAATTCGAATGGACTTTATCATTGCAACAAGTGAGAAGGTTTCGTCATAGTCAATTCCTTGGATTTGTGTATAACCTTTCGCCACCAACCTAGCCTTATAGGTTTGGATGTTGCCTTCTGCATCAGTTTTACGCTTGTAAATCCACTTGCAGCCTATGGGTTTTATCCCTTCAGGTGCATCCACCAAGTCCCAGACTTGATTCTGATACATAGAGTCTATTTCAGATTTCATGACCTCAAACCACTTGACTGAATCAATGTCATGCATTGCTTCATCATAACTGGTAGGATCGTCATTATCAATGACCTGATCATGTTCCTCATCAATATGGAAACCATATCTTTCAGGCTCATGTCTTTCCCTACCAGACCTTCTAAGTTCATAACCTTGTGGTTGTTCCGTCGCTGCCCTTTTGAGGGGCCTGGGGTTTAGTTCTATGTTAGTTTTTTCTTCTCGTACCTCATCGAGGTCAAGTCTACTCCCACTATGTTTCTTGAGAAGGAATTCATTCTGTAGAAATTTAGCATTTCGTGAGACAAATGTTCTTTGTTCATTTGGGACGTAGAACACGTATGCTCTTGAGTTCAAGGCATATCTTACAAACTTACATTTAACTGCCCTATCATCCAATTTGTTAGTTTGTGTGAGCTTAACATATGCGTCACATCCCCAAACTCTTAGATAACTAAGACTAGGACGTTTCTCAGACCATAACTCATATGGTGTTTGACTAATAGTGTTTGAAGGAACTTGGTTTAGTAGTAGTGTTGCAGTTTCTAAAGCAAGACCCAAAATGAAAGAGGTAGATCTGTGTTTGGCATCATTGATTGGACCATATCTAATAATGTCTGATTTCTCCTTTCGGAGACCCCATTATGTTGTGGAGTTCCCGGAGGAGTCCACTGGGAAACAATGTCATTTTCTCTCAAGTAATCTTGAAATTTGTCGCCTAAGTATTCACCACCTCGGTCAGACCTTAGTGACTTAATACTTTTATTAAGCTGGTTTTCTACTTCAGCTTTGAAGACTTTGAATTTCTCAAACGCTTCAGATTTGTACCGCATAAGGTACACATACCTATATCGCGAGTGATCATCGATAAAGGTAATGAAGTAGGAGAATTCACCTCTACCGGTGACTGACATTGGTCCGCATACATCAAAGTGTATGAGTTCTAATGTCTCCGCTACACGTTGTTATTTACCTTTGAAGGGTAATTTGGTCATTTTACCAATTAAACAAGACTCACAAGTTCCAAAAGGTTCATATTTGAAGGGTCTAAAATACCTATCCTTATGTAGCTTAGTTAATCTTGTTTCATTAATATGACCTAAGCGACTGTGCCATAGAAGTGATTCATTGAGATTATTCGAGTTAACGTTGTATATATTAGAGGTTGAACATTCTTTGTTAGTTTGTAAGACATAGATACCATTATTCAAAATACCATCTCCATATTTTATTTCAATGAAATAAATAGAACATTCATTACAACTTATTAGGCATGAAAAGCCTTTATTACATAAAGAGGAAATTGAAATGATGTTCTTTACTAGAGAAGATACATAAACACAATCTTATAAGTCTAAAACTAAACCATTCGGCAAAACTAATGAATAAGTCCCCACGCACAATGCAGCTAGTTTTGCTCCATTACCCATGCGTAAGTCAACCTCCCCATGACGGAGTCTCCTACTGTTTCTCAGGCCCTGCATATTGTTACACAAGTGAGTCCCACAATCGGTGTCAAGCACCTAAGTAGAAGGTTCAGAGTTTTGAGAATATAGTTCAATCATATACAACATACATGAAGCATTGGGCTTCTTGGCCTCTTGGGCTTCCCTAACTTCATTGGCTTTCAAGGATCTGCAGTCTTTCTTCCAATGGCCGTTCTTTCCAAAAAAGAAAAATTTCCCCTTTCCCTATTTATTCTCCACCTTACCATTGGGCTTTAGTTGATCTGGAGCTTGGCCTTGCCCTTATTTTTCTTTCGGCCTCGAGGCTTCAAGTCTGCACCCGTAAGCATGACGGAAGTTTTAAGCTCCGGTTTCAAGTCATTATCTGCTTGCTTTATCAAATTGTGCAATTCTGCTAAAGTAGCTTCTTTATTAGACATATGAAACTGCATAATAAAGTTAGAGGAGTCTTTTGGTAAAAACTGAAGAATTAGATCGTGACCTATCTCATGATCCATGATGAACCCGAGGTTGGCCAATTTTTCAATGTGGCCAATCATCTTAAGTACATGTCCACTAACAGATCCTTCTTTATACCTTGTTTGGAAAAAGACACATGACACTTGGAATCTCACGGTATGAACAGACGTTGCATACAACTCCTTCAAGTGAAAGATGATGGTTTGAGCATCCATATCTTCGTGAGCTTTCTGAAGTTCGTCCGACATAGAGCCAAGCATTATGCAAACTGCTTGCTCATCATCTTCGACGTGTTTCTTCCAAGCATCAAATGTATTTTGGTCAGCATCTTTTGCGGGTTCAGGGGGAAATGGTCTTTCAAGAACATAGAAAATCTTTTCTTGTCGTAAGACAATTTTAAGGTTTCTAAACCAGTCATTGTAGTTGTCCCCTTTGAGCTTATGCTCATCAAGGATGGAACGAATTGATATTCTGTTTTCCATTTGAATGTTTGTGAAATATTTTAACCCATCTGTTAAGAGAGAATGTTAAAATTAGGAATATGTTTTCATTAATGTTTCATAATAACATGGGCTTTTAATATTATGAAGTTTCTCTCACTCAATTGTTTTAAAATTTTAAGCAAATCGCATCAACCCCAATATGATGGATTTCTTGTGGGCAAGGATCCCATTATCATCATTTCACAACTCCGACTAGGGCCGGTCGTTATTAAATACGATAATTAGGTAGGTTCCCAACCAATTTATGATATAAATCACAATTCCTTGATCATTGGGTTGGGCAATCAAACATGCCATAGCTTATGCTAGTCCTTGTGGACACCCAATCTTTGCCACTAAGTTATAAGACCACACCTAAGGGTCGCTGCGTCTTATGACTCGGAAAAGTCAAACCATTATCAATAGTACGATTTAGGGACAAATTGGTATTGTTCAGTCTAGTAAAGCCTAGTCCTGCCATACGGTTTAAGCCCTTTGGGTCTATACTTTACAATGGGAGGCAAATTTTAGACTTAAATTATTATTGAGGATTTTAGCAAGTTTAAGTGAATAACTGTCAAATGGATTCCTCCATTGAAAATTCCCCAGAGGGAGGGTGGAGCGAACTCTCTTAAATACCCTTACCTCTTAGGCTCTTATTGCCTTGGTGACAGGATTAAACAATAGATCCTCCAAATTAGTCCAACACTTTAAATATGCTTTAAGGTAAGCTTTGAGTAAATGATTATCTAGATGTCTTCACAGCTTTTCCTTTTGGCTATAAAAAGGTAGTGAGTGAAGGAAGACACCAAATCATTATCTAACTCTAGTAATACCTTTGGTTAAATTAACTTTAGTTTGGAAAGTTTTATTAATGCCTTGTTCTCACCCCACTTGTATCTTTTATAATGTCTTTTATTATAAACAAGTAATTTATATTTATTAGCCTTAAAGGTAATAAATCTCTAAGTTCATCACGGAATAATTACTTAGTTAAGGGATAAGCAATACACTCTCTATTTTCATTTTTAGTTTTAATTACGTTTATTTGGTGTGAAAATATATGAGACAAGTTTGCATGTCTATTTATGCAGGTATTATCACAAACAGCACAACCTGCGCAACCAATTATCTTACCTGAAGTTAATTAATGTGTGCATCACGGAGGAAGTACGGTGGTTATGTGTCGTAAGACAGTGCAAACTTCAGGCAAAGTGACCCCACACGGTAGTGTCTCATCTTTGTTCTTATTTGCCTTCATTTTGTTACATTAGGACAATGCAACTGTTAAATTTGTGGTCGTATGTGTTTGAGTTTGTGTTTATGTGCATGTACGTATTGTATTTGCAGCATTTTCGTTCCTATTATGTATTAATTTCATTTTATGTTTATTTGTTTATTCAAAAAAGAGAAGTCTCATGTAGTAAAACATAAGTCCACTAATGAAATTGTTTGCTTTAGTGTGAAGTCTTAGAAAATGATGCCTTCAGTGGGTGATCTAGGTTAGACTCGTAAGCACTTAAAAGAAGGTTTGTAATAGTAAGAACCTAGTTCGTCGATAAAGTGCTTAGTCGAGAAAATTATTAAACGATTGTCTCTGTCTGTTTTATATTTATGATGTACGATATGGCTTAAAAAAAATTTGAAAAGAGAAAAAAAGAATATATATATATATATATATATAATTAAATACCTCATATGAGTAGAAATGCTACCTTAAAAGGCAAAGTGGGTCAAAAAAATCATTAAAGACATATCACATTGAGCATAAATAGTCAGACATTGAGCCATTTTGAGATATTTAGGTTGGTTTGACCAATCAAATTCTGATTTTCAAGATAAAATCACTAAGTTGACTTAATTAGGAATCTAGTTGTGATCGGACTTTTATACACATATTGTGAGTCTGATTTAGATAACTTACTCAAAAAATTGGATTTAAGTTGAGTTGAGCACTTTGAATGTTTCTTTGATTTCATTATTGGGCATTCTCTGAGGACACAAGTCCACTAATGAGATTGTTTTCTTTAGTGTGAAGTCTTAGAAAACGATGCATTGAGTGGGTGATATAGATTAGACTCGTAAGTACTTAAAAGAAGATTTGTAATGGTAAGAACCTAGTTAGTCGATAAAGTGCCTAGTCGAGAAAATTGTTAAACGATGAATGACCATTTGCTTAGATATTTGTCTTTGTCTGTTATATATTTATGATGTGTGCTATGGCTTAAAAAAATTTGAAAAGAGAAAGAAAAGAATATATATATATATATATATATATATATATATATATATATATATATATATATATATATATATATATTAAATACCACTATATTTACTACCCTATATCTTACATTTTATAGGTTACTTCGAGTTTTATGAGCGTTTTGATATGTTTTGAGTATGTTTTATAGGTTCGATCATAATAAGACCAAGCCGGATTTATCGAGTGCAAAATCAGAGTGAAAAATGATCGTCTTCTATAACCCAGAGTGCACGTGCGCATCGCGACGACCCATTGTATATTTTTTAGTCAAAATGTTAATTTAAAGATGTATCATGACACAGTTGTAGGAGCGAAACGGGGTTTACCGCTATGCCTATGATGCTCGGTGACCATGACATTGTTGGGCTCGCAGCCCGTAGAGAGTACAGAGTAGCCCGCGGGGGACTAAACCGGAGAATAAAGGAGTCACCACCCAGTGTGAACTGGGAAAATATTTAAGGCCTCACTCACCCCTCGCAAGGGAAGACCTCAAACCATTGCATAAATCCATTCATTACAAGTGGCATAAGTAAGGGACCATTCCGAACCCAACGGTTTGAGGTCTTCCTTTGCGATGGGTGAGTGCGGCCTTAAACCTTTGTCCCGGTTCACACCGGGTGGTGACTCCATGTTATATCTCCGATTTAGTTCCCCTGCGGACTATTCTGTACTCCCAACTAGGCCGCGAGCCTAGAACAGCATCGTCAAGTTCTGTGTCCTACACCAACAATATGGCTGAGTATGAAGCATGCGCCTTCGGATTGACGGTGTTGATAGCCTTGAAAGCTAAGAGCGTGGAAGTCTATGGAGACTCGATGTTAGTAGCCCGAAATAGCAAGGCGACGAAGGAAAACAGAAAATCAGTGAACCGGAGGAGTTACGGAGCATCAACCCTTCCGACGACCGCGAAACGCACTTCTAAGAGACGACTTAAGAGGTTAGACCTGAGGGCGCCCTTTTTTATTTATTCCCCTTTTGTTTTTATTTATTTTCTTATTTTACTTCGCATGAGTATTGTTGATTGGTGTATGCTATGACTTTTGGATGAATGGAATATGTGTTCTCTCTTGCGGTATATCGGATGGAAACCCATACGTAAATTTCGTAGCCGAATCCGAATGGACGGTAATGCGGTTTGTACTTGGGAAACAACTCCACGTACCACTTGAGAGACACACATATTTTGCTTCATCCACTCTTATGTTTATGCATGATTTAGTCGTTTAGTATGCCATTTATTTTCTTAAGCATGATTTAGTCATCTAGCATGTTATTTCCCTTTTTTATGCATGATTAGGTTGGTTATTCCCGAGCATGATTAGTTATTTCTTTTGCATTAGGAATTTAATTTATGTTCATATTTAGGTTGTTATTTATTTTTGTGTTGGATGATTTAATATGTTCATGAGAATATTGTGTGTTTGTCGTTATGACAACTTATTTTTAAAGCATGCAAACTTAGATATAGGAGTTACTTTTATGAATGCGAATTAGATATAGGTTATTTTTGAATATATATGTTGCGTAGATTCGGTTAAGTTATTGCACAAATTATTTCATTACAAGTTGCATAAGTAAGGGACCATTCTGAACCCAACGGTTTGAGGTCTTCCCTTGCGAGGGGTGAGTGCGGCCTTAAATCATTTTCCCTGTTCAAACCGGGTGGCGACTCCATTTTATTTCTCCGGTTTAGTCCTCCGCGGGCTACTCCGTACTCCCAACCAAGCCGCGAGCTTGGAACAGCATCTCCGATTTCTGTGTCCTATAGTCTAGCGACTCCACTGGGGAATGGGAATTAAAGGAAGAACGGTTGAAACCTTACTTGTTCCACCTCAGGAGTCTGGCACAGGCCCTCCCCGATTGTAAGTTCTAGCACTTGCCGCGAGAAGAGAACCAAATGGCAGACGCATTGGCTACACTTTCCGCAACTTGGGAAAATCTGGAGAAGTTGGTGATGAGACCTCTAGTGTTGACGACGGCGAGCAAACCTGTATACGAGATAGAAAGGATATTAGAAGTAGAGGCCGACGATGGGAAACCTTGGCATCACGACATTCAAAGATATTTGGAACACGGGGAATTCCCAGAAGTTGCAAGCATAAAGGACAGGATAGCCATCCAGAATTTGGCTTCTCAGTATGTGAGTTTGAAGGGAGAACTTTACAAGAGACAAGCAAATGGCATCCAGTTGAAGTGTTTGAAGAAAGAAGAGGCTCAGAAAGCAATGGAAGAAGTGCATGCCGAAGTATGTGGACCGCACATGAATGGGTTTAATTTATCCCGCAAGATAGTCAGACAAGGTTTCCACTGGTCGGCCATGGAAGCCGACTGAGCGAAGATGGTAATGCATTGTCACAATTGCCAAGCTCACGGTAACTTGAATCATCTGCCACACACAGAGTTGCATGGGCTGTCAGAGCCGTGGCCTTTCTCAGCATGGGGAATTGACATGATCGGAGAAATTCGATCGAACGCATCGAATGGACATCGCTTCATAGTAGTGGCAGTAGACTACTTTCCGAAATGGGTGGAAGTTGAGTCATTCTGTAATGTTACAGCAAAGCAGATGGCGAAGTTCATAGCCCAAAATCTCATATGCCGATATGGAATGCCGCATCATGTGGTCAAAGACAATGGAGTCCAGTTTCAAGGAGAAACAAAGGCAATGCTACAGAAGTACGGGATAGGACACCACAAGTCATCACCTTACCGACCACAAGAAAATGGGGCAGTCGAAGCAGCCAATAAGACAATAAAGAAGACGTTAGCCAAAATGACGGAGAACTATAGAGATTGGGCTGACAAGCTGTCGTACGCCCTGTGGGGATATAGAAATTCTGTGAGAATAGCGATGGGGGCCACGCCTTACTCTTTGGTTTACGGAATGGAAGCAGTACTGCTGGTGGAAGTTGAGATACAGTCCATGCGAGTTTTAGCAGAAGCAGAGCTACCTGAACAAGAGTGGGTCTCACAGAGATTTGAACAGTTAGCTTTACTGGATGAGAAGATGATGAAGTCTTTACATCATATGCAGATATACCAAAAGAGGTTGGCTCAAGCAGTCAACAAGAAGGTGCGTCCTACTAAAATCAGAAAGGGTGATTTGGTACTCAAGCAGTCAAAGCCGTCGACGACGGATCCGAGAGGAAGGTTCAGACCCAATCGGGAAGGACCCTATATAGTCCAGAAAGTGATGGGAAATAGGGCAGTGAGACTGTCATATTTAGAAGGGAAGGAGTTCACCGAGCCGATCAACGTAGATAGATTGAAGTAATATTTTGCCTGAGGAAAAAAAGACCGAGCAGTCACTGGCAGAAGACCTAACCCAACGGAATAGGAAATTCATTCATGCATGCATGCATACACGTAACATATTTGCATTCTTTTTGTTTTGTTTTGTTTTGCATTCACAGGTTTCAAAGAAGAAAAAAAGAAAGCGGCAAATGCAAGCCAACCAGAAGCAGCAACATATGAGTGTCAGTTTCAGGGATGAATCCCAGGGTTGAGGCCCGCATCAGTGCCAATTTCGGGGATGAGTCACAGGGTTGAGGCCCACACCAGTATCAGTTTTAGGAAAGGAATCCCAAGGGGCGAGGCCCACATTATCAGCGGTTGAAAGGAAAAATTCCAGTGGAGTGAAAAAAAAAGAGAGAGAGAGAGAGAAAAGTCATTGATGGTTAGGCATATGTCCGGTGATGACATTGTTTACTGCAGGGTAAAACCTTAGAAACGATAAGTGCAAGATGTGCTCTCATCCGGTATTCTGAGTGGATTGATCTCGGCTAGACTCACGAGCACTTGATTACGGGATTTTAGCAGTAGAAGCCTGAGTGGTCGGCGAGATGACTAGTTAAAGAGATGGCGGATCATTGAATGACCGTTTGCCTAGATGTCCATACTGGTTTACTTATGCTACGATATATGATATGGTTGGAAACAAAGAACAAGTCTCTGAAAAGAAAAAGAAAAATCGACCACCTATAACCGATAAACGTGAAGCTACCCATGGGCGAGTATTAGGACCACCATGAGGAGAAATGCTACCTTAAAGGGTAAGTGTGTCGAAAAAAGAGAAAGAAAGAAAATAGGAAAAGAAAAAAGAAAGAAAAGAGAAAAAGAAGTTCAAAATGAAAAGAAAGAAAAGAAAGAGACGAAAGAAAAGAAGAAGAAAACCATATCATGTTGAGTACGAGGAAGTAATCACATAGTATAATCAAGACATCTCGGTTGGTTAGACCCACTGATCCAATTCTCCGAGACAAAATCATCGAGTTGGCTTACTTAAGGATTAAGCTTCGAAAGAGCCTTGGCACACACACACTAGGAGTCTAGTTCAGATCACTCATGCAGACGATCGGATTTGAGTGTATTAAATACTTTGAAGGTTCGCTGGTTTCGCCACGAAGCATCCGTTGAGGATGAAAATGTTTTTAAGCCATCAGGATTATCTCGTGAGAGGCAATACATCATATTGATATGCAACATCAACATCAATATCAGTGTGCGGGCGAAGCCCACATCAGTATTAGTTTAGGGGCGAGGCCCACATCAGTATCGGTTTGGGGGTGAGGCCCACATCACCATCAGATTGGGGGCGGGCCCACATCAGTATTAGTTTGGGGGCGAGGCCCACATCAGTACCAGTTTAAGGGCGAGGCCCACATCAGTATCAGTTTGGGGGTGAGGCCCACATCAGTATCAGTTTGGGGGCGAGGCCCACATCAGCAGTTTTTGGGATGAGTCCCAAGGTCGAGGGCCCACTACATCATCAGTTTTAGGATGTGTCCCAAGGTCGAGGTCCCATACATCAGTTATAGTTCCGGGATGCGTCCCAGGGTCGAGGGCCCACTACATCATCAGTGTTAGGATGTGTCCCAGGGTCGAGGGCCCACACATCAGTTGTAGTTCCGGGATGCGTCCCAGGGTCGAGGGCCCACTACATCATCAGTTTTAGGATGTGTCCCAGGGTCGAGGGCCCGCACATCAATTGCAGTTCCAGGATGCGTCCCATGGTCGAGGGCCCACTGCATCATCAACTCAGTTCGAAGAAGCAGACAATTCAGGTGGCAGCTGGCGAGCCAGGTAAGTAAAAATGCATTGCATAACTTTGATAGGATTGTCATTGTCACACACTGCACAAGTCCCATCAAAGTGGGGCGGCTGTAGGCACTGCATTTTTGCATATAAGTCCTGATGATGACTCTCACATGGAGACAGTACCTCTTTAAAGTTGTGGAAGTCGCGGGAAACGGACGTCGGAAGAGACGAGTCAGAAATTGACACCTTGTTGGATTTAATTCATTTGCTTAGCTTCGGGTTTGCTCGTTAAGCCTCTGTTTTAAACTTATCCTTAGCCCAATACCCCCACAAGTCACACACCAAGCCCATACATCACCCAAACCATACACCAAGCCCACCAAAACAAACCAAATTCACACCCAAATAGACCAAACCCAACGCCCAAAGCTTCCAAAATAACAAAATCTTGTTAGACAATTATGACCCATAGCGTCACTATTTGTAAAAGACATTGTGGTTTTTATACAAATTAATTATGTAGCAATGAAATTGCATTTTATCATTTTGTAATTTGATTACTTAAATATATAAATGATAAAAGTCCCTATGATTAGTTCTGGATTATAAGATAAGAGACAGTATCAAACCATAAAGGTTTAATCATTAAATATCCCTAGTCGTAGTATTATCGAGACTGGACATCGATAATGCGGATAGACTAGTATCGCACTTGTGCGTGTTATGGAAGGGTAACGGTATAGTCCTCATATATTTAAGTATTGGATACTTATGCTAGTGTGATAGGAGGTTGTATTTACCGATGGTACGGAAACAGCTTCGCTCTGGATAGACCCCGCGGAATCCCATTGGTAGTATGACTATGTGTCTATGGGAGTCTGCATCAGGGTAGGTGTATTTGGTCTTAACCTGAGACTTACATCGCTAGTACTTGCGACAATCAATACGCTTTGGTTTTGGTCGTCCAGGACTTTAACAGGTTTTGTGTACGCCTCTTCTAGGTTTATTGTGAATCGTAGTGTATTGGATGTGATATCAAGATGGAAGTATCACTTCAGTCATATGGAGATGATGATCACGCATGGATACAGAATAGGTACTCTAAATGGTTGCAACCATCGGGATAATTTGACAAGGTCATGATTATCCGATTTAAAGAGACTAGTTGTTTGTAATCCGATATATGCTTCGTACGGGGCAGACACTATTCCAGCCCAGGCGTTGCATGTGACATCCGATACTGGATCGCAATACGCATTACTATGTATACTACGCCTGACATAGATTATATATTCCATTAAGAATATTTCTGGAGAATTGGGTCGGCACGGTGCTTTGCTAGAAGCCAACCATGTCTCGTAAATCGATAAAAATGTAGTACGAGGTACGTACGTGTTCGAATAGTCCGACGACCGGATTTACTGCCAATATATCCAGGGATCTCTTGGGTCGCTTCCCGAAGATTCACCGATGACGAATGATTCGAACTTAATTAATCTGGGATTAATTACGGAGAGATTTTATCTATGATAAAATACTATTTGAAGAGAGAGAACGATTAATTTGGAATTAATCGATAAAATAATATATTCGATATATTAAACGAAATTAGATTTCGACGCGGAATTAAAATTAGATATTAATTCGGGCTAACGAATTAATTCGCTAGCGACATGAATAGTAATTTTGCTTGGCATTATTATTTAATTAAATTTGATTTAATTACGTCGCAACAGAAAATTCGTTAATTCGGAATTAACGAACCCGAGCCCGAAATGTGTTTGCGAGACCACTCCGATTTTGAATCTAGTGCGGCCGCAAGTCACATCGCTCGTCACATCACATGTCACTTTAGTGATGGATGTCAAGTCACATTTTGGTGAATGACAACCAGTCATTATTCATGATGTTGGTTGTTGAGGGCAATTAATGCCATTTTGGCTCCAAAATTGGATTTGCTTTTTGGAAAAGCTTTTACCAAATTTTGGTAACACTTTTGCATAAGGTTTTTGGAAAACAAAATCAAAGAAAACCAAACTCTCTCTCTCTCTCCCAAAACCTCACATTGTCGTGAGCCCTATTGAAGAACAAGAAGGATTTTTTTTCTTTTTCTTCACTTGCTAGCACATTCAATGATCATTCAAGGTGTTAGGGAAACCCACCTTTGAGCTTGGAATCAACACAAAGCTTGGAGCTTGGATTCAACTCTTCAACAAAAGGAGCACCTTGGCCGAATACTTCGAGGAATTTTTGTGTTCATCGTCTTCAACATCCGCTCATTGTAAGTATGATTCTTCCATACTTCTTTAATGTATTCACATGTTTTTTTTATGCTTGAATGATCTTGGGACAACTTTAGAAACCAACAAATCACACATTAAACACATGCTAAAATCAAGACAAATCACCTTCCCAAATTAAAAGATTCAAATCAAATATCATCAAACACTTTCCTAATTCAATTAAATCATACCCCTAATCAAAAGAGAAGAAATCAAATCAAATTAAATCACATCCCTAATTAAATAGATTTTTCCTTTATAGCACACTAATTAGAAGATACCCCCATAATTACACAAAATCCTTTCCCTATTCACACTAGGTAAACCCCCAACCTTTGCCTATAAAAAGAAGCCTAAACCAACCTTAGAAGCCCTAGAGGATTCACGGAAAAAACACAATCAAAATAGCCTTCCTCCACTGCCGCATATAGCCCTCATTCACCCCCGCAAACTGCCTAGCTCATACACGCAAAAAGTACCCCAAAATCCTTCTCCATTGCCGCCAAACTACAACAAGCATTCACGTTTGAAACAAACCCCCAAAAACTCTCTCACATTGCCGCAAAAAACTGCACTGCCCATTCACGCTAAAACAACACTGCCCATTCACGCTCAAACTGCACTGCCCATCACCTCCTGCACTGCACCTTTTATTCACGCAAAAACTGCCTATGCACTGCACCTTTTAACCACTGAAAATCAGCCACTGCACTGCACCTTCTGACCACCGAAACTGTCCAGGAATTTCCCCCATTACCACCGCAGAAACTATCCCCAAAATACAACAAAACAGTCCCCAACAGCAGCCCATTTATACCACCGAAAACTGCACTGAAAAACACCATTCTACCACTGTAAAAACCACTTAAAAATAGTTCATAATTACTGCAAAATAGTAAGCCAAAACCGTGACCAGAAACAGCAGCAAAATAGAGCAAACAGCGACCCAAAACAGTGAAGCAACGAAGGAAAACAATGAACCAGTAAATCGGAAAAGTTACGGAGCATCAAACCTTCCGACAACCGTGTAGCGCACTTCCAAGAGACGACTTAAGAGGTTAGACCTGAGGGCACCCTTTTATATTTACTTCCGCTTATTTTCTATTATTTGTTAATACTTCTTCGCATGAGTATTGTTGGTTAATGTATGCTATGGCCATGGGATGAATGAAATATGTGTTCTCTCTTGTGGTATATCGGATGGAAACCCAAACGTAAATTCCGTAGCCGAATCCGAATGGACGGTAGTGCGGTCTGTACTCGGGATACAATGCCACGTACCGCTTGAGAGACACACATATTTCGTTTCATCCAATCTCATGTTTGTTCTTGATTTAATCGTTTAGTATGTTATTTTCCTTTATGCATGATTTAGTTGTTTAGTATGTTCTTTTTTATCCATGATTTAGGTGTTTATGTTATTAGAGGTATCGTTTTTGTGATTCTGTTCGAACGCATTATCAAACGCTACACGAACGTATGCATTCTGCCTCGGCTCATTCGAACGTGTTATCAAACGCTACTCGAACACGTGCATTCTGTTTACCATTCGAATACGTTATCAAACGCTACTCGAATGCGTGCATTTTGTTTACCGTTCGAACGCGTTTACGAACGCTACACGAACACGCATGCACTGGACAGATTCCTTCATCATGTTTTGCATGTTTGTTTCCTTAGTTATTTTTTTCCCCATCATATGTTTAGTTAGCTCGTTTTAATGTTTATGTTTTTACCGTCATTGTTTATTTACCTTTCCGCATTTATTTATTTAGTATGTTCATGAAATTGTATGCTTACCGTTATTTCGACTTATTTTTATGCATGCAAACTTAGATATAGGTAGTATGCAAACTTAGATGTAGGTGGTTTTTGCGTATATTTGGTTAGATTATTGCACAAATCCATTCATTACAAGTGGCATAAGTAAGGAACCATTCTGAACCCAACGGTTTGAGGTCTTCCCTTGCGAGGGGTGAGTGCGGCTTTAAATCATTTTCCCAGTTCACACTAGGTGGCGACTCCAGGTTATTTCTCCGGTTTAGTTCCCTCATTGGCTACTCCGTACACCCGACTAGGCCGCGAGCCTAGAACAGCGTCGCCGATTTCTGTGTCCTACACCTACGAGATGCTTCGATCTCTATGATTCATTCCCGAACTGATTTGATTTGATGGTGAGGTGTTTCGACCCCTAGGCTTCATTCCCATCTATGGGCTTCATTCCTGAAATATTTTCCATTCCTGGAGTGTCATTCCCTGTTTGCTCATCCTCATTCCCGAGGAGTTGCTCATCTTCATTCTCGAGGTTGTTCTCTATTCCTGGAGTGCCATTCCTGCCTTGCTCGTCCTCATTCCCGAGGAGTTGCTTGTCCTTATTCTCGAGGTTGTTCTTCATTCCCATAGTACCATTCTCGGCTTCCTCGTTCTCATTCCCGAGGAGTTGTTTATCCTCATTCTCGAGGTTGTTCTCCATTCCCGGAGTGCCATTCCCGGCTTGCTCGTCCTCATTCCCGAGGAGTTGCTCGTCTTCACCGTTTTTTTTTCTTCAAATCCTGCGAACAAAAATTATGTGTATGCGACTCTCTGGGCTTCATTCCCGAACCATCTTTGGGCTCCATTCCTGAACTATTCTCCATTCTCGGAGTGCCATTCCCCGCTTGTTCATCCTCATTCCCGATGAGTTGCTCGTCCTCATTCCCAAGGTTATTCTTCATTCCCGGAGTGCCATTCTTGGCTTGCTCATACTCATTCCCAAGGAGTTGCTCGTCCTCATTCTCGAGGTTGTTCTCCATTCCCAAAAGTGCCATTCCCGGCTTGCTCGTCCTCATTCTCGAGGAGTTGCTTGTCCTCATTCTCGAGGTTGTTCTTAATTCCCGGAGTGCCATTCCCGGCTTCCTCCTCCTCATTCCCGAGGAGTTGCTTGTCCTCATTCTCAAGGTTGTTCTCCATTCTCGGAGTGCCATTCCCGGCTTGCTCGTCCTCATTCCCGAGGAGTTGCTCATCTTCGCCGCTTTTTTTTCTTCAAAGCTTGCGAACAAAAATTATGTGTATGCGATATGTATATATGGATGCATTCCATATTCCGATGGGTTTTCTTTGTCCTATTGGCTTGATGTTATCCTTGGTTAGGTCTTCCTTGCGCTCTTTGGTGCCCTTTTCCTATAAAAGTCTTTGGTCGCCCCCTGAGTCTGCTTATAGTTTCTTTCTGCCAACTCTCCTCTAGTGATCGCTCAGTTCTATTGGTCTCATGGCTCAAGATCCCGTTGGGTCCATTTGACTTGCAGGTGTGTCCTATCTTTTGCCTAAGCTGTCCTTTCGGATTTTTAACTTAGCGGATTGCTCTTATCTTGCCTGAGTCGCCTTTTCAGGTTTTCAACACAGCGAGCTAAACACTTTTTTTTTTGTAGATTTGTCCTCATTCTCGAGGCTCTTTGCCCATCCTCATTTTCGAGGCTCTGTGCTCGTCCTCATTCCCAAGGTTGCTCTATTTCTCTCCATTCTTGGAGCTCTTCTCCATTCCCGGAGTTCTTCGTCATCATTATCGAGGTTGCTCTATTTGTCTCTATTCCCGGAGTTCATCGTCTTAATTCCCAAGGTTGTTATATTTCTCTCCATTCTCGGATTTCTTCTCCATTCCCGGAGTTCTTCATCCTCATTCCCGAGGTTGCTCTATTTCTCTCCATTCTCGAAGTTCTTCTCCATTCCCAGAGTTCTTCGTCCTCATTCTCGAGGTTGCTCTATTTCTCTCTGTTCTCAGAGTTCTTCTCCATTCCCGGTGTTCTTCGTCCTCATTCCCGAGGTTGCTCTATTTCTCTCCATTCTCGGAGTTCTTCTCCTAGATCTCTGACCTTGGTCCAACATCTAAGAAATAAAAGACATGATTTGTAATTACTTAACTCTGATCTTTCCCGGTTAGCTGGAATTATGGAATCTATGAACATCTTGAACATTTGTTTCAATAAAGGTGTTTGCATTACTTCTTAGTACATGTGTAGGAAATAAATCGCATTGCAAGGGTACCTCTGTCGCTAACTGTTCCCCACAGATTTTACAATTAGCCATTTTTCTTGCTCACTCATGCTCTTATATTTTGTTTGGGCTGTCCTTTGAGGATTTTCAAACCAACGAGCCTTTTTTTCCTTCTTCTTTTTTTCTTTTTTTTTCTTTTTTATGCAAAGTATTACTTCAGCCTGTCTACGTTGATGGGCTCGGTGAACTCGTTTCCTTCCAAATCTGACAGTCTTACTGCCTCATTACCCATTACCTTTTTGACTAGGTATGACCCTTCCCAATTGGGCCTGAACTTCCCTCTTGGGTCCATTATCAGTGGCTTCGACTGCTTGAGCACTAGATCTCTGAACTTGGTGGGACGTACTTTCTTATTGAACGCCATGGCCAACCTTTTCTGGTATAGCTGCATGTGGTGCAAGGCCTTTATCCTTTTCTCATCCAGTAATGCTAGTTGTTCGAACCTCTACGAGGCCCATTCCTGCTCAGGCAATTCCGCCTCTGCGAGTACCCGCAATGATTGTATCTCTATTTCCACTGGTAACACTACCTCCATCCAGTAAACCAAAGCATAGGTGTGGCTCTCGTTGTTGTTCTCACCGAAGTTCTATACCCCCACAAGGCATGCGACAGTTTTTCAGCCCAATCTTTATAACTTTCCGTCATCTTAGCAAGTATTTTCTTTATGGTTTTGTTGGCCGCCTCTACCGCCCCATTAGCATGTGGCCTGTAAGGTGACTATTTGTGATGCCATATCCCATACTTCTGCAACATCGCCTTTGTTTCTCCCTGAAATTTGGACTCCATTGTCCGTCACTATATGATGTGGTATTCCATATCGACATACTATGTTACGGGTTATGAACTTAGCCATCTGCTTTTCCGTAACATTACGGAATGACTCGGCTTCCACCCATTTCGAAAAATAGTCTACCGCCACTACTATGAAGCGGTGTCCATTTGATGCATGTGGCCTGATTTCTCCAATCATGTCAATACCCCACGCTGAGAAAGGCCATCGTTTTGAAAGTCCGTGCAATTCCGTAGACGGTAAATTGTTCAAATTGTCGTGTGCATGGCAATCGTGACAGTGCTTTACGAGCTTTGCGTAATCAGCTTCCTTGGTCGACCAGTAAAATACTTGTCTCACTATCTTACGAGACAAATTCAATCCATTCATATGTGGTCCACATACCCCAGCGTGCACCTCTTCCATTACCCTTTGAGCCACTTCTTCTCTTAAACATTTCAGCTTGATGCCATTGGCTTGTCTCTTGTATAGCTCTCCTCTCATACTCACATACTGGGAAGCCAATTTCTGAATGGCTATTCTGTCTTTCAAGCTAGCTCCTTCTGGGAATTCTCCACGTTCTAGATACTGCAGAATATCGTAGTACCAAGGTTTTCCATTGTCGACTTCTACTTCCAAGATTCTCTCTATCTCATTATTGGGTCTGCTTACTGTTGTCAGCACAAGAGGTCTCATTATCAGTTTTTCCGGGTTTTCCCAAGTTGCAGCTAGGGTGGCTAATGCATCCGCCATTTAGTTCTCTTCTCATGGAAAGTACTGGAATTTACAGTCGGGGATAGCCTGTGCCAACTTCCTGAGGTGGAGTAGGTAGGGTCTCAACCGGTCTTCTTTCAGTTCCCATTCCCCTCGCATTTGTCGAACTACCAACATCGAGTCTTCATAAACTTCTACGTCCTTAGCTCCTAAGGCTATTAGTGCTTTCAGTCCAAAGACACATGCTTCATATTCGTCCATGTTATTGGTTAATCTAAACGTCAACCTTTTGGCCATAGGTAGGGTTTCTCCTTCGGGGGTTACTATCACAATTCCTATTCCAGCTCCTTTGTAATTTATCGCCCCGTCAAAATACATTTTCCATCCCTGGACCGTTATGGTTTGGACCTCATCGTCTGGGAATTCAAACTTATACGAATCTCCTTCTATGGGTTGTAATGCCAAGAATTCCGCTACGGCTCGCCCTTTGATTACCTTAGAGGTGAGGTATTCTATGTCAAACTCTATCAGTAATACCAACCATATGTCTAACTTCCCCACTAGTGAAGGTACTGACTGAAAATACTTTAGGGGATTCTCCTTTGCTACCACTTGTATCTTATAGGATTGGAAGTAATTACGCAACTTTCGAGAGGTCCATATCACCGCCAAACATATCTTTTCGACTTCTTTATAGCGGGCTTCATATGGAAGCATCTTCTTACTGAGATAGTAGACTGCATGTTCCACCCCTGTCTCATCTGCCTGTACCATCATCGCCCCAACGCTTCGGGTTCTATGGCCAAATACAACACCAAGGGTTTATCTGACCTTGGAGGTTTCAAGACGAGCGGTATAACCAAGTATTCTTTGATTTTGTCAAAAGATTCTTGACATTGCCCATTCCACTCCACAGGCTGGTCCTTCCTCAATAGCTTGAAGATGGGCTCACATACTAATGTTAGCTTGGCAATGAATCGACTGATATACTTGATTATCTCGAGGAAAACTATAACTTCATTTTCTATCTTCGGTGCGGGCATCTCGGTAATTGCCTTGATCTTTTCAGGATCCACTTCTATCCCTCCCATTCCTACTGTATGCCCTAGCAACTTTCCTGATGTTACCCCAAACACATACTTCTTAGGATTTAGTCGGAGGTTGTACTTGTCGACTCTTTGAAGGAACTTCTCCAGTGCTTCTATATGTCCGGCCCTTGTCTCTGACTTACCATCATGTCATCCACGTATACCTCAATCTCATTATGCATCAAGTCGTGGAATAATGTAGTGGCCATTCGTTGATAAGTGGCTCCCGCATTCTTAAGTCCAAATGGCATCACCTTGTAACAATATGTACCCCACTCAGTGACGAAGGCAGTCTTATGCTTGTCTTCTTCGGCCATGAGGACCTGATTATATCTTGAGAATCCATCCGCGAATGAGTACATAGCAGATAAAGATGCACTATCAACCAACACGTCTATATGAGGTAGGGGAAAATCATCTTTCGGGCAAGCTTTATTATGGTCCCTATAATCCACGCACATTCTGACCTTTCCATCTTTCTTCGGTACCGGCACAATATTGGCTAACCATTCAGGGTACTTCACCACTTCTAAGAACCCCACATCTATCTGCTTCTTGACTTCTTCCATAACCTTTTCGGCCCATTTTGACCTCATTCTTCGGAGCTTTTGTTTCACTGGTCTCATGTTCGGATAGGTTGGTATCGTGTGCTGGGCGATACTCCTGTCTACTCCCGGAATGTCTTCATAGGACCAGACGAATACTTTTGCATATTTTATTAATATTCTCTCTAATTCTTTCCTCTCATCAGAGGTAACCTCACTTACAATTAAAATTTCCTTTAGGTTTTCACATGTACCAAGAATAAATGCATTTGCCTTTGTTGAGTTAATGTCAAATATGCTCATGTCATGTATGTTATGATGCAGACTAACCAGAAAAGACTCGAACAATTAAGCAAAATCAATGTCTTTATTATTAATAAATGCAGGATTATAATCAAATAAATCAGGAAAATAAATATATTCTTCATTTGCAGCCTTGTCTTCTTCCGTCTTTTTGCTTTCATCGAGCGTCAGAGTCTCTAACTGTAGTAGTTCTTCTTCCCATTTATCTTCCTCTTTTGCAACTTCCTATGGTTCTTTGTCCATCACGTCCTTGAAGATCTCGAATCCCGGTACTATGATCCCATTGACTTCTATGGGTTCAGGCTCTCCTTGGTATTCAGTGGCTTTCACAAAGTATTCCATCAGCTTCGTTCTTTTTTTCTTGGTCTTCTGCTCATTCTCATTAGATTTGTAGCCCAATCTTCTATTAGTGGTCTGTCCCTTGAAATCTGGCAGTGCTCCTCTAGCACTCAAACCTGTGCCCGGCTCGTATTTCATTTTCTCCATGATTCTAGCCACTGTAGGGTCCACCCATTCTTCGAAGTTTGCCGCCACTTGGAACCTTGTGAGAGGTTGTATGTCTAAAGCAGCCACAACATTATCTACTTCAGCCCTGATGGTGACGATTTCCCCTACATGCGAGAACTTAATAACCTGGTGCAAAATGGATGGCACGCCTTCAAGTCTATGAAACCATGGCCTCCCCAATAATAGAGCAAATATAGCTGGGATATCAAGCACTGTGAATTCCACCTCATCTTCTATCGGGCCCACTTTGACTACTGTGACAAAAGTACCTTCAACTCCCTGTTTGCTATCGTCATAGGCTTTGATAGTAATGCTGGAGGGGTTTAAATCTGTTGTCCGCATACCTAACCTTGACAGAATATTCAAATGGCACACATTGATAGATGAGCCATTATCCACCATCACACAAGATGTCTTCTTACCTTTTACTTCTGCTTTTATGAATAGCGGCATGTTGTTATTCCTCCCTTCCATTGGGAGCTCTTCTTCGGAGAATGTTATCATCTGCCTACTCTCTTTTTGTATCGACCCTACGAACATTGTCGGGTTTGCATCTTCAGGTACCATTATCTTACTTAGAGCTTCTACAATGGCACCTCTGTGCTATTGAGAGGCGTATAATAACTCCTATATGCTCACTTGTGCCCGTGTCTTCTTCAATTGACGCAACACAGTATCCCCCTCAGTGTTATCTGTATTCTCTATCACTTCTCGGTCTTCTGTTAGCACTTTTTTGCCTCTCTCCGCTACATCACTGTAAAAATGCCCATTGTAAGTTATTCCCTTTACCTCCTCTTCATCGCTGCTAGAGAAGTTTTCCCATAAATCTCTCCCCTGCTCTGTTCATCTTCACTGTTGCTATCCCATATCCCCATGCAAAAATCTTGGTGGTTGAGAGTTTGGAGGACAAAGCTTTCGGGTAAGCCGAAGTTGATCATGTAGGTGTGTGGTGGAACGAAGTGATAGTTGGGTAGAGGGTTTCTGTGAGTGTTGGGTTGTTCTTAATCTGGGTCGGGTATCTTATGGGTGTCAATGAGGTCTTGGATCGCATGCCTAAGGCGGGTGCAGTTGTCGGTTTCGTGGCCTTTTTACTGATGGTAGTGACAGTATAGGTTTAGGTTGAGGTGGGGTGGCACATGGCTCGGAAGTGGTCTAGTTTCTAAAGGCTTTAGGAGTCCTTGCCTCTTTATCTTTTGAAATACCTTTGACAAAGGTCTACTAAAATTGGAGAATTGTCTGTTTCTGATGACAGGGACCTTAGCAGGAGCGGGTTTGGTCCCTGAAGGCCCCCCAATGGTCCTTATATTCTGGCCATAAAACTTTCTGTTCTCGGCTTTCTCTTCCTCGATATCCATGACAGTTTCTCTTAGCTGTCGAAAGTCACTGATCATGGAGGTCATCCTCCTCAGCTTGTTATAAATGGAGGGCTTGGTGCCCTTAATGATCATCTTGATCTGGTCCTTCTCCGAGGGCCGAATCTGCATCTTCAAGAGCTGGCTTCTCCAGCGATCCACATAATCTTTGAAGCTCTCCTATAGCTTTAGTTTGGTGTTTTCTAGGCCACGGAGCGACAGTTGATCTCCAAATCCGTGACATATTGGTTCAGAAAAGTCTCCGCTAATGCCCTCCAGTCATCCCTAACTTTTCTCTCCAGACCATGATACCATACTACGGGCGCCCCCTCCAGTGACATCCCAAACATCTTCTGCACATGACGCTTCGACAAACCCACTGAACTCATCACTGAAACATATTGTCAGAGATGGACCCTAGGATCTCTGTTTCCGTTGAACTTGGCAATGTCAGGCATCTTAAACTGGGGAGGCAACTGTTCTTCGAAAATCATTGCATGATATTCTAATAGATCTTCATGTTTTCCCTTCAGCTTGCGGGTAATTAACTCTACTTGTTTTCTGAGTTTCTATAATTCTGCCTGAGACCCGGCTATCTTTCCCGCGGCATACTCAGCCATGTCATCATCAAAAATAGGGATTTCTTTGCTCACCCTATTCGGGGGAAACTCATGTCTTCCATCCTCGTTGTTTCATGTTCCCACTATGCGAGGTACTGTCAGATTGGCCATAGTGTTGGTCAAAGCTTGTAGTTGCTCGGTAATTTTGGTGATGTTGGACTCCACTTGATCCATGAGGGAACCTTCACTGTCTGATACACCCATGCTTGCTAGCCTTTTCTTGACAAGTCTTTCTTCTTCTCTAACCCAACGGATATCTATGATGGCTGTTAAGACAAGGAGTTAGCATGATTCGCGTATGCATGCGATGTATGAGATGCATGTGGTTATCAAAACATCATATATCCTTACGACCTTATTCCTCCCATACTCGTGGTAAGTTCATTTATGTTCTCGGTATGGCTTTTTTATGCACCAATGTGGGGTACACAAAATCGTTCTCTCCTACGCTACAAGGGTGAACCTTGGCTACCTCAGTCCCTTTCCATCGGTAAAAGACAAAGACCGCCCATTTACAGTATTGACTAAGCCTATTATGGGGATCGTGCCATTGTCTAGAAATGACGAATTAGGCCCTCGGTAATCACGGTTGTGGGGATGGACTTGGAGATATCCAAAAGTATACAGATATGCCATAACAAGGAGTACCATTCCTGGATGAAAGCCAGTGCGGATATCGGACTCATGCATTTGGCACATTCAGATCATGTTTGGACCTTTTAAGCCCATCAAGGTTTTCATATAAGTTGGCCCGTTATCATTTTAAAGCGTTCAATCAAATTATCGTGATGTGCAAACTTGTCCCAGTTGAAAAGGCCTAATAGGTTTACACTTTTGCGATAAGGTGGCTAAACAACTTCAAATGATATGGGGCCCAAACACAAGGTGGCCCATCGTCATTTTGAAAACTTTTGGCCCAATCGTCATAAGATACAAACTCGTCCCAGTTTAAGTGGCCCAACAAGTTCGTATCCTATGACGAGATGCCCAAATGGATCCAAATGATAATGGTCCCAACACAAGCATAGAGGTAGCTTTTATAGAACATATAACTATGGTTGATATGAGGCTTATAAATGTATGGATAAAGGCTCCCGCCGGTGAAGGGTGTTAGGGATATACCCTATACTCAACTTGTGGATAGGCTATATGTATATGTATTTGCAATATTTTCATTATTAATAATAAAATGGAAATCTTTATATACGTGTCTTACATAAATTATATGAATCATCAAACACTGTAATAAAGCCCTTAGAGTAATAAGATGATGGCTTCCATTCTCATTTACTCTCAAATGTTCCTAGTCATAGTTTTGTGAATAATTTGGGCGTTCACAAATCGGAGAGACTAGCATGATGATATGATACGCCCTTTAGTGGGGTAGCCGATCTCATAGGCTACTAGCGGAGATCCGTCCTCTTGGTGTATCACATGGATGCATGAGTTGCTCGTGTCCATCGAACTGACCGCCGAAATTTCACATGGAGTGTTTTATCCCATATGTCTGTGAGGACTTTCATGTATCGATTATATTACTAGTCTTAGACTTGAGGTCTTTACAATCTTATGTGTGGATCAAATGACTTTGACATTCTCCTTCCCCGGTTCAAAAGATCCGGTCATAAGGGTATGATTGGGTCATTTGTTGAAACACATGAAGTTTGTAAAGATACAACAGAGAATCGCCACTCTCTCGGATAATATTTTCTTATAAGAGTAATATTCCAGTTCGCGGGTTGATATGTGTGATCAGTGCTTGAGACTGTGGCCGCAGCGGAAGAAAGAATCATGTGAGATTCTTGGGTTAGCACGATTCATGACACTATCAACATCATACCTTTGACTATATGGGTAGACATTTTCCATACCCTAGGTCAAACGGTGGGGATACAGTGAGGCGACAGACCGTATCATATGTAAATCGCATACAGAATGGGTATATATATTTCCTTCTCATTTTGGGGCCTTGGCATGTTGCTAGATGTCAACCTTGGTCATTGAAATCGAACGACCATCTGATCGGAGGATAATTTATGTTCGATTAAATTATCACGATTCATTTCATGTCCAACTCGAGGGGAAACCAAATGGTCACACACAACAAAGTCGAAATCAATGGTTAACAGTGCACAGTACAAATTTAACAGCATATATGATTGTTGTAGGAATTATTTATAAATGGTTCAATGTGTTTAATTATTGAACAGATCATTTATGAGGTTCCAAAGTGGCTTAGGGATTGGTGAATGACGATATGGGGCACTTTGGGAATTGGAAAAATGAATTAAAAAAAAAACATGAATAGTAAATTTATTTATTTTATTTTTTATTTTATTTGTTTTGAATTCCAATTCGGCCTACTCTTATTAGGGTTTTATAATCTCATTAAACCACTATATTAAGATCCAATGGCTAAGATTTAATTAACATTTATCCCACATCGGATTCTTAATTAATTGTGTTGTCTTTGGAGCACTTGTAAGGAACCTAGGACACGACTTATCTCCACATTGGTATGATATTGTCCACTTTAGGCTTAGTATTTTCTCTTGGGCTCTACACAAAAGGCCTCATACCAATGAAGATACATGTCTATCCTTATATGCCCATGATCTTCCCCATTTCTAACCAATGTGGGACTTTGGGACTTTGTTTGCACACCCAACAAACCTCCCCTCGAACAAAGGACCACCGAGCCCCACTCAAACGATCATTCATCCGTCCACTCTAGCCCAGGCCAACTCCTCTTCACCGTGTTGGGATTAGGACACGTCCATGAAAATCAGAGCACACCGCCTATCTAACCGAGCACATTCACGATCATGATCGGAGGCTCACCACCTTTTTTTGTTCGGTATTCCAAGGATTCATCCACATGGCTAACTCCGGGGCATGGCTTTGATACCACTTTTATCTTTTATAATGTCTTTTATTATAAACAAGTTATTTATATTTATTAGCCAATTCTTCACAAATTTTTACACCAAAACCTTTCATATCTTGGGTTTATATAAGTGAGCAACTCTAAAGTTTAAGAGTAAGCCCCTGATTTTGAGGATCCTTAAGTCTAATTGACTAGAGGAATCTCAAGTTAAAAGTTTTGAGGTATTTACCTAGGCTAGCACCAAGGGCAAAAATACCCGTGCACTCAAGGCGTAGTCTTGCCGTTGAGTTTTTGGCTTTGGTGTGTGCACCTTTGGAGGCCACACACTTGGGTGGCTCTTTGGAACGTGGAAGAGCTTGCTAAGTTCGAGAAAAGCTTGTAGATTGGAGGGAGGACTGGAGAAGTCTTCGGTTCAAGTAAGTCTTTTTCTTTCTCTTATTTTTAATTAGAGTTCTTATGATAGTTAGCATGTTTAAGTTTATGTTCTTGCATGTTTTATGAGTTTTTATGCTTAGAATATATAGTAGCATGCCTAGGCTTGTAGAATAATCAAAACAAATGGGTCTTGGGCAAAGGGATAGCGGCATCATAATTTTTAATTTTCCGCTGCGCACTCGCGGCCGCTTCCCAACAGTGATATCAGCGCGCCGTTTTTGTTTTGATTAGTTCTCTCTCATTTGAACTCGAAATTGGGTTTGTAAAAGCTCGTTGGAAAGCTAACACCCTGAACTTACTTTTAGGCACAGGTTTTGCATGATTTGGTTAATATTTGAATTGTGAAATTGCTTTTAAAGTTCATGTATCTGTAAAAAAACATGAATAGTAAATTTATTTGATTAAAATAAAATACAATATCATAATTAAATATTAATCAAAGTTATTTAATGCCTAAAATAATTCCATCATATTAAAACTCATATGCTTGATGATTCTATGTATGATTAGAATTTGCATGATGTTGGAAATTAATTGTTGTTAATTATTTGGTGTTGTTAAATAACAACAATTAGTAATAATTTCATGTTGGAAATTATTAAGTTAATTATGTAGTGTTGTTAAATAACAACAATTAGTAATGATTTCATTACTAAGTAAACAACAAGAGTTGTTAATCAAATAATTAAGTAACAACAAGAGTTGTTAAGTGACAACAATTAGTAAAATGTTAAATGGGGAACAAATGGTACACCCATGATGGTAACATTTTTGGAAGGGTTAGAGAAAGTCATTATGCATCCAAATAATGTGATTACATAGTAATCAATGCATGTGATTAAATAGTATCAAGGATTAATAGTAATCCATGCATGTGAGCTAATAGTGACTTGATTTCCCTCCTATAAATAAGACCATTTTCTTATTGAGTTAAGCAATCAATTAAGTTTGATTAAGAGGTCTCTACAAGCATAAAAGGTATGCAATTGTGTTGTGGTTAGTATAGATTTATTTCAATTAGCATGTAAATAAATAGGACTAGTATTATATGTATGGTTAGATCCTAAGAGGACAAACATGTAAATATATTAGGGATTATGTTTCCTAACATTGGTATCAGTAGCTTAAATGCATGTATCTAGTTGCATTACACAAAAAAAATTGCATGAACATGCATGAAAAATGTTGAAAATGCTTTTGGTTTTTGTTTTTCAAAAATGATTTTCGTCCAACTTTGGGCCGTAATAACTCTCTGTAGAAAATTGATAATCGCATGTTCAAATATGTTTTGAAAAATAGGTCATGAGATCTTCAATTTGGTATATCATTTGCTTAATTTGGATAAATATTGAGAAAGATATGGACCCTAGAAGTTGGCTAGTTGAATCTATTTTTACCAAAAAAACACTCCCAGAAGAGCCGTACTACATGTCATCCGGTACTTAAGAAAGCAGACGACAAGTCGTCCGATTTGTGTACGACGACAAGTAGTACGCTTAGAGCTCAAAGGGACGACATGTCGTCCATGTATCCACAACCGACAAGTCGGTTACACCTATAATTTCCAACCGACATGTCATACAGTTACGGAACACGCGGACGACATGTCGTCTGCGCGTGTAACTTGGCCGAGACTGGCCGGCGCGTGAGAGCGCATGAGGGCGAGTGGGAGTCCGTGGCCGGTGCGTGGTGGCGCGTGAGCCACTCCTGTGGCGCGTGAAAATCCGTGAGGCCCGTATTGGTCATGTCTGTATCGGTTTGCTTCGGTAATTCCGATCTGTCATGGTTAAAAGTCTAATCCTTTGTGCAAAATGTTTTAATCGACCACGATAAATTTGTTTTATCATATAAACTTTGTGTTATGAAAATGAATATCTTTGTGATGTTTATTTTAGTCAATGTAACTTGTGTTTCATTGTATTGATTTTTTCTTGTATTTGTGTGCAGAAAAATCATGGCGATTATTCGAAGAATTGCAAAAGTGATTACGACACCCACAGACCGGGAGATGATATTAGACATGTTGATGGAAATGGATAAATATCACATGAGTGAAAGCGATGATATGATTTCGCATATCATCACTTTCAATAACATGTTACATGAGTCTATCTGGGCAGGTAATTGGATAGGTGTAGGCACTGCATTTTTGCATATAAGTCCCTATGATGAGTCTTATTTGGAGACACTAACTTTTAAGTCACGGAGGTCACGGAAAACGGACATCGGAATGGGAAATTCAGAATAAACAAGGTTCACTGTTTTCGTTCGTGCTGCGTTTGTGTATGCGTTCGAACGGCAAACAGATTACGGGCGTTCGTGCCGCGTTCGAGGAGGCGTTTGAACGGGTCGGTAATTCTGGTTTTGCTGCTAGCCTCACATCATGCCCAATTCGCCCAAGCCTTGGCCCACACGCCCAAGCCCACTTAAAACACATATTTAACACATGGTGAAATCAAAACAAATCTAAAAATCACATACCAAATTAAAATAAACATTAAAATCAATCAAATATATTAACTTCCTAACTAGACAAAATCACATGCTAAATTAAAAAAATGCCATGCCTAATTAAAATCAATTATAACAAATTAAAGATATTGACTTCCTAATCTAAACCAAATTTGTCCCCCCCCCCCTCAATCTTTGACTTTCCTGCTCAACACCAAATCAAATCCATTCCTTGTGAGACAAGGTGAAGCCCTAGCCCTTCTCTATATAAACAACCCATAACCAAGACATGATGGCCTTAGCTCATACACAAGACTTACACAAAAATCACAACACCAAGAGCCCTAAAACACGCATACATCAGCCCTAAAAACACACAAACAGCAGCCCTCCACCACCGAAAATACACCCCCAAAACAGCAGCCAAATCCTCTTAGAGAGCTCAAGCTTGAAAATTAAGTAATGTCGTTATGAGGTCACTTTCTCTGTGATATGACCTAAGGTGAATAAGTTCGTTTCACCTTACCTGTCTTAATGTCAGTTATGAGTTAGACATTGTGTTTGTCTGACTATAATCTGTACGGTATTTTATGAGACATGCGCTCCATGGGAAAGGAGAGAATACCGTAGCACATGTTTTCATACCATGTGTACATTTGTGACTATTAAGGGTAGTACAAGTAAAGATCTCAGTCTTGATATTGTGTGAGACCCTTGAGATTATTTCAATCTCACATTGTACCCTTTAGACTCTTGTCTGCTCTCTTAAAACTTAGATTTGATGATCGCTATCTTGGAGTGTTGCTGAAAGATCATAAGAGATTCGATCTGAAAGGACATCTCTGGAAAAGCGAATTGAATCAAAGTTGAGAGATTCGAGAAAGGAGAAAGATCATTATATGAGTAATATCACATTAGCTTGTATTCACTGGTCAACCAATTATGTTATTCTATGTGATCAAACATGATTGTGAATACAAAAATAAATATTACATTCGAAAAGAGATCGAGAGAGATTTAATGTGATAAATGATCGAGGATACTACATACATAATCCACTATGGTTCTATCCATTTTTCGAGCGGCTAAATATTCCTAAGATGTATAGCAAGTGAGCTCTCGAAGTATGCTGGTCGCACGGCACAATTGCAAAGTATGAATTATTCTTGTAGAGATAATAAAAAATTGTTGATCCCATCATGTGTAAGTGGGAGATGTTGGAAATTAATTGTTGTTAATTATTTGGTGTTGTTAAATAACAACAATTAGTAATAATTTCATGTTGGAAATTATTAAGTTAATTATGTGGTGTTGTTAAATAACAACAATTAGTAATGATTTCATTACTAAGTAAACAACAAGAGTTGTTAATCAAATAATTAAGTAACAACAAGAGTTGTTAAGTGACAACAATTAGTAAAATGTTAAATGGGGAACAAATGGTACACCCATGATGGTAACATTTTTGGAAGGGTTAGAGAAAGTCATTATGCATCCAAATACATGTGATTACATAGTAATCAATGCATGTGATTAAATAGTAATCCATGCATGTGAGCTAATAGTGACTTGATTTCCCTCCTATAAATAAGACCATTTGCTTATTGAGTTAAGCAATCAATTAAGTTTGATTAAGAGGTCTCTATAAGCATAAAAGGTATGCAATTGTGTTGTGGTTAGTATAGATTTATTTCAATTAGCATGTAAATAAATCTAGGACTAGTAATACATGTATGGTTAGATCCTAAGAGGACAAACATGTAAATATATTAGGGATTATGTTTCCTAACACATGATTATTTTAGGGTACAAGCATCTAGAGACTTTCTAAGGAAATAGATAGTGTATTGCGTATCCCTTAACTAAGTAATTATTCTGTAATGAACTTAGAGATTTATTACCTTTAAGGCTAATAGATATAAATCACTTGTTTATAATAAAAGACATTATAAACGATACAAGTGGGGTGAGACAAGGTGTTAATAAAACTTTCAAACTAAAGTTAATTTAACCAAAGGTATTACTAGAGTTAGATAATGATTTGGTGTCTTCCTTCACTCACTACCTTTTTATAGCCAAAAGGAAAAGCTGTGAAGACATCTAGATAATCATTTACTCAAAGCTTACCTTAAAGCATATTTAAAGTGTTGGACTAATTTGGTGGATCTATTGTTTATTCCTGTCACCAAGGCAATAAGAGCCTAAGAGGTAAGGGTATTTAAGAGAGTTCGCTCCACCCTCCCTCTGGGGAATTTTCAATGGAGGAATCCATTTGACAATTATTCACTTAAACTTGCTAAAATCCTCAATAATAATTTAAGTCTAAAATTTACCTCCCATTGTAAAGTATAGACCCAAAGGGCTTAAACCGTATTGGCAGGACTAGGCTTTACCAGACTGACCAATACCAATTTTTCCCTAAATTGTACTATTGACAATGGTTTGACTTTTCTGAGTCATAAGACGCAGCGACCCTTAGGCGTGGTCTTATAACTTAGTGGCAAAGATTTGGTGTCCACAAGGACTAGAATAAGCTATGGCATGTTTGATTGCCCAACCCAATGATCAAGGAATTGTGATTAATATCATAAATTGGTTGGGAACCTACCTAATTATCATATTTTATAATGACCGGCCCTAGTCGGAGTTGTGAAATGATAATAATAGGATCCTTGCCCACAAGAAATCCATCATATTGGGGTTAATGCGATTTGCTTAAAATTTTAAAACAATTAAGTGAGAGCAACTTCATAATATTAAAAGCCCATGTTATTATGAAACATTAATGAAAACATATTCCTAATTTTAACATTCTCTCTTAACAGGTGGGTTAAAATATTTCACAAACATTCAAATGGAAAAGAGAATATCACTTTGTTCCATCATTGATGAGCATAAGCTCAAAGAGGACAACTACAATGACTGGTTTAGAAATCTTAAAATTATCTTACGACAATAAAAGAGTTTCTATGTTCTTGAAAGACCATTTCCCCTGAACCCGCAGAAGATGCTGACCAAAATACATTTGATGCTTGGAAGAAACACGTTGATGATGATGAGCAAGCAGTTTCCATAATGCTTGGCTCTATGTCAGACGAACTTCAGCAAGCTCACGAAGATATGGATGCTCAAACCATCATCTTTCACTTGAAGGAGTTGTATGCAACTTCCGTTCATACCGTGAGATTCCAAGTGTCACGTGTCTTATTCCAAACAAGGTATAAGGAATGATCTGTTAGTGGACATGTACTTAAGATGATTGGCCACATTGAAAAATTGGCCAACCTCGGGTTCATCATGGATCATTAGATAGGTCACGATCTAATTCTTCAGTCCTTACCAAAACACTTCTCTAACTTTATTATGCAGTTTCATTTGTCTAATAAAGAAGCTACTTTAGCATAATTGACAATATGATAAAGCAAGCAGAGAATGACTTGAAATCGGAGCTTAAAACCTTCGTCATGCTTACGGGTACGGACCTGAAGCCACAAGACCCAAAGAAAAATAAGGGCAAGGCCAAGGCTCCAGATCACCTAAAGCCAAATGGTAAGGTGGAGAAGAAAAAGGGAAAGAGGAAATGTTTCTTTTGTGGAAAAAATGGTCATTGGAAGAAAGACTGCAGATCCTTGAAAGCCAAGGAAGTTAGGGAAGCCCAAGAGGCCAAGAAGCCCAATGCTTCAGGTATGTTGTATATGATTGAACTATATTCTCAAAACTTTGAACCTTCTACTTGGGTGATTGACACCAGTTGTGTGACTCACTTGTGTAACAATGTGCAGGGCCTGAGAAACAGTAGGATACTCCGTCATGGGGAGGTTGACTTACGCATGGGTAATGGAGAAAAACTGGCTGCATTGTGTGTGGGGACTTATTTATTAGTTTTGCCGAATGGTTTAGTTTTAGACTTAGAAGATTGTGTTTATGTACCTTCTCTAGTAAAGAACATCATTTTAATTTCTTCTTTATGTAATAAAGGTTTTTCATGCCTAATATGTTGTAATGAATGTTCTATTTATTTCAATGAATAAAATATGGAGATGGTATTTTGAATAATGGTATCTATGTCTTACAAACTAATAAAGAATGTTCAACCTTTAATATATACAACGTTAACTAGAATAATCTCAATAAATCACTTCTATGGCACAGTCGTTTAGGTCATATCAATTAAACAAGATTAACTAAGCTAAATAAGGATGGGTATTTCAGACCCTTCAAATATGAACCTTATAGAACTTGTGAGTCTTGTTTACTTGGTAAAAGAACCAAATTACCCTTCAAAGGTAAAGGACAGCGTGCAGCGGAGACATTAGAACTCATACACTCTGATATATGCGGACCAATGTCAGTCACCGCTAGAGGTGGATTCTTCTACTTCATTACCTTTATCGATGATCACCCGCGATATGGGTATGTGTACCTTATGCGATACAAATCTGAAGCCTTTGAGAAATTCAAAGACTTCAAAGCTGAAGTAGAAAACATCTTAATAAAAGTATTAACTCACTAAGGTCTGACCGAGGTGGTGAATACTTAAGCGATGCATTTCAAGATAACTTGAGAGAAAATGATATTGTTTCCCAGTGGACTCCTCTGGGAACTCCACAGCATAATGGGGTCTCCGAAAGGAGAAATCGAACATTATTAGATATGGTCCGATCAACGATGCCAGACACGGATCTACCTCTTTCATTTTGGGGTCTTGCTTTAGAAACTGCAACACTACTACTAAACCAAATTCCTTCCAAGACTGTTAGTCAAACACCATATGAGTTATGGTCTGGGAAACGTCATAGTCTTAGTTATCTAAGAGTTTGGGGATGTGACACATATGTTAAGCTCACACAAACTAACAAATTGGATGATAGGGCAGTTAAATGTAAGTTTGTAGGATATGCCTTGAACTCAAGAGCATATGTGTTCTACGTCCCAAATGAACAAAGAACATTTGTCTCACGAATTGCTAAATTTCTAGAGAATGAATTCCTTCTCAAAAAATATAGTGGGAGTAGACTTGACCTCGATGAGGTACGAGGAGAACAAACTAACATAGAACTAAACCCCAGGCCCCTCAAAAGGGCAGCGGCGGAACAACCACAAGGTTATGAACTTAGAAGGTCTGGTAGGGAAAGATATGAGCCTGAAAGATATGGTTTCCATATTGATAAGGAACATGATCAGGTCATTGATAATGACGATCCCACCAGTTATGACGAAGCAATATGTGACATTGATTCAATCAAGTGGCTTGAGGCCATGAAATCCGAAATAGACTCTATGTATCATAATCAAGTCTGAGACTTGGTGGATGTACCTGAAGGGATAAAACTCATAGGCTGCAAGTGGATTTACAAGCGTAAAACTGATGCAGAAGGCAACATCCAAACCTATAAGGCTAGGTTGGTGGCGAAAGGTTATAGACAAATCCAAGGAATTGACTATGACGAAACCTTCTTGTCTGTTGTAATGATAAAGTCCATTCGAATTTTAATGGCACTAGCTGCACACTTTGATTATGAGATTTGGCAGATGGATGTCAAAACAGCTTTCCTTAATGGGAACCTCGTAGAGGATGTCTATATTGTTGGAATTCTCTAAGGTCCCAATGATCATTATCAAGCAAGAAACATACATGCGAATACACGAAGAAGTTGCGGAATACTTACATCGATCGGTTGAGGCGATGCTACGAAGAACAAAAATTATTTTCTCCCTCCAAGTAGCTCTCGGCAGTGAGCAGTTTTGTCCTCCATGGTGTTCTCGACAATCATCAACTTTTGACCTCCAAGCTTCATTTGGTGATTCCTTGCTCACAAGTGGGTTTCCCTATCACCTTGGGATGACTCTCATGTGTGCTAGCACTCTTGATTTTGCAACAAAATCATCATTTTCCTTCTCCATGCTCACGGTTTTTGGCAGAAAACAGAAGAGGAAAACTGCAGCCCCTTGGGCGTGAATGAGAGAATAGAATAAGTGAGAGAGTGTGTTTTTGTTGGTTGGTTACAATTGTGTATCTAATACACTTTATTTGATTTTCCAAAAATCAATTAATTGATTTACCAAAAATTTGGCTTTCCAAAAGTCAAACAATAATGCCAACCAACAATTTCTAACAACTACTATCAATCACATCAAAAGTGATAAGTTGTCACATTAATCGATTGACTAGTGATTTGACGCTTGATGTGACTTACGGGCCGCACTCGAATTCGAAATATGAGTACGCTCGTAAATATTCTCGGGCTCGGGTTTGCTAATTCCAAATTAACGATGTTGCGACGTAATTAAATGATTATGCCTAGCGAAATCACTATTCACGTCGCTAACGAATTAATTCTAAATTAACTCGTTCGCCCGAATTAAAATCTAATTTCAATTCCGCGTCGAAATCCAATTTCGTATAATATATCGAATATATTATTTTATCGATTAATTCCAAATTAATCGTTCTCTTTCTTTAAATGATATTTTATCCCAGATAAAATATCTCCGTAATTAATCCCAGATTAATTTTCTCTTTCATCATTAATTAATCTCAGATTAATAAAAGTGCGAGTCATACGTCATCGGTGAATCTTCGGGAAGCGACCCATGAGATCCCCGGATATGTTGGCAATAAATCCGGTCGTCGGACTATCCGAGCACGTAAGTACCTAGTACTACGTTTGTACCGATTTACAAGACAAGGTTGGCTTCTAGCAAAACGTCATGCCTTCCCAATTCTCCAGAAATATCCTTATAGGAATATGTGATCTATATCAGGCGTAGTATACGTAGTATTGCGTATATCGATCCAGCATCGGATGTCACGTGCTAGGCCTGGGGCTGGAATTGTGTCTGCCCCGTACGAAGCACATATCGGATCTCTGGTAACTAGTCTCTATATCGGATAAACATGACCTAGTCATTTTATCCCGATGACTGCAGTACATAAGAGAACCAGTTCCGTATCCTACGTGATCATCATCTCCACTATTACTGGAGTGATACTTCCATCTCGACATCACACCCAACACACTACGATTCTCAATATACCCAGCAGAGGCGTACACAGAACCTGTTAAAGCCCTGGACGACCTAAAACCAAAGCATATTGATTGTCGCGAGTATTAGTGGTGCAAGTCTTAGGTTAAGACCAAACACACCTACCCTGATTTTGGACTTCCATAGACACATAGTCATACTACCAATGGAATTCTGAGGGGTCTATCCAGAGCGAAGCTGTTTTCCGTACCATCGGTAAAACAAAACCTCCTACTACACTTGCATGAGTATCCTATACCCAAATATATGAGAACTATGTTGTTATGCCCTCACAACGCGCACAAGTGTAATACTAGTCTTTTCTGCATTATCGATGTCCAATCTCGATAATACTCTGACTATGGATATTTAATGATTAAACCTTTGTGGATTGATACTGTCTCATATCATCTCAATCCAGGAACTAATCATATGGACCTTTCACCATTTATACATCTTGGTGATCTAATCACAAATAATAAAAAGAACAATTTCCTTTATCACATAGTTAATTTGTACAACAACACCATGATCTATACAAATAGTGACGCTATGGGTCATAACTGTCCAACATATATGACACAACCTGAGGGGTTTGCATCTAAGGATGATCATAATAAAGTATGCAAGATTAAACGATCCATTTATGGACTCAAGCAAGCCTCCAGAAGTTGGAATATACGATTTGATGAGACAATCAAAGAATTTGACTTCATAAAAAATGTAGACGAGCCTTGTGTTTACAGGAAAAGTAGTGGGAGTGCTGTTATATTTCTTGTATTATATGTCGATGACATATTAATCATCGGGAATGATATTACCATGATGCAAGCCACCAAGCAATGGTTATCTCAGAATTTCTCCATGAAAGATTTGGGAGAAGCAGCCTACATCCTCGGCATTAAGATCTACCGTAATAGATCTAAGAGGTTGTTAGGACTTTCTCAATCTATGTACAAAGATAAAGTTTTGAAAATATTCAAAATGGAAGATTCCAAAAGAGGTAATTTACCTACTTGTCATGGAATCAAATTATCTAAGGAGCAATGTCCACATACTCCTTCAGATAAAGAGCGTATGAGTAGGATCCCTTATGCTTCAGCAATAGGATCGATCATGTACGCCATGTTATGTACAAGACCTGATGTCTCTTATGCTCCTAGCATAACGAGCAGGTATCAGGCAAATCCTGGTGAGCAACACTGGGCAGCTGTCAAAACAATCCTCAAGTATCTGAGAAGAACTAAGGATGTGTTCTTGACATACGGAGATTGTTCTAAGATGAAAGTCATTGGTTACTGTGATGCGAGCTTTCAGACTGATAGGGATGACAGCAGATCGCAAACAGGATATCTGTTTACTTTGAATGGCGGAGCTGTCAATTGGAAAAGCTCAAAGCAGTCAACTACAGCGGACTCCACCACTGAAGCCGAGTATATTGCAGCATCTGAGGCAGCTAAAGAAGCAGTCTGGATAAAGAAGTTCATCACAAAGCTGGAAGTACTTCCCGCGATAAGGAATGGCGTCACAATATACTGTGACAACACGGGCGCCATTGCTCAATCAAATGAACCAAGGTCCCACCAGAAATCCAAGCATGTACTTAGGCGATTTCATCTCATCAGGGAGATTGTTGAGAGAAAAGAAGTTATTATAGAGAAAATACTCACAGACGATAATCTTGCAGATTCTCTGACTAAAGGGCTAACTCAACAAAAGCATGATAGGCGCACCCAAGAGTATGGTGTCCAGATTCATACTAGTTGGCTATAATGCAAGTGGGAGATTGTTAGGGATATGCCATATACCCAACTTGTGGATGGGCTATATGTACATGTATTGACAATATTTTCATTAATTAATAAAATAGCAAACTTTATTATACATGTCTTACATAAATTATATGAATCATCAAATATTATAATAAAGCCCTTGGAGTAATAAGATGATGGCTTCCACGCCTTATGAGAATCATTACTCTCAAACGTTCATAGTCATAGTTTTGTGAATAATCTGGGCGTTCACAAAGCGGAGAGACTAGCATGATGATATGATCCGCCCTTAAGTGGGGTAGTCGATCTCATAGGCTACTAGCGGAGATTCGTTCGCTTGGTGTATCACATGGATGCATGAGTTGCTCGTGTCCATCGAACTTACCGCCGAAAGTTTTCACATTGAGTGTTTATCCCATGTGTCTGTGAGAACTTTCATGTATCGATTGTATGACTAGTCCTTAGACTTGAGGTCTTTACAATCTTATGTGTGGATCAAATGACTTTGACATTCTCCTTCCCTGGTTCAAAAGATCCGGTCATAAGGGTATGATTGGGTCATTTGTTGAAACACATGAAGTTTGTAAAGATACAACAGAGAATCGCCACTCTCTCGGATAATATTTTCTTATAAGAGTAGTATTCCAGTTCGCGGGCTTGAGACTGTGGCCGCAACGGAAGAATCATATGAGATTCTTGGGTTAGCACAATTCATGACACTATCAACATCATACATTTGACTATATGGGTAGACATTTTCCATACCCTAGGTCAAACGGTGGGGATACAGTGAAGCGAGGGACCGTATCATATATAAATCGCATACAAAATGGGTATATATCTTTCCTTCTCATTTGGGGGCCTTAGCATGTTGCTAGATGTCAACCTTGGTCATTGAAATCGAACGACCATCTGATCGGAGGATAATTTATGTTCGATTAAATTATCATGATTCATTTCATGTCCAACTTGAGGGGAACCCAAAAGGTCACACGCAACAAAGTCGAAATCAATGGTTAACAGTGTACAGACAAATTTAACAGCATATTTATTTATAAATGGTTCAATGTGTTTAATTATTGAACAGATCATTTATGAGGTTCCAAAGTGGCTTAGGGATTGGTGAATGACGATATGGGCACTTTGAGAATTGGAAAAATGAAAAAAAAATATGAATAGTAAATTTATTTTATTTGTTTTGAATTCCAATTTGGCCCAAACTCTTAATCGCATTAAACCACTATATTAAGATCCAATGGCTAAGATTTAATTAACATTTATCCCACATCGGATTCTTAATTAATTTTGTGTCTTTGGAGCACCTATATAAACCCAAAGAATTCTTTACAAATTTTTACACCAAAACCTTTCATATCTTGGGTTTATATAAGTGAGCAACTCTAAATTTTAAGAGTAAGCCACTGATTTTGAGGATCCTTAAGTCTAATTGACTAGAGGAATCTCAAGTTAAAAGTTTTGAAGTATTTGCCTAGGCTATCACCAAGGGCAAAATACTTGTGCACTCAAGGCATAGTCTTGTCGTTGAGTTTTGGCTTTGGTGTGTGCACCTTTGGAGGCCACACACTTGAGTGGCTCTTTGGAACGTGGAAGAGCTTGCTGAGTTCGAGAAAAGCTTGTAGATTGGAGGGAGGACTGGAGAAGTCTTCGGTTCAAGTAAGTCTTTTTCTTTCTTTATTTTTAATTAGAGTTCTTATGATAGTTAGCATGTTTAAGTTTATGTTCTTTTCATGTTTTATGAGTTTTTATGCTTAGAATATATAGTAACATGCCTAGGCTTGTAGAATAATCAAAACAAATGGGTCTTGGGCAAAGGGATAGCGGCATCATAATTTTTAATTTTCCGCTGCGCACTCGCGGCCGCTTCCCAACAAAGGGTTGCTCACAATTAGGTCTCCCCACTCAAGGGTTCGAGCGACCAAGTGAGCGCGCCTTTTTTATACCATAGGGTACGTGCCAACGAGTTATGTCATCACATAACGATCCGCCGCCTTGAGTGAAAGTGACTTCACGATACATGACGCCATCGGGGTAAAAAGGGTATGCAAAATATATAAGACTTGGTTAACTAAAGCCAAAGCCACAGACACTACAAGGCATTGTTTCGGGGCCGATTCTCTATCCACAGTGGAGTCGCCATCTGTAGAGCGAAGCGGGGTTTACCGATATACCTATGATGCTCGGCGACCACGACACTGTTGGGCTCGCAGCCCGTAGAGAGTACGGAGTAGCCCGTAGGGGACTAAATCGGAGAATAAAGGAGTCGACACCCAGTGTGAACTGGGAAAATATTTAAGGCCGCACTCACCCCTCGCAAGGGAATACCTCAAACCGTTGGGTTCGTAATGGTCCCTTACTTATGCCAGTATAATGGACGGGTTCACACAATGGTATAGCCAAGTCTTATGCAGTTCATGTAAGATAATTCAAATAAACACACAATTTTGCACACCCATAAACATTAATATAAATAAAAGCAAATTAAATTAAGAAATACAAGGTATGGAAACAAGAATCATAACAATCAAAAGCAAATAAAGCGTCAATAAATAAATAGTAAACAAAAAGAGGGGTTAATCATGCATATATGAGTATTTCCCGAGTGGTACGTGGAGTTGTATCACAAGTACAGACCGCACTACCGTCAAGTCAGATTCGGCTACGAAATTTATGTCTGGGTTTCCATCCGATATACCACAAGGGATAATACCATACGTAATCATTAATGCAATGTAGATAAAAAAAAATAGACATGAAATAATATAATAATACATATGCGGATAATGAACAAATAAAATAAAGGCGAAATCATAAAATGACGATAAATGGACAAAAAGAGAAATAACGAAACTAAATGGGAAATAATAAAATAACGATGAAAGCGAATAAATAAATAAATAAAGATAAATAACACTAAATAGATTAAAAAAAAATAAATAACGAAATGTCGAAAGAGAAAAATAATGTGACCAGAAATTTGGCTGTCTTTAATGTAGAACTTCGCATACCCGGCTGGACGTATTTTACGTCCAGCCCGGCATGCCGTGTCCGGAACTATAAAAATAAATAGGGTGCTCTCAGGTCTTACCTTTAAAGTTACTTTCTTAGAAGTGTGTTAGGTCGTCGCCAGAAAGATTGAAGCTGGTTCGTTGTTTGCTGGTTCTGGTTCGCTGTTTCACTCGATGTTTTGCTGTTTTATACTTGCTATTTGTTGTTGGCTGTTTGCTGTTTCCATTGTTTCAGTCCACGGTTTTCAGTGTTTTTTGGGCTGCTGTTTCGCTGTTTTGGGCTGCTATTTTTCTGGTTGTATTTGCGGTTTTGGGCTGTTGTTTTTGGTGATTTTTGGTTGCTGTTTTTGGTGACTTTGGGCCGCTGTTTTTGGGGATTTTGTTCGGTGATTGTAGGGTTTTTTGTGGTTTTTTTTCGATTATTTGGTAGTTGTCTTGGTTGTTTGGGTTTCACGGTTTTCAGGGTTTGTTTGATGATGGTTGTTCACGGTTTTTTGGCTGGTTTCTTGTTTCTTCTGGTTTCGGTGGTTGGTAGGGTTGTTGATGGTTTTTTTGGTTGTTTGTTTCGGTTGTTTGGTGGGGCTGTTTTTGGTTGTCTGTTTCAGTTGTTTGGTGGGGCTGATTTTGGTTGTTTGTTTCGGTTATTTGGTGGGGTTGCTGGTTGGTTCGGTTTTAGGCTAGTTTCTTGTTGTATTTTCGGTAATGGAGAAGAAGAAAGAGCTCCTAGGTTTTTTTGTTTGTGTTTCACGCCAAAAGCCCCCTTTCAAGTTTGGTGATTGCTCTTTTTTATAATGACAAAGGATCTCCAAATCATAGAAATAAATCACATTGATTTGGGGGAATATATTATTTTGGGATACAATCTCTTGTTAAATTGGATGGGATCCCCAAAATATCACTAAATTGGAAAGTGATTTGAGGGGATTTGCACATATGAATTGCATGGGGTTTTCCTTTATTTAGGCGTGCATAGTGGATTTCATGGGTCTTGGGCGTGTGCTACATGGGCTTTGTGTGGTGTTTGGCGTGGGCATGGATTGTATGGGCTTTCATGGGTTGCAGAAGTTTTGGGCCGAGGCTAAGGTTTGAAATAGAAACTGACTGAGCGAATCCGAGGCTGGCTAGTGAGTCCGAATCCAATGAGGTGCTAATTTTGGAATTTTTCCTTCCGGCATTCGTTTCCCACGACTTCCATAACTTTCCAGGTAGTGCCTCCATACGAGGCTCATCATTGGGCTCATGCAAAAATGCAGTGTCTACAACTGTGCAGAAGCATCTGCGACCTCGATTTCTAGAGCTTGTAGAAGTTCAATTTCTTAAGAAAGAAAGCTCTCATCAGCCCCTATAAAAGGATGAGTTTGGCTTAAACCTAAATTATCATACTTTTAGAGAGCACAAAGAGAGGAAAAAACACCAAAAATAAGGCAATTACCAAAGATTCAACCAATACTGAAGATTAGAGCAGAAGACTTCAATGTGAGTCTTTCTACCCTTTATCTCTTTCAGTTTTATTTACGGATTCTTATCTTGTAATAATGAATTGTTTTTGTTTATTAAACATCATATGTAACTAATTCATTAATATATGGTTGTATTGGATTATATGCATAATCGTTAATTCAAATTGTATCTTTTTATTATTTGGATAGAAATTTCGAACGTGGCTAAAAAAGCACTACGAATGATGAATCCTAATGTCATTCAAACATCTTGAAGAATGAGGGACAAAAGGTGAATTCATAAAAGTTTTCCAAATAGCATGCAAAGTTCCCAAAATAATTCAACTCGATTGGATAAGTTTTGTTACAGAATTTGTCAATAATCAAAACCTAACAATTTTCCTTCGATAAGACTTAATAAAACCAACCCTAGATGTCCCTTTATGTAGCTTTCAATAAAAATATATAACTTTTCCAACTCGTAGAAGGAAGGTAGAATCTACGTCCCTTCGCCCCAATGTTGGATTCTCGACACTACGTACGATATGATGAACTACTGGTTTGTGAATTTCGGGATCACATTTAGTTATGAAAATATTTGAATTTGGTCTTATTCGTGAAACATGAATTGCATATATTTGAATCCTTATTTTGGAGCCCTTTGAATCCTCCCAAAGTTATGACCTAAATATCTAAGTTTGCTCAAATTAGAAAACAGAAGAATTTTTCAGGAGTTTGGGGAATTTCACTTATTTCGCTTATTATGTACTCTAAACAGTGAAAACAAATTATTTATAAAAGTAAAAGACATAAAAATGTTGTGATAAAACACACACAATAGAGGTGAATTGAGAGAAAACTCTTCTTTATTTCTCACTAAACAAAGAATTACAAAGCTTGCACTCCAAACTTTACAAAAAACTCTCACACACTTTACTCTCTATTACTCTCACGTTTGGGATGATTTACAAGTGATCCAGAGGCTCCATTTTATACTGTCAAAAATACGTGCACTGTAGCACACGTTTTTGACAGTTTGCAACATTTGCAATCAAGCTTTCGGTGGAAGTCCTTTCAACTTTCGGCTGGTTTGGTGTTTTCCTGTATGGTTCATGCAACCTTGCTGCCTTCAACAAATCCCCCCATCGGTGAAGATTTCCCCAAAATCTGAGCCGACCATCAATCATCCAAATCGAATCCTCAAAATGATCCATCTCTGGCTGCATCTGTATTACTGTCTACGTACCCTGAGTTGGGATCAAGCCAATCGTAGTTCTCTGAATCTCCCCACTATGACTATGTGGAGAGTTTTTTCATCCCGGCTATGGCACGACAGATTTCAAGCTTCTCCTTCGGTAAAACTTTCGTGAACATATCGGCACCGTTGTTGTCGGTGTGAATTTTCCTGAATTCTAACAGCCTTGAGCTCAGGACGTCCTGTATCCAGTGATACCTCACATCGATATGTTTTGACCTCGAGTGAAAGGTGGAATTTTTACCAAGGTAGATAGCACTCTGGCTATTGCAGTACAAAGTGTACTTCTCATGCTTGAAACCCAATTCTTGGACGAATGTCTTCATCCACAGCAATTCTTTGCAAGCTTCTATCACTACAATGATTTCTGCCTCTATTGTAGAAAGTGCAACACATCTCTACAACCTAGACTGCCATGCCACATCTCCTCCTGAGAGAGTAATCAGATACCTTGAAGTAGACTTTCGGGTATCCACATCTCCTGCCATATCTGAATCGGTGTAGCCCATCAACACTGGTTTGATGCTTCCAAAACATAATCTAATCTTGGATGTTCCTCGTAGATACCGCATTATCCATTTGACAGCATTCCAGTGTTCTTTTCCTGGGTTTGACATAAACCGGCTGACTAATCCAACTGTGTGTGCCAAGTCTGGCCTCGTGCACACCATAGCATACATAAGACTTCCCACTGCTAAGGTGTATGGAACCTGTTTCATTTCCTCTTTCCCTGTCTCAGTAGAGGGACTCTGTTGTGTACTCAATCTAAAGTGGGTAGCAAGAGGAGTGATAACCGCTTTAGCATTGTCCATCTGGAATCTCTGAAGTACCTTCTCGATGTATTCCTCTTGTGAAAAGTATAATCTCCTGGCTTTCCGATCACGGCCGATCCTGATGCCAAGAATCTGTTTAGCTGGCCCCAAGTCTTTCATCTCAAAAGACTTACTCAGTTGCTGCTTCAAATTATCAATTCTCGATTGATTCTGGCCAACTATCAACATATCATCTACGTACAGTAGTAAGATGATAAAGTCATCGTCGGAAAATTTCTGAACGAAAACACAATGGTCTGAAGTGGTCTTCTTGTATCCCTGCTCCCCCATAACTGACTCGAACTTCAAGTACCACTGTCTTGGTGCATGTTTCAAACCGTAGAGGATTTTCCTGAGTCTGCACACATAGTCCTCTTTCCCTCTGACTCTGAAGCCTTCTGGTTGCTCCATGTAAATTTCTTCTTCCAGATCTCCGTGAAGAAATGCGGTCTTGACATCCATCTGCTCAACTTCCAGGTCGAGGCCTGCTGCTAAGCTGAGTACCACTCTGATGGATGACATCTTCACAACTGGAGAGAAGATTTCATCGAAGTCAATGCCTTTCCTCTGATTGAATCCTTTGACGACTAATCTGGATTTGTACCGGGGTTGTGAAGTATGTTCATGTTGCTTCACTCTGTACACCCATTTATTCTTCAATGCCCTTTTGCCTCTTGGCAATTTCACCAACTCGAAAGTGTGATTGTCATGCAAAGATTTCATCTCATCTTGCATGGCTTCCTCCCATTTTTCTTTGTCTTCTGTTTCCACAGCCTCCTTGTAGCTCTCGGGTTCTCCCCCGTCAGTAAGCAGCACATACTCATATGCAGAGTATTTGGTTGAAGGTCGTCTTTCTCTGTCAGACCTTCTTTGTGGAACTGTTGGTGTAGCTTCTGGTACTGGTGGTTGATCATGATCATCATCTCTGGGAGCTTCATCACATGTACCCTCATGTATGAGAACCTCATCTTCAACTTGTACTGGCACCAGTGTATGAGGTTCTGGATTCACATATCTGTATTGCTGGGACATTATCTTCATCTCATTTCTGATATCTTATATGGTCTGGTCTTCAACGAAGACGACATCTCGTCTTCTGACGATCTTCTTTTCCACAGGATCATACAGTTTGTAGCCGAAATCATCCTGACCATAGCCAATAAAGACACATTGTCGCGTCTTTGCATCAAGCTTGGATCTCTCGTCCTTTGGGATGTGTACAAAAGCTTTGGAACCAAAGACATGCAAGTGTTCATAAGACACTTCTTTACCTGTCCAGGCTTGGTTAGGAACATTACCTTTCAGTGCGACCACTGGGGACATGTTCAAAACATGTACTGTTGTGTTGAGTGCCTCCCCCCAAAATGTCTTCGGCAGCTTGGCTTGTGACAGCAAGCTTCTGACCCTTTCGCACAAGGTTCTGTTCATCCTCTCAGATAGGCCATTTAGCTGAGGTGTCTTCGCAGGTGTCGTTTGATGTCGGATTCCTTGCATCTTGCAGTACTGATCAAATTGACATATGTATTCTCCACTGTTGTCTGTTCTGATGCATTTGAGTTTCTTTCCGGTTTCTCTCTCCATCAGAGCATGAAACTCTTTGAACACTCATAGCACTTGATTTTTTCTCTTCAAGGTGTATGCCCAGATCTTCCTTGAATGATCATCTATGAATGTCACAAAGTAAAGTGACCCACCAAGTGTTCTCGTCTGCATCGGACCACATACATCTGAATGTATGAGATCAAGTACCTCCGGTTTCCGCTGAGGCGGGGAGCTCTGGAAGGACACTCTGTTCTATTTTCCAGCCATGCAGTGTTCACACTTCCGTAAGTGTGAGTTCTTCAATTCGGGAAGAACATTCCGCATGCGCAGTATTTCCATCCCCGTTTGACTCATGTGACCGAGCTTTTTATACCATTGCTCGGTTGCCTCATTACTGTTGACTGTATTTATGCTACTATTGGAAAGCTTAACATGCATCAAATACAGGGTTGAGTCTTTCTTACCTCGTGCCACCACCATTGATCTTTTAGTAAGCTTTCAGGTGTCGTCACTAAAGGTGCTGCAGAAACCTTCATCATCCAGCTTGCCTGTTGAGATCAGGTTTAACATGGTGTCTGGGATGTGCTTGACTCCCTTCAACACTAGCCATGTCCCGTTGTCTGTTTCAAGGCAGATGTCTCCAATACCGACGGCTTTGGACTGGTTGTCATTCCCCATCTTTACAGCACCGTAGTCCCCTCGCGTGTAAGATGAAAAGAAGTCTCTGTGAGATGTGGCGTGTATGGAGGCGCCACTATCTATCACCCAACTGATCTCGTGGCTGGTAAGATTCACAACATCTTCTTCATACATAATACATAATTCTTTGGAGGTTTTATCGGTGGTAGTAGCAACTCTTTCTTGGTTAGAGTCACCATCTCTCCTGGACTGCTCATTCTTCAATTTGTAGCAATCCATCTTCATGTGACATTTCTTTTTACAGTGATAGCACTCAATATCTCTAGTTTTAGATTTACCTCAGTTTTTGTCTGGTCTACCTGGGCCTCGGCTTTTACTCCTCCCCCTTCTGGTGTTCTTTTCTATCACTAGAGCTTCTGAGGTTGAGGTTGATGCTGACTCATGCATTCTCGTCATCTTTTCTTCCTCGAAGATCCTGGTTTTCGCCATCTCCATAGTGACTTTCCCATCTGTGGCTGAATTTATCACCGTAGATCTAAACATTTCCCAAGATTCTGGTAACGTATTAAGAAGCATTAAGCCATTTACCTCATCACCGAAGTCTATGCCCAATCCCGACAATTCTTTCATGGTTCAGAGGAAATCGTTGATATGGTCCGCCGCAGCTGTACCTTCCTGGTATTTCAAACCCATCATTTTCTTGATGTAGTACAGCTTGTTGTTGCCAGTCTTTGCTCGGAAAAGCTCCTCTAGCTTTCTCCATAAGACACGTGCATTTGTTTCTTCACTCACATGGTTGACGATACTATCGTCGATCCACTGACGAATAGTACTGCATGTTTTCTGGTGAAGATTAGCCCACTTCTCATCGGATATTCCTTCTGGTTTCTGCTCCAGAAATATCGATCCATCATAGTCCTTCACATACAGAAGGTCTTTCATCTTTCCTCTCCATGTGAAATAGTTTGTACTGGTTAACAAAACCATTTTTCCGTTGCCCCATCCATCATAAAAATTCTAAGCAGAATTTCAAAAAACGGAGCTCACCGTTGCGTCCGGAATGGTCAAAAATGGTGGAAATGACACTTCGTTTGTCAAAATCCGACACATGGACCAAATTGCAAATTTCAGAAATTACAGGGGTCAACTTGCAATTTCCAAAAGTTCATGGGCCAAATTACAATTACGAAAATGTTCAGGGACTACAATGCAATTTCGAAAAAGTACAGTGGCTAAAATGTAATTTCTAGAAAGTATAGGGACCTATCTGAAAATTATCAGGTATGCTGACGTGGCGCTGCTGACGTGGCAGCTGATGTGGCGCTGACGTGGCAGATGACTGGGCACTGACATGGCCGATGACTGTGCACTGACGTGGCTGCTGACTGTGCGCTGACTCAGTGCTGACTGGGCGACACGTGGCGGCTGACGTGGTCGTCTTCTTCCTTGAGCAGCACGTGACGCGACTGGGCGCGCGTGGAACAGCTATTGCAAGGCGCGTGCGGCGCGTGAGGGATCTATGGACCTCCTTTTGATCGCCGGAAAATATCAATGAGCTCGTCTCGTCGTGAAAAGTCTGATGGTATGCTCAAAATCGATTTTCGACAACTTTCGTTGGAACCGACTTTCTGAACCGAAGCTCTGTTTCCGAGTTTCAGGATCACACCGTGGAACCTTAGCTCTGATACCACTTGTTGTGATAAAACACACACAATAGATGTGAATTGAGAGAAAACTCTTCTTTATTTCTCACTAAACAAAGAATTACAAAGCTTGCACTCCAAACTTTACAAAAAACTCTCACACACTTTACTCTCTATTACTCTCACGTTTGGGATTATTTACAAGTGATCCAGATGCTCAATTTTATACTGTCAAAAACGCGTGCACTGTAGCACACGTTTTTGACAGTTTGCAACATTTGCAACCAAGCTTGCAATCAAGCTTTCAGTGGAAGTCCTTTCAACTTTCGGCTGGTTTGGTATTTTCCTGAATGGTTCATGCAACCTTGCTGTCTTCAACAAAAAATAAGAAAAATAAATTATAAAACATACTTAAAAAGTGCATAATATCACAACTCACTTGTAGTTTACTTCCATAAAGTATGGGTTTGAGCCATTGTAGGTACAAATTTTTTTTGCTATTTGAGTTACACTACATAAAACGAAACTGATTCAAGCGAAGTCATGTAACTAAATGCTATATCTAAATTAACTATATTTCAAAGGTTTAATCGAGTGGTTTTAAATAATTTTTTTTTGATTAATTAACTAACCGAATCCTAAGGGATATAGAGACTATAAAATCAATTTGGGCTCTTCCCACGTCTACCTTAACCAAAAAAAAGAGTACAAAATTATATATATATATATATATATAATGGTCCAACAGCTTTGTTATCCCAATAGCATTATGGGGCTAATACCATAAAATGACCCAATTTTAGTACATTTAATATTAAAAGAAATTACGAAATGCTCATTAATGTAGACATATAATCTTAGCTAGACTGAAAAACGATAATATTAGGTGAGGATAAACTTATTTAAGAAATGGGAAACTCTCGTCTGTAAACCAGAATTTTCTATAATTAATTCGTCATTGTCTCAACGGAATGACGTTATTACTAAGGGCTAGTGAGGATCATATAGTAAATTTTTGCTCGACCAAGACACAAACAATATATTCTTTAATAAGAATTAATTTAGGACAGGATTTGAAATTTTAGTTGATTTATCTATTTTGTATTTTGTATTTTGAAGTTCGTGATTAAAGCGATAATCAAGTGTTAACTTATTATATATTTAGTTACCAGATCAAACCTTAGAAAAAGTCTCTTTGTGAAAAAAGAATAGGAGTTTGGCTAAAGTAACTCAAAGAAAAGCAATAAATGGAGTGGGAGAATTAGAAAGGAAAAGAGGATTTCTCACCTTTTTTTTTCAATAATAAAAGTAAAAATGATGATTTCTCACCTTTTTTTTTCAATAATGTGTTGAAGACCAGAAACTGGAAGCTGGGGCTATCTCTAATGATGATGATGATATGGGAGGCAGGGCATATGTAGCCAGCTGGTTCAGTAAAAGATACATAATATTGTATATGACATTTGGTTGATTCAGTTTCCATTTGAAAACGACAATATGTCACCCACTGTATTGAATTAAGTCCATGATATCCAAAATACAATCACATGACCTGTAGGCCTTCTTGTTCAACCAACATCGCCTCATTTTAAGTCACCTTCATTTGCTTTTTAACCACTCTCATTAACACATTGCTTTAACTTTTCATTTTGCTTACTCGATCGCCTTAATTTGTACTTCAAAATTCTTTTATTAACTTATTAATTCAAAGACAATAATCTTGATGTCTATTCAACTCCAGCTCAACTTTGGACAGATCGGACCAAACCTACCTCATATAGTTCAAATGTTTTAAACTTTGATAGTTATGTTCCCAATACAACTTCAATTACTTTTGCCTTTTTTTGTATATCCACGTATAGGGGTTGCTATTTGTTTTGGTAGGTTAAATTCATGTCAAATATTAAAAGAATAAATCAAATCATTATATCAATGAACTATTTAATAAACGAATGACAGGATAATTCATTTAAATAAATTAATAAGTAAATCTTATTGAGTTTTGACACCATATGATTCATTTACATTCATTATACTGAAATTCGATTTGTTTAACTTAAATTTTAATTTAATGGATGTTAAACTTAAGAATTATGTATAATATTACCTGATTACCAATAAACGAATCATAAATAAATTTACAAATCAATGAGATCAAACTTATATCATTTTGTCTTTTAAAAAAATAGATAATAAAAAAAGGCAAAACGACTTCGTTTTTTTTATCAGTGATGTCTCCGTATCAATTTTCAATTATTTTTCTTTTAACAAGTGTCAAGGACAAGATCCGGTAGTATAGGACTCCGGATTTGACATTACAGGTCCTAAGTTCAAATTCAGGGAATACATTTCTTGTAAAAATCTGAGACAATCAGAAATTTTATCTGCTCCGCTTAAGCGCGGAATGAATAATTTAGGGCGGGATTTTCAACGATCAAAAAAATATCTTAACGTACAATACTTGACATGAAAGAAAATGAAAGCTCTATGTATGTTGGCAAAAGTTTATTGTTAGAAGTTGATTCAATTGCAACACCTAGCATTTAATTTTATTATGCCAGAAAGATGATGTAAAACCTAACTAGTTTTGTGGTGGGTCTTTCTTTGCTAACGTGTAAGAAGGCAAATATACTGTACATTATTACACTTGGGAGAATGTTTCTCCAATTACAGAATGATAAACTGATTTACGCAGTCTTATCTCTATTTTTCATAAAGAGTATTTCTATAGTGCGAATCCATGATCGAATGGATTGCAAGTTAACATTTGATGATCATCGCGGTAGGATCGAACTCATTTTAAACCTTTAATATGTAAATTTTAAATTAATTCATAATGCAACCGAAACATGTCATGCAGCATGAGCATGATTCTAACTCTAAACCTTTCTTTTGTATCATTTTAAGATATCTTACAAGTTGAACTAATTAGTATTCATTTTTGCGAATAACATTCATAATCATAAAACTGTGTTCGTGAATGAAGCAACTTATGAAAACATGATCCATATTTGTAATTGGAAATGCCTTTTCTGCACATATTCATTAATGGCTACTAACTGATCATTTCTTCTCTTGTTATTAATCTTAGCTTATATTTAACTTGTAAGTGTTTGCATCAATGTTTTTGACAAATTGAAGCCTGTTAAACCAAAATCAGAAGCAATACAAAATATATATATTGAACTAGCTCTTACATAAAAAAGCTTCACATATAACATAATAATTATAACTTGCAGCCCAGTTTCCTCATCGAATCTACATTTTCTGCCCATGCAATATATATATATATATATATATATATAGAGAGAGAGACATGCACTATATGATATGGCTGCAAGTTAAGGAAAAGAACAAAAGTATAAGCGTCAGTTTGGGAGTTATTTAAATAGTGCTCTAACATTAAAAAGATATTTTTAATATGATTTTAAACACTCCCAAACTAACTCTAAAACAAAAATACTACTAGTTTCTTTTAGTTTTGGCCATGTTCCCAACATTCTTTCTTACCTTGGAATCACTTTGAGCATGAGTAGTAACCCTTTTTGCCATAAGAATCATCTCTTGATTTTTTTCTTCCTTTCTCCCCATTTTAGCTTTTTGCTTTTCCATTCTTCTTTTAGCTTTCTTGTCTAAACCAGTATCCTCAGGAGCTTCTTTTGCAGGCTTGAAAACATGAGCTTCTCCAGTTGCAGAGTGATGACTTGGGCCAGAAGAAGCATCAGAAGCCATGGAATCATCACTTTCATCTTCATGGTTAGCATTCATCGTGTCATCACCAATTCCATCATCATCACAAGTAGCAGCATCATCACCAATATACATGGTCCAGCCAGATTCACTGCTGTGACATTCCTCTGCTCCTCCAAACACCTTGGAAGAGTCCATTACCAAAGGCAATAACAAGAAGAGAAAATTAGGCAAATATATTTTAACACAAAAGCTTGAACACTTAAATAGGCACCTGAGAAAATCACTTAGTGCCTATTTAGTATGATTTTTAATAAAGATAAAAGAGTTTTTTTAATATTAAATGTTCTTTCCAAAATATTTTAATATTAAAAGTTCTTTTAGTATGGGTTCTAGTAGTTAATATTTAAAGCTCTTTTCAAAATTTTTAAATAGTGTTTGGTTACATTTTAAATATAGCTTTTGAGAATTAAAAAAAAATTAATAATAATATCTCTATTAGCAAAGCTCAAAATTTGATCTTTTGGGAGTAGTGTTGGAAAAAAAAAAAATTAAATAGGTAAATTATCTATAATACCCTTATCTAATTTAAAAATATTATTTGATTTCTTTCATAACACAAATTTAAAAAACTTATCAAATAAAGTAATTTTATAATTTTTAATAAAAGTTCTCACTAACAATCGAACACCTAATTAAAATTTTTTTGTTTTATCAAAAACTCTATTTCTAGAAGCTCTACCATTAAAAGCCCTACTTGAAGAAACTTTATTTAAAAACAAACATTCATATATATCACTACAAGAAAATAGTCAAATAGCGATGGAAAAATCCATAGTTATTCCGTCGCTAATGGTTAATTACTGACGGAAAAATTTCGTCTCTATTTTGCAAAAAAAAAAAAAAAAAAAAAAAATAGCGACGAAAATATTACATCCGTCGCTAAAATAGCGACATAATTTTATTACGTCTCTATAAAGCGACGGAAAATTTCATAGCTAATTAGCGACATAATGAAATTTCATCGCTAAATAGGGACGAAAAATTTTGTAGCTAATTAGCGACGGAAATTCCATAGCTATTTAGCGACGAAAATTCTGAAACTATATAGCGAGGGAATAGATTTCCATAGCTAAATAGCGACGGAATTTCCGTAGTTATTCCGTAATTATTTATTTTAAAAAGACAGCAATTTTAAAATTTTAGATAGGCGGGGAATTTAAAATTTTAAAGATGATTTTTAAAATTATAGATAGGGGAAAATTTTAAAATTTTTGTATGGTGTAAAATATTAAAGAAGTGATTTTTTTTTAATTGTTGTATGTAGACCCGGCCGGCGGTTCGGTTCGGTTCGGTTCGGAACCGAACCGAATGGTTCCCGGTTCCACATGTGTGGAACCGAGACCGTAACCGGAACCGGAACCGAACCGTTCGGTTCCGGTTCCATTCAGTTTTTTTTTTACTTTATTGAAAATAAAAAATTGAGATTAATAAAATAATATAATTTAAAATTATGAATTTGAATTTATATAATAAACTTACATTACATAATTACATTAAATTACAAATAAAATTCTTATCTAAAAAAGTAAAAATAAACAAATTAAATTAAAGAGCTTGTTTTAATTTAAATTATAAATTAAAGAGCTTGATAAAATTCTTATTTAATGTAATTAAAAATTACATTTAATTTTAAGATAAAATTCTTATCTAAGAATATGTAATTTAAATTAAAAATTAAATTACATATTTTGTTTGAACCCTAGGGTTCCATTCGGTTCCAGCGATTCCAATCGGTTCGGTTAGGGTAAGAACCCTAACCGAACCGGTCAGGTTCCGATTCCGGTTCCGGAACCAGAACTGGAACCGTCCGGTTCCAACCGGTTCGGAACCAGAACCTTGGGCGGGTCTAGTTGTATGTACATCTTCAATTCCACAAGACATTGTAATGTCTACAGTAAGTTTCGACACACCACTATCCATTTGCGCCACCCTAAGAAAATATTAGTGTTTTTTTCTCAGGAAAATTTAAAAGAAGAGATAAGAAAAATGAGAAATTGATCATGGGAGTTGAGGTATGAAAAAATTTGATGGTATATGAAATTAGGTAAGAAAATTTTTGATGGTGTATTGGAGTTGAGAGTTAAAAAGATTGTGGTGTATATATAGAGGAAGAAAATAAGAGAAGCAGAAAGATTTGTAAATTTTTTAGACATTTGAAATTTTCTTAAGGCGGAAAATTTTTGAAATTTGACGAAATTTAGCGATGAAATAGAGATTCCGTTTCTATATAGCGACGAAACATCCGTCTCTAAATTTTTTAAAAAGTTGCGCCGACAGAATAAAATTTTGGAAGGATTGAAAATTTTAAAAATTAGCGACGGAATATAGATTCCGTTTCTATTTAGCGATGAAATATTGATTTCGTTTCTATTTAGCGACAGAAAATCCGTCTATATTTTTTTTATAAAAAAATATGGCTCCAAATGAATAAAATTTTGGGGATTGAAAATTTTAAAAATTAGTCAATTTCGCGACGGAAAATCTGTCTCTATTTAAAAAAAAAATGGCACCGAAGGAATAAATTTTCGGGGGATTGAAAATTTTAAAAATTAGTGACGGATTAGAGATTTCATTTTTATTTAGCGAAGGAATAGAGATTTTGTTTCTATTTAGAGACGAAATATTGATTCTGTTTCTATTTAGCGACGGATTAGTGACGGAAAAATTTTGTTTCTAATTAACACTGGTTTTGCAAAATTATAAATTTAAATAAAAAATTTATATTAGCAACGGAATATTGATTCCGTTTCTATTTAGCGATGGAAAAATTTCGTTTCTAATTAACTATAGTTTTGCAAAATTAGAAATTAAAATAAAAATTTAATTATTGTGACGAAATAGAGATTTTGTTTCTATTTAGCAACGAAAAAATGCATTTTCTAATTAACAATAGTTTTACAAAATTATAAATTTAAATAAAAAAATTTAAAATTAGCGACGTAATAGAGATTCCATTTTTATTTAGCGACAAAATAGTGATTCTGTTTCTATTCAGCGACGGAAAAATTTCGTTTCTAATTAATAATATTTTTTCAAATTAGAAATTAGAAATTAAATGTTAAAATTAGCTACGAAATAGAGATTTCATTTCTATTTAGAAACGAAATATAATTCTATTTCTATTTAGGGACGGAAAAAATTCTGTTTCTAATTTAAATTAGTGACAGAGTAACAATATGTTGTTAATTAGCGACGGAATAACAATATGTCGCTAATTAGCGATAGATTTATGTTTCCGTCACTAATTAGCGACAGATTTCATAGTTTGTTGCTAATTAGCGACGAAAGTTGAAACGGACTTCGTTTTCAGGGAAGGAATTTTTTTTATCGCTAATTTCATTATCCGTTTTAATTTCGTCGCTAAATTTGAAACGGAATATTCCGTCGTTAAATTTTGAAACGGAATATTTCATCGCTAAATTTTGAAATGGAATATTTCGTCGTTAAAACTGTAATTTCTTGTAGTGTATATACTATCCAAAATCTATGAAAGTATAAAAAAGGAAAATAACAAGCTTTAATTCTAATCATTAAATATTTAAATACATGAATTAAATTTCATATTTTTAAAAATGTAAAGACTAAAATATTATTTTGGTAACTTATGTAATTGAGTATCATTTTCCATATATATAATAATAATAATAATAATAACCACATTTCTAAATCCCCCATTAATTTTTCTGACTTTAATCAGCAGAAGACAGCTAGAAGCTTTGAAAGAAAGTGAAATAATCAATCTTTACAACAAAAGGCATAAATGCAAAAATATTCATTCCTTTGAATTTGAAAGGACAAGGTGGTTGTTGGACTTGAATTGTTGACTTGGTCGTTGGGTTTCACTATTGAAGATATATAATACAATCTTCTTTACTTTCGCTGAACCTGTCATCATTTTTTTTTTAGATTGATTTGCTATAAATCATTAAATGAAGAAAGATAGATTGCCTCAGTCTACAAAAACAAGGGAGAATATAAGACCCTCATGTTTTAAATATCCCTTGCTCGGACTTCTTCTCTTTGCTTTTTTAAAAATTGAATAGCAGGCTTTTTACTTCTTAAAAATAACAATCATATTTAATCAATTACATAATCATGTGTATTTAAAAAATAATAATAATGACTTGTCACTTTATTTAGCTTAATGAAATAATGATTTCTTATATAATATATAGACTTCAAAAGATCTATATAGACAGCCCCACACTTTATTTACTTTAGGTTAGTCATGTATCATACAATTTTGACTCTTGCGATCGCTGTTACTATATCATGGGCAGTAGAAACATTGATTTATGTGCTGTTACAAGTGTTTCTTTATATATATATATATATATATAATCTCCAAATAATTAATGGCTAAGGGTAGAGGTGGTCTTGGAGAGAGTCGAGATAGAGGGTCGATTATGGCTCCCAAACTTCACCAAATTAGGGATCTCATATCGCCCAAAAAAAAAATATCAATTTTTAATGTTAAATATAATTCATATGTTTTTCTATCATTTATTATTAGGATTTCATTTTAAAAACTCGTCTAAAAGCTAGAGGTCTCAAAATTTTTACTATCATATTTAATTTATTACGACTAAGGATTTTAAAATATAAAAATAGCCTTAAAACCCTAAAAATACCATGATCGTCCTTATATGATATAAGAGTGAGCTGTGTTAAAATCAGTGGCAAAGTGATTTAATGTAATTTTGCAGTAAAAGTTGAATAGTCCGTCCTTTAATGGAGATAGTATATCATGTTTCGGATGTATATGTCATTCATCTCACAGCAGTTGAGTCCCACACAGTTGTGTAACACATCTATTGTGAGAGAGATTGCATATACACCCAAAACATAATATAATTTTTCCGCTTGATGAGAACAAAATGAAGTTAAATGAAGAGTTCCAAACAGCAGTAGATTAGGGTTAGGGCTCTCATTGTCCCCCATAAATGTAAACATGAACTTGCTTGTATGCCCACTCCACTTGATAATTTGAATTCTCTCCCATTACCTGATACATGGAATTTGGGGACAATTTTAGGCCCCGTTTCATTTATTCTTGCTGCTTGTCTTTTCGGAAGATCACAGCTCTTATCTAGGGCTCCATGTGAGGTATGGTTTTTGTAACGGGACTACTACTTTTTCAAAGCTGGAGATCCGATTCTATGTATATTGCATTCTCCTTTGATAATACCTCCATGTGTAATGTGCCAAGCTTTTAATAGGAATGATAATGAGATTAAAGGGTACCCCCCAAAAAAAAAAATCAATTATTAAAGTTCAGTCAAGTAGGTGCTATTTAATTTACTGACATGAAGTTAGAGTTTCACTCTTCTCAAGTTAATTTTTAGGTTTCCAAGGGTTGGACCGATCGAGTAATTTTGAAAAATAAAAAATCAATTCATTATTTCATAAATTGTTAAATTACAAATGATTACAAAAAAAAAATCACATTTTACTACAAATAGTAAAATGTTATATTTCTTTTTTTGAAATCGTTGGAAACACAACCGCCAAACCACAAATTCTAGGCTTAAACGGAGCAGGTAAAACCCCTGATTGTCTCAGACTCTTACAATAAACACACCCATTTGGGACGTAAAATGTTACACTTTATTACTTGTTGTATTCATTTGTTATTTCCTAACACTTATTGTAGTAAAATATAATATTTTATAGTAAAAAATATTTTGGAAAGATACAATAGTAAAATATTACATTTCAAAACCTCTTATAGTCATTTGCAGAGCCGGTCCTTAGATAAGGCGGGCGAGGCACCCACTTATGGCCCTCGAATTTTTTTTTATTATAACTTTTAAATAACTAAGGGATAAATGCCCAAAATTTCAATATTATAATAATATATTATGGCTAAGGGTCTCGAAATGTAAAAATTATCTTAGGTCACGAGAATCTCAAGGTCGGCCTGTCCATTTGTTATTAGTTAAATGATAATAACCCAAAAAAAAAAGTGTCAATTTTATCACATGTATATATAGAATTTCATTACTCTAACATAACTCAAAAATCAGCTAAAAAATTGAGGGTTTTCCAGTGTTTATAGGATGAAATTCATGTATAATAATTGTCAACTTGGGTCCATGAATTGCTTGATTCAGAAGATGAGTTTTTAACGCACGATTCAACTAATTCTGTTGATGAAGAAATGATCTAATCTAATATACATTGTGAAAATTACCAATTTATGTAGATACTTGGAAACAAATAAATGAAAATTAAACTTCAATTGCCAAGAATTATTATAATTTATATATATATATAAAGTTAGTAAAAATTTCTAGTATTCTTTGGGGGGAATAGGTTGCTTTGTACTAAACCAGCATTATAATGTGAAATTTGGAGAAATGAAAATGTGTGTTTCTTTGTTGGGGGGAAATGTGACAAGAAAACAAGATGGAAGGCAAACGTCCAGCTCTAGGTATTTTTCTGAATTAATTAGATTAAGACTACAGTCTAAAATGTGTTTCCTAATTAATTTACATGGTGTAGTGAACTTGATTGGTCATCAGAGAGGAACCCATCCCAAATGCTCAATTTCTAATCTTGTCGCTTAACTTTCCAAATCGAGGCTTGGTTCATGTTACGTGCCTCTATTTAATTATTGGGACACATAATGGGTTTGTATATGATATTTGGAGATATTCTAAACAACCACCTTTAGAGACGTTATTCAAAATATCCTAAGCCATTGGTTGTCTGAATTCTCTTCCTCACTCTTCTCCTTCCAAACTACAAAACTAAACCAGACCAGGGATTGCCGAAGTTTTTCACTAATGATTAAGGGATCAAAAGGGTTCTCTTAATGTTTAATTAACAAAGATGGAGATATAAAGAGAATTTGCATAATTTAATGTGAAAAATATTGTAAGAACATATAATTGAGTGTTTTTTTGCATAGCTATAACATAAAAGAATTTATCTTTTAGATCGTCCAACTTCTCCGTCTATAATATTAGATTTCACAAAATCCTATAGTAGAATTATCATGTGAAATTACCTACAAGCAATATCAAGTAACAATTATATCTAATGGGGATGAATTGAATATGTAACAAAAAATTTATGTCATGTGATAGTGAAACATAGTTCACATGATGAGTCTATTTGCTTTATGATGACATCATAGAAACAATAAGTGCTCAATGTATTTTTATTTGATGTCTTGAGTAGGTAATATAGGTTAGACTCGTATGCACTTAAAAGAAGGCTTTTAGCAGTAAGAGCCTAGGTAGTTGGCAAAGTGGTTAATTGAGAAAATTAATTACCTTATGATAAATGACCGTTTGTTTAGATGTCTATCTCGATTTGCTAGTGTTTTAATGTATGGTATGGTAAAAAAAAAGACAAGAAAAAAATTATTGAAGAATAAAAAACAAGGAAAAAAATAGTTAAACCACCTATAACCGATAAGCGTGAAACTACCCATGGGCGAGTGTTACGACCACCATGAGGAGAAATGCTACCTTATATGGTAGATATGCTGAAAAAAAATTAAATGAAAAAAAAAAAGACAAATAAAGAGTATTTTTGAGATATCTATGTTGGTTTGACCCATCAGATCCCAATTTTTGAGACGAAAACCGAGTTGACTTACGTAGAAATCGAGCTGTGACCAAACCTTTACACACACATTGTGAGTCTGACTTAGATAATTTATTCAAGAATTTGGATTTGAGTTGTGTTAGGTACTTTGAAAGTTCTTGGGTTTCGTTGCTGGGCATTCTCTGAGGACAATATTATGTGTAACTCCTAGGACGAATTTGTTTAGTTATTTAATTTTTACAGTTGTGTGTGATTGCATGTGTGTGTTGAATGACGTTTGTAGTTGTCGTCGCTGTAAGCCTTCACGAGACTATAACTTGTCCACTAAGGTCGCCTAGGGGTTTAAAGGCTTGTTGCATACGCTAAATGCAATCATGATCCCTACAAAAGTGGCTTAGGTTAATTTAGTTTTGGTTTTTTTATTTATTTATTTTTTATTTATTTTGCTCGAGGACTATCAAAATGTTAAATTTGAGAGTGTGATGAGCGACTAATATGCATACATTTTCCGCCCCTATAACTTGATGTTTTGTGAGTTATCTCGAGTTTTATGAACACTTTGATGTGTTTTGGGTTCGTTTTGTAGGTAAAAATAATATTGAGACTCAATGGAATCAATGAGGAATGAAAGCGGTAAAATACGGAGTAAATTGGGGCAAAATCAAAGTCAAATCGCGCGTCTCGATGTTGTATTACACGTCGAGAAGCGCGATAGTTGAAATAATGTCTAATGAGTTGCTGAAGGTGGAACATCGCGACGCGCCAAAGAAATAAAGGTAGAGTGGCCACGCCAATCACGCGTGTCGCGGCGTGTGTGCATATCCAGACTCGTCCTATACTCGATTTTAAGCAGGAAACGCCTCATGGACCTCCTATATAAGCAACAACTCATCCCAAAACCTAAAGGGAGTTTCATAATCTAATTTTACAGCCTCCAAAATAGATTTTTGAGGGAGAAGACAAAGCACATCAAATAAGCACAACACAGAAACCCAATAGCAATGAGTGAAGGACTGTCAATCTCGACAGAGTTTCTTCTTTCCTTTACTTCCTTAATGTTTTGTTTATTGTTAAATATTTATTTACAGTTTTTAAGCATGTGTAGTAACTAAACTTATAATATGGGGTTGTGATGAAACCCAATATTTTTGAACTTATAAATTGATTTTCTTATATTTCGTGTGATGTCTTGGTTTATTTATTAAATCTTATTCTTAATGCTTTCTGTTGCCTGATCACCAATAGGATTGATGTGGTAAACTTAGATTCAGTAATGTGGAAACTGATTTCGGTCGAGGTCCACAATCAAGATTATCAATTTGTAGGGCGCGAGCGAATCCTGTAAAACAAGTAGAGCGAATAAGGAGCTTACTGCCCACCGGTGTGGTGGAGACCGTAGGCACTCCGACGCTCAAGTTAGCCTAAGCACTGATCAGTGTAAAGTAAATAGATTAAGGTTTTTTGGATACCTCAACCTTCGGTTGTATGCCGTGAGGGCGGAGTGTACTAGTCTTGCCTTGGTAATAGGGGTAGTTTGATTGAAGATGCCTATTTGTTGTTTTTCTTTCTTCTTTTATAGGTCTCTTGGTATGAAATCCCACATCTGCCCGTTGGAGTCGTTATTAATGAGGGTTTAATTCAGATGTTTCATGTTCGATAACTGACGATCTTGTCTTCCTTTCGAAACTGTCGACTTCATGGTGATATTCATGAATTCGGATTCTCTCTTGATTTTTGTAACTGGTGTCTGTTGGTCTTCTTTATGTTCAACGGGCTTGGACCCTTGCGTGACATCTTTGTCTGTGGGCCCAGTCTGCTGATGGGCTTCTGGCCTTGCGGTGTAATGTCGTTTTTTCCCCTGTGGTCAATTTTGGCCAAAATAGTTTGTCCCCTACTCTCTAAGTCTGATAATCCTAGGCTTGGAGAGTACTCGGCATGTCGTATGGATCCAGTGGATGGTTCCGGACGTCCGAACCAGATAGTGGTTTAGGAATAGATTCGCTTGAATGTCGCATAGTGCAAATGAATATCGTAGTCCTTACTTGACTCGATATGAGTAATCATGGGATTATCCTCGGTTGACTAGACTAGGTGGTAGCTTCGGGAGAAACATTATTAAGCATGTTGCACAGATAGTGAGAGTCCACATATAACCATTGATATGTCGTGTAAATTGGGAATATTCTTTGCCCAGACATGGCCCATGGGAAGTCCTTGGATGACTGGACCGGATATTCATGAGTAGCTTCACTCAACACTGTTTGTACGAGACGAGTGAATACCGTACTCTGATTAGACTCGACACGAGTAATTTGGGGGATGACCCTGGTTGACTGAACCAGGAGGTGTTTCAGGAGTATCTTATTTGACTCGACATGAGTCATCTGGGGGATGTGTAGGGGTTTTTAGGGGGTGAATCCGGTAACGCAGCGGAAGCGGTGGAAAATCGTATTTTCCGATTTCAAAAATTTTTCTCGGATTAATTAAATAAACATATTTATTTAATATTCCAATAATCAAATTATGAAATAAAATTCAATAAATCATATTTAGGTGAATTTACCAAATTACAATTACTTGGTATTTTTATCCATTTTAGTCCGAAATTGATCAAATAAATTTTGAATGATTCTAAATCATTTCTAAGATGAACTTAGCATGTTCAAAATATCAAAACACCAAGACAAGCAAAATCCCCATTTTTTCCTTCTTTGGCCGAGAGCTCCACAAGGGTGCCATTTGGTGCACTTTGTCATTTCATGCTTCAAAACACATCAAGATGTAATCCAATGAACATGAAACTTTATATGCATCATATACACACACAAATACACAACATATATGAAAAGCCCCAAATTTGGAATTGGTCATGAACCCTAATTTTTCAATTTCCGCAAATTGGACAAATTAGACCAAATACATTAAATCAATTACTTCAATCATCATTCTTCCATCCAATCCAAGTCTCAACACAATGAAACAACTCAAGATCAAATCTAGGTCATTTAAGAGTGAGTCAATAACTCTAGATTAGCAACATGGTTTCCAAAACCTTAAAAGAAAGGTTATAACTACAATAGTCACAATCTTCTTTCATCACACATGCTCAACACTTCCATCAAAACTTCCATCAACAAAAACACAAAGAATAAAGAAATGAATAACTTAAGAACATCATATGTTAAAGCCTAGATCATAAGGAACAATTTCTTATCTAATAGTAAGTTGGAAAAACTTACTAAATCCAAGCTTTCTTTTGGTTTTTCCTTTTCTTCTTCACTTGTTTCCTTAGTTTCTTTCAATGGAGTTTTATGAAAAGTGTATTAGGTTAACCAAATGAAAATGAAATGAAAACAATATATACTTGTGCATAAAAAACCCTATGGCCGAATTTCACAAGCATATAATACAAAAATTAATTTCAATTTCATTTAACATTTCATTTGGTAAAGTAGATTAAATATCTAAAAACACCTTTAAAGATATTTAATAAAGTCAACAAAGGCAACTTAATCATTTTAAATCAAATATCCAAAGTTAAGATATTTAGATTTTAATTAATTTAATCATTTAACAATTAAATAATTAATTAATTAATTAAATATAAATATATTAAATATATGTATAATATTTACATTAAATATTAAAAACATATATTCATTTAGGATATAAGTCAAATAACTCATTTTGACTATTAATTAATGTGTATTTAAATTAATCAAGAATTAAATGTAAATACACAATAATTAGGCAAATGACTATCTAGTCCCTTTAGCACGTATTTTGCGTTTAACCTTTAAACGACTTTATAAATACTCAATATTATTTATTAATGTTGCTCTAGTGCTCTACGAGTATGTTTCATTATTGAGACTCTCTAGATTCAGGTATATCCGTCACGAAATCAAATTTCGTGTCTATAATCTATCCACCCGTAGATTATGACGATCACGGGTAATCTCCCTGAACCATACAGGTCGAGGTCATGGCAAATGTATAATTCCTCCGTCACAGGTATCTGGATAAATTCCAGAGATATAGATTTAAACGTCAAATCTCTATCGGGATTATCCAGTCGACTATTTTATTAGCAATCTCAAAAGAATGTTTAGAACTAGCTTCTAAACTTTACCACGGGCCCATGGTTTTATCTGATTGCTAATCATATGGACTACCTATGCTCTGGTACACAGAACTGACGGATCATATCTTGACACACATAAGACACCCTGAGGATCTATCTACACCCAACGAACAGGCGGAGGTCTGATCTTAATAGATCGGTGACGTGACTGCCGTCTAAGTGTAGAAGATGTCTCATGTGCCCACAATGGCATCTCAAGTCTAAGAATCACAAGTGCTACTCAACCCAAGAAGATTCTTATTGACGCTGGTGTACCATCCATTAAGAATCTTCGGTGAGTCGTTCAGTGTTATCCGCTATAAACACCTACACGTCTATACTAGTCTCCAAGACGTATGGTTCATTGAGAAACCATTGGAATCATATATTCCAGTATACGACATGTACCGATCTCAACGGGTTTACTATACTGACCAAGTAGTGTAAACCTTGACCAGGAACTGTCTGAGAATGACAACGTCATGATACTACTCAATGTCCGTTGCGACGCTTTTGCAACAGTACCATGACTAATCATTCTAAGGTCATTACGTCTTTACCATTTAATAAGATAGATTATATTATAGAAACTGCATATATTATTCATAATAATAATGTTTTACATAAGTATTTATCAGAAATACAACCGGGAATTGGCGCTCTGAGCACCAACCCCAACAGGATGTTCATGTCGACTGAACTGGGTGGTGGTTCAGGAGTATCTTATTTGACTCGACATGAGTCATCTGGGGGATGTCCCTGTCGACTGAACCGGGAGGTGGTTCAGGAGTATCTTATTTGACTCGATATGAGTCATCTGGGGGATATCCCTGTCGACTGAACCGGTAGGTGGTTCAGGAGTGATTTCACTCGACACTGTCGTATGGGACGAGTGAATACCATAACTCTGATTTGACTCGACATGAGTCATCTGGGGGATGTCCCCTGTCGACTGAATCGGGAGGTGGTTCAGGAGTGATTTCACTCGACACTGTCGTATGGGACGAGTGAATACCATAACTCTGATTTGACTCGACATGAGTCACCAGGGGATGTCCCTGGTCGACGTTCTTAACACTTTAACTTTTTGATCTAGTTTTTTTCTGTCATTAGATGCAAACCCTAGCGCGGATTACGAGAAGTTTTTGGCGGGAATTTTGGCGCCAAATCAAGTAGGCGTGCATAAAAGGGCTGTGGGTGTTTCATTCTTCCTCATTTGGAAGTCGAGTAAGGAGAGCTCTCAAGTGTTTCTCAAGGTATTCTTCATTAACTTCCTCTTGTTCTTCAATTTCTTTAAGCATTCATAGCAATAATTCAAGCTGTTCTTAGGTAAATTTGGCTGTTTGATCTTTGGGTTAGTGCGATTAGTTTAAGAATTGTGTTTGTGGGTTTTAATCTTTAAGAGGTAGATTACTAGGGAGTTTAATTGTTTATATGCTTGTTGTTTGGAGAATATCGAGTGGAGAGTCTTTAGGCAGCTTAGGCGCCAAGATAGATAGTTATGTCGAATCATCAAGTGAGACTGAGGAGGATGTAGTGTACAAAAACTGGTCGTACGAGAAATTGATTGAGAGTGGAGTAGTTACCCTAGCCATGTCTCCTCGGGAAACTCCTACCGAGGCCATACCACTAAGATCTTTGCCTGCAATTGAGGAGCCGAGTGACTTTCCTTGCACCAGTGAGCCCACCAACTTACTGTCCATAAATCCTGCTAGTCGTATGACCGGGAAAATATTGAGGGAACTCAGCTGTATGTATAGATTTCCTGATTCTCTAGAACTTCGGGTACCTTCGTCAACTGAGAGAATTGACTACAAGGTCCCGGGGTGGATGGGTTTTTACATTCATCCGTTTCAGGTGGGATTGAGGTTTCTTATCCCGAGACTGGTCTGGGAAGTACTAAACCACTTTGAAATTGCTTCGTCTCAATTGATGCCAAACGCGTGGAGGATCCTTCTGTCGATTGAGTGTTTATCCTTCGAGTTGGGTGTACTCTTCGAGGTAAATGATGTTCTAGAGACATATTATTTAAATGAGCATTTGAAGGAGAATGGGAGATATACTAGGATCCTTCGACAAAGAAAGAAGCATCTAGTTATTGGATTGCCGACTAATGATAAGGGAAATTGGCAGTCCTATTATTTCTTCGCAAAGGGTGAGGGTATATTTGGTTTGACTGGGGCTGGTCGAATCCCAGAGTTTTGGTGTTTTTCGAGTGAGTGACGCTCTTTTCTAAGTTATAATCTTTGAGTTATAACTGTGTTTTGTGTTTTTCGAATAACCGAGGGTTTGGCGTTACAGATCCTCTCCAAAACATATCATTCATCTCAACCGTACATTCCACCTCAAACATTGAAGCAATTCTATCTCTGTCGGACGACGTAAGGCATTGTAAGGCCATCTTAACGGAGAAGAGATTAAGGGCGACTCCATTGTGGAAGGAAATTTATCAGCGTGAAGAAGGTAAAGTTCTGGCCCTCTCTAACGACGTTTGGCTGTGATAAACTGTAGGTGGTCGATTCAAAATTTGTATGGGGTGAACAAAAAATATCGAGAGCCCTTAAAAATTGAGGAATTTTCATGCGCATAGGAGATGATGTCTGGTCCATTCACAATAGCTTCACTCGACGAAATGAAGAGTCGGAGAAAGTCAAGGAAACTGAAGAAGAGAGAGTTAGAGGTTGAAAGAGAAGCTGGCACCCAACTTCAGGAGGTTGTTTCAAGTGGGGGTGTCGCAGAAAAAGAGAAGTCAACAGAGATTATTTCAACCGGGAAGAAAGGGAAGTCTGTCGCCGAGGTGGAAACTGAAGAGGACTCTGACACCCTTATCTTGAAAGTTCCAAAAGAGTCGACCGCAATTCATGACCCTTCAAACATCGACTCATTCGTTGAGGGACTTATACTCCAAGGGGATGAAGTGAGATTGGCACAAATTGGGCCGGCGGAGGCCATGAAGAAAGCCATCGCTCTAAACTACCAAGTGAGTATCATCATTACTTGTCGTTTTTATTTTACTATTATGCGTCGAATGACGTTCTGATTTGAATGTTTTAGGCCCTGGAATGTAGCTTGTTCCTGCGGAAGAATGTTGAGTCCAACCATATGAGGGTCAAGGAGCTGGAGAAGACTTTATCAGTAGTAAAGAAGGAGTCGTCTGATTTGAAGTCTGGACTGCTTGCTTTACAGAGAAAGGAAAAATTTCTTGAGAGGGAGCTGAAGGAAGTGAAGGCTACCTTGAAGCTAGAAAAGGAAACTGCCGAAATAACAATTGAAGGTTACAATGCGGGTTTTGAAAATTTGAAGAAGAAAACGAGTTGCTATTGGACCAAGTGGAGGATATCGCCATTGATTCTATGATGAAGAATAGATACGGCTTGATGAAAGAATATTGTGGGACACAGAACCTGGGCGACGCCGTTCCTAGGCTCGCGGCCTAGTTGGGAAGGATTACATAACATGGAGTCGCCACCCGGTGTGAACCGGGACAAAGATTTAAGGCCGCACTCACCCCGCAAGGGAAGACCTCAAACCGTTGGGTTCGGAATGGTCCCTTACTTATGTCACTTGTAATGAAAGATTCATGTAATAATTTAACTAAGCTTAAGTAACACTTATTTCCAATAGTATCATGCTTCTAAATTCTCATATGCAAAATAAAACTTATGTGTACGCTTTTACATATATCTCATATTTAAAATTGCATGCTTAACATATATCAAGCAAAACGAACATACAAATTTACATATCACATTCAGAAAAAACACAAGCGCACATATTATCCATACAAGCACACATGGTAAGCATACAAGCACACATATGGACACTTTTCAAGTGGTACGTGGAATTGTAGCCCAAGTGCAGACCGCACTACCGTCCATTCAGAATCGGCTACGGAATTTACGTCTGGGTTTCCATCCGATATACCGCAAGAAATAATACCCAAATGTTATCATGACACAAGCATATGAATTGTAATACATCAACATATTTGCATTTATACATGTGGAGATAGCTACTAGGAAAACTATGCATGAAATCTAATGAAAAAGACTCAGTTCAGTGTATTCGCGTTCGTGTAGCGTTCGTAAACGCGTTCGAACGGAAATGAAACAGAATGCTCACGTTCGAGTAGCGTTCGTAAACGCGTTCGAACGGAAATGAAACAGAATGCTCACGTTCGAGTAGCGTTCGTAAGCGTTCGAACGGAAATGAGACCTGATGCATGATAAGGCAAAATTTATGCGCGTTCGAGTTGCGTTCGGGAACGCGTTCGAACGGACACGGACCTGATGCATGAAATAGGATGCAATAAATAGAAAATAAAGGGGCGCGGCGAAGCACTGCCGTAAAGGTGACCTTTTGGGGCTCTTGATCTCTCAAAGAGAGGACCTTTAGACCAACATGCTAAGCCCATGCGCATCACGTCACACATACAAGACTAGAACCAATCATATCAACCAAGTATGCCCGATTGAACACATCTCACATCCAATCTGAACACACGTCAACCGGCGCGGCAAAGCATTGTGGAAAAGGGGGCTTTTAGCCCCTCCCCATAGGGGGTCTCACATCACACTTACTAAGCCCATGCGCTCGATTGACTTATACATACAAAAATGAAGATAATAATATCAAACTAAGTATGCTCGATTGAACGTATCTTGCGTCCAACCGAACATACATCAACCGGCGCGGCGAAGTAGTGTCACGAAGGTGGCCTTTTCGGCTCTTTGTCTCACAAATGGAGGACCTTTGGACTAACTCACTAAGCCCATGCGCTTGGTTGAATCATACAAAGATAAACAATATATTGAATTCAAGAGAAAACTAAATAAACAAAAAGCAACACAACGAAAGAGAGATGGTGCCGTTTACTCAAGCGGTACGTGGAGTTGTGGCCCGAGTACAGATCATATTACCGTCCATTCGGAATCGGCTATGAAATTTATGTCCGGGTTTCCATCCGATATACCGCGAGAGTTGACACATCTCTCATTCATCCAATACCCACAACATATTACATCTCATAATTCATGCATATTTATCTACTCAAAGACCACAACATGCATTCATAGACGACTCTCATGCGAATAGAATTCAATAAACAATGAATATAAACTAATGAAAAGGTACCCTCAGGTCTAACCTTTTAAATCACCTCTCGGATGTATGGTACACGATCGTCGGAAGGGTGGATGCTCTGCAACTCTCTCGGTTCACTGGTTCACTGTTCTCGTTCGTTGTCTTTACTGATTTGCTTGCGGCTCCAACTCCGTTCTGCTCCTATTTCCTCTTTATCTTTTGCTTACTGTTTTTGGGTGTCTTCTTCCTGTAGTTTTTATGTGTGTTGTGTATGAGTTAGAGACTAGCTAGCTAGGGGACCAACTAGGGTTGAGAAGGTTGGTGAAGGGTTCTTTTTATAGGCAAAGGGTTAGGTTTGACAAGGAAAGGAATTTGATTTGGTTTGGTTAAGGGAAGTCAAAGATTGAGGGGGGACAAATCTTGGTTAGATAGGGAAGGTTGGATATTTGATTGGCTTGGATTAGGAATACAATATTTTAAGTTTGGGAATAATCTTATTAGATTGGGAATATAATTGGTTGATTGATTTTAATTAGGCATGATTATATTTTGATTTAGTGTGTGATTGATTTTAATTTAGGCATGATTTTAGTTTAAGTTGGTATTTGTTTATTTTATGTTTGGTATATGTTTTATTTAATCATTTAATTAATTTAATTATTATATTATTTAGTTAATGTTTTAATTAATATTTATTTATTTAAATTGGGATGTGTTTTATGGGCTTTGGGGGGCTAATTGGGCTGGATGTGAGGCTAGCAGCAAAACCAGAATTACCGACACCGTTCGAACGCTTACTCGAACGCGGCACGAACGCCCGCAATCCGTTTGACGTTCGAACGTAAACACGAACGTAGCACGAACAAAAACAGTGAACCTTGTTTATTCTGAATTTCCCCTTCCGATGTCCGTTTCCCGTGACCTCCGTGACTTAAAAGGTAGTGTCTCCAAAATGAGACTCATCATAGGGACTCATGTGTAAAAATGCAGTGCCTACAGTCGCCCCCACTTTGATGGGACTTGTGTAATGTGCAACAGTGACAATCCTATCAAAGTTATGCAATGCATTTCTACTTACCTGGCTCGCCAGCTGCCACTTGACTTACCATGTGCTGAGTTGATTTGGGTGGTGAGGTGCTGCGACCCCTGGTTCATTCCCGAACCGTGTTGTGATGTGGTCCATTCCCGAACCGTTACTGTGAGGTGGTTCATTCCCGAACCGTGCTTCCATTTCTTGGAGTGCCATTCTCGGCTTGTTCATTCTTGAACTCTGCTCCATTCTTGGATTGCCATTCCCGGCTTGTTTATTCTCGAACTGTGTTGAGATGAGGCTTTATTCCTCCCGAGCTTTATTCCCGAACTGTTGAGATGAGGCTTTATTCCTCCGAGCTTTGTTCCCGAATTGTGTTGAGATGAGGCTTTATTCCTCCGAGCTTTGTTCCCGAATTGTGTTGAGATGAGGCTTTATTCCTCCCGAGCTTTATTCCCGAACTGTTGAGATGAGGCTTTATTCCTCCCGAGCTTCATTCCCGAACTGTACTGACATGAGGCTTTCTTCCCCTTGAGCTTTGTTCTCAAACTATACTGACATGAGGCTTTTATTCCCCTGGGCTTTATTCCCGTGGGCTTTATTCCCGAACTGTACTGAATGTGGGTTTTATTCCCGTACTGAGCTGGATGCAGGCTTTCTTCTTGAACCGAACTAGATGCAGGCTTTATTCCTGAACTGTTACTGTAAGGTGGTCCATTCCCGGACCGTTACTGTAAGGTGGTTCATTCCCGAACCGTTACTGTGAGGTGGTTCATTCCCGAACCGTGCTTCCATTCTTGGAGTGCCATTCCCGGCTTGTTCATTCTTGAACTGTCCATTCCCGGACCATATCTCCATTCTCGGAGTGTCATTTCCGACTTGTTCATTCTTGAACTCTGCTTCATTCTTGGATTGCCATTCTCGGCTTGTTCATTCTTGAACTGTCCATTCCCGGACCATATCTCCATTCTCGGAGTGTCATTTCCGACTTGTTCATTCTTGAACTCTGCTCCATTCTTGGATTGCCATTCTCGGCTTGTCATTCTTGAACTGTCCATTCCCGGACCATATCTCCATTCTCGTGTCATTCCGACTTGTTCATTCTTGAACTCTGCTCCATTCTTGGATTGCCATTCTCTGCTTGTTCATTCTCGAGCTGTCCATTCCCGGACTATATCTCCATTCTCGGAGTGCCATTCTCGGCAGAACTGATCTGATGTAATGTGGGCCTCGCCCCCAGAATGCCATACCCGGCAAGACTGATACTGATGTAATGTGGGCCTCGACCCTGAGACTCATTCCCCAAACTGATGTTGAAGTGGGCCTCGGCCCCAACTGCTACTGACATGGGCCTCGCCCCTAGATTGATGCTGATGTGGGCCTCGACCCTCGGATTCATTCCAAAATTCTGCTGATGCGGGCCTCGGCCCTGGGATTCATTCCCTGGATCCATTCCAAAATTCTGCTGATGTGGGCCTCGGCCCTGGGATTCATTCCCTGGATTCATTCAAAATTCTGCTGATGTGGGCCTCGCCCCTGAACTGATATGATATGGGCCTCGCCCCCAGACTGATATTGATATGGGCCTCGCCCCTAGACTGATACAGATACGGGCCTCGCCCCTGTGACTCATTTCTGAAATTGCTGACATGGGCCTCAACCCCGGGATTCATTCCAACACTCTGACGATGTGGGCCTCGACCTGGGACTCATCCCCAAAACTACTACTCATATGTTACTGATTCTGGTTGTCTTATCTTTGCCGCTTTCTCTTTTTCTCTTCTGAAACCTGTTATTACAAAACAGGACAAACACAAAAGGGATGCAAAATGTGTTACGTGTATGCATGCATGCATGATTGGGTTTCCTATCCCATTGAGCTAGGTCTTCTGCCAGTATTCTTGGTGGCTGCTTGGTCTTTTGACAAGTCTGTCATCTTCCCTAACCACATGCATCTATGATGGCTTTTAAATCAAAAGGGAGTTAACATGGTGCATGTATGCATGAGGTGCATGTGATACATGTGATGCATGTGATACAAAAATATATCAACTCTTTAAAATTTGCACACAAATCGGCCCATCATCATTTTAGAAGTTTTTGGGCTAACTGCCATAGGAGTGGACTCGTCCCAGTTTAAATGGCCCAACGAGTTCACATCTCATGACAAGGAGTCCAACTAAATCCAATGGTAATGTTCCGAACACAAGCACAAAGAAAGATAATGCAAACATACAACAATAATAATTTCTACAATGGCTCATCAACATTTCAGAAGCTTTTGGCCTAATAGTCATAAGGTACGAACTTGCCCCAGTTTAAATGGCCCAACAAGCCCGCATTTCTGACAATAGTCCAACTGCATCCAAATGAGGATGGTCCACAAGCACATATTCAAGGAAATAATTGCTACTTTAGCCAACCCGGTCTATGGGTGGGTTAGTAAGAGTATAGACAAAGGCTCTCATCCACCGCGAAGGATGGCCCACACTAGGTCTCCCCACTCAAGGGTTCGAGCAACCAAGTGAGCGCACCCCTTTTTATACACTAAGGTACGTGCCAATGAGCTATGGTGTGTGACGGACTGTCAAATGGATTTCCCGTTGTAGATCCCCCAGAGGGAAGGTGGAGCGAGGCTCACTTAAATACCCAAGCCTCTTAGGCTCTTATCGCTTGTTGTCAGGAATAAACAACGAGTCCTCCAAATTAGTCCATCACAATAGGCTACAAGTAGACGGCTATCTAGGTGCCTTCACAGCTTTTCCTTCTAGAAAGGTAGTGAATGAAGGAGGACACCAAACCATTACCTAGCCTAAAAATGCCTTGATTAAACCCTCACTTTATCCACTATAGACACGGTCAATTAAAACATAAATCCAAACATCACAAGTCAATATTTCGGGGCCAATTCTCTATCCCCAGTGGAGTCGCCAGACTGTGGGACACAGAACCTGGGCGACGCCGTTCCTAGGCTCGCGGCCTAGTTGGGAAGGATTACATAACATGGAGTCGCCACCCGGTGTGAACCGGGACAAAGATTTAAGGCCGCACTCACCCCTCGCAAGGGAAGACCTCAAACCGTTGGGTTCGGAATGGTCCCTTACTTATGTCACTTGTAATGAAAGGATTCATGTAATAATTTAACTAAGCTTAAGTAACACTTATTTCCAATAGTATCATGCTTCTAAATTCTCATATGCAAAATAAAACTTATGTGTACGCTTTTACATATATCTCATATTTAAAATTGCATGCTTAACATATATCAAGATAGCAACGAACATACAAATTTACATATCACATTCAGAAAAAACACAAGCGCACATATTATCCATACAAGCACACATGGTAAGCATACAAGCACACATATGGACACTTTTCAAGTGGTACGTGGAATTGTAGCCCAAGTGCAGACCGCACTACCGTCCATTCAGAATCGGCTACGGAATTTACGTCTGGGTTTCCATCCGATATACCGCAAGAAATAATACCCAAATGTTATCATGACACAAGCATATGAATTGTAATACATCAACATATTTGCATTATATACATGTGGAGATAGCTACTAGGAAAACTATGCATGAAATCTAATGAAAAAGACTCAGTTCAGTGTATTCGCGTTCGTGTAGCGTTCGTAAACGCGTTCGAACGGAAATGAAACAGAATGCTCACGTTCGAGTAGCGTTCGTAAACGCGTTCGAACGGAAATGAAACAGAATGCTCACGTTCGAGTAGCGTTCGTAAACGCGTTCGAACGGAAATGAGACCTGATGCATGATAAGGCAAAATTTATGCGCGTTCGAGTTGCGTTCGGGAACGCGTTCGAACGGACACGGACCTGATGCATGAAATAGGATGCAATAAATAGAAAATAAAGGGGCGCGGCGAAGCACTGCCGTAAAGGTGACCTTTTGGGGCTCTTGATCTCTCAAAGAGAGGACCTTTAGACCAACATGCTAAGCCCATGCGCATCACGTCACACATACAAGACTAGAACCAATCATATCATCAACCAAGTATGCCCGATTGAACACATCTCACATCCAATCTGAACACACGTCAACCGGCGCGGCAAAGCATTGTGGAAAAGGGGGCTTTTAGCCCCCCCCATAGGGGGTCTCACATCACACTTACTAAGCCCATGCGCTCGATTGACTTATACATACAAAAATGAAGATAATAATATCAAACTAAGTATGCTCGATTGAACGTATCTTGCGTCCAACCGAACATACATCAACCGGCGCGGCGAAGTAGTGTCACGAAGGTGGCCTTTTCGGCTCTTTGTCTCACAAATGGAGGACCTTTGGACTAACTCACTAAGCCCATGCGCTTGGTTGAATCATACAAAGATAAACATATATTGAATTCAAGAGAAAACTAAAAAACAAAAAGCAACACAACGAAAGAGAGATGGTGCCGTTTACTCAAGCGGTACGTGGAGTTGTGGCCCGAGTACAGATCATATTACCGTCCATTCGGAATCGGCTATGAATTTTATGTCCGGGTTTCCATCCGATATACCGCGAGAGTTGACACATCTCTCATTCATCCAATACCCACAACATATTACATCTCATAATTCATGCATATTTATCTACTCAAAGACCACAACATGCATTCATAGACGACTCTCATGCGAATAGAATTCAATAAACAATGAATATAAACTAATGAAAAGGTACCCTCAGGTCTAACCTTTTAAATCATCACCTCTCGGATGTATGGTACACGATCGTCGGAAGGGTGGATGCTCTGCAACTCTCCCGGTTCACTGGTTCACTGTTCTCGTTCGTTGTCTTTACTGATTTGCTTGCGGCTCCAACTCCGTTCTGCTCCTATTTCCTCTTTATCTTTTGCTTACTGTTTTTGGGTGTCTTCTTCCTGTAGTTTTTATGTGTGTTGTGTATGAGTTAGAGACTAGCTAGCTAGGGGACCAACTAGGGTTGAGAAGGTTGGTGAAGGGTTCTTTTATAGGCAAGGGTTAGGTTTGACAGGGAAAGGAATTTGATTTGGTTTGGTTAAGGGAAGTCAAGATTGAGGGGGGACAAATCTTGGTTAGATAGGGAAGGTTGGATATTTGATTGGCTTGGATTAGGAATACAATATTTTAAGTTTGGGAATAATCTTATTAGATTGGAATATAATTGGTTGATTGATTTTAATTAGGCATGATTATATTTTGATTTAGTGTGTGATTGATTTTAATTTAGGCATGATTTTAGTTTAAGTGGTATTTGTTTATTTTATGTTTGGTATATGTTTTTTTAATCATTTAATTAATTTAATTATTATATTATTTAGTTAATGTTTTAATTAATATTTATTTATTTAAATTGGGATGTGTTTTATGGGCTTTGGGGGGCTAATTGGGCTGGATGTGAGGCTAGCAGCAAAACCAGAAGAATTACCGACACCGTTCGAACGCTTACTCGAACGCGGCACGAACGCCCGCAATCCGTTTGACGTTCGAACGTAACACGAACTAGCACGAACGAAAACAGTGAACCTTGTTTATTCTGAATTTCCCCTTCCGATGTCCGTTTCCCGTGACCTCCGTGACTTAAAAGGTAGTGTCTCCAAAATGAGACTCATCATAGGGACTCATGTGTAAAAATGCAGTGCCTACAAATATATTGCTGGAAAACATGTTGAATGGAAGCCTGAGAAATGGATTAGTGAATACGAAAGGCGCGCCAGCTGGTATCTCTTCGTCGACGGAGGAAGATGATGTGGAAATAGGAACAGAAGTAGAGATGAGGAAGGAGGAGGCTGAGCCAGATCCAACCAACGTAGAAGTGACGGTGGAGGTCGAGAAGGATATAGAAGAATAAGAAGTAAATGTCGGACAAACCGCTGCCCACTCCGAACCCGTGAATGTGGAGAGTGAAGGAGACGTTCCTGCTAGCCTCCCAACAACGACTGATGTAGACGGAGCTAGTCTTTGAAGGCGAATTGTATAGAATTAACTTGAACTTCTTTGTGAAGCTTGTATTTAGAATTGGTAGGATGGCACAAAGTGGTATTTTGAACCATTGGCGTTATGTATATTGAAATGACGAATGGTTTGTTTATTTTGAAGAATGGAGCAAGAGTCCATTGGACAATTTTATTGCAATTTGTCGAACAACTTCTACAAATGTCTTTATTTACTAAAAGTATGATAACTCTAAAAAGTAGATGGGTAAAGAACTAATCGTCAAAACATAATTGTTACTGGACAAATCTTTTAAGGTACACCGCGTTCCAGCTGTTGCGAACAGGATTCCCCTCCACGGTCTCTAACTTGTAGGCTCTTTTCCCAACAACCCCAGCTATAAGATAAGGGCCTTCCCAATTAGGGCACAACTTCCCATCTCCACCTTCTTTTGTGTTCTGGAACACTCTCCGTATGACCCAATCACCAGTGCGGAAAGTCCTGGTCCTGACGTTTTTGTCGAAATATCTGGCCATCCTCTGTCGATAAGCGGCCAGTCGAATGAAAGCTGTATCCCTAGTCTCATCAATCGTGTCGAGATTGAAGTTTATCAGTTGTCGGTTGCTTTCTTCATCGAGCCACTGGCATCGTAGAGAAGGGATGACTTCTTCGGATGGAATTACTGCTTCCGTCCCAAATGCCAATGAGAATGGAGTTTCGCCAGTTGAAGATCTCACGGTTGTTCGGTACGACCACATGACTCCAGGTAATTCTTCCGCCCAGGCGCCCTTTGCCTTCTCCAACCTCTTCTTCATAGTGTTCAAGATCGTCTTATTGGACGACTGCTTGTCCGTTCGCTTGTGGAAAGCGTGGCGTCGAGAAGTTCAGTTTGATGCCAGTTCCTGCAGAAATTTTGAAGTGACGGCTGATGAATTGTGATCCATTGTCGGTCACAATTTCTCTTGGAATGCCGAACCGACATATGATATTCTTCCATACGAATGTTTGAGCCTCCTTGTCGCGTATTCTGGAAAACTCTTCAGCTTCTATCCACTTCGAATAATAATCTGTCATTACAAGCATGTAGACACGTTGGCCTGATGCGACTGGGAGTTTTCCAACAATGTCCATGCCCCACTTCATGAACGGCCATGGAGATAAAATTGGGTTCATCTTTTCTGGTGGTAGATGAGAAACCGATGCGAATCTCTGGCACTTTTCGCATTTCTTTGTGAATTCAGCGGAATCAAGTCTCATTGTCGGCCAGTAATATCCTGTCGAATGGGCTCGGAGAGCCAAACTTCTGCGCCTGCCGAGTGGTTCCCACATTCCCCTTCATGCAATTCAGACAACACATGCTGAGCTTCGTCGTGTGTTAAACATTTCAAGTATGGTCCCGAGAATGATCTCCTTAATAGCTGACCTTCGAATACCACGAACCTTGCGGATTGTCTCTGTATCTTCCTTGCTTGCACTTTTCTTCTGGAAGCAGGCCTTTTTGCAAATATTCGACGATCGGTGTCATCCAACTGTCGACTGTACTGATGGCGGCCACAACTGTCTCTTCCTTCCAGATTGCCGGCCAGCTCAAATATACTATAGGTATTGCTCATGGTTTGTCATCTTCCAGAGTCGATCCAAGGGTCTCAATGCATCTGCTTGGGAATTTTCGCTTCTTGGGACCTGGGTTATGGAAAATTTGTCGAACGTTGTTCGTATATCATTTACCTTCTGTAAGTAAGAAGCCATTGCCTGACCCCTAGCATGATAAGATCCCTCGATTTGGTTGACAATCAACTGAGAGTCCGACGTCACTTCAATCTCATTTGCTCCCAATTCCTTGGCCAATAATAATCATGCGATCAATGCTTCGTACTCGCTTCATTGTTGGTTACTCTGAAACCGCATTTGACTGCCTGTTGCAGAACGTCGCCCGAGGGGAGTGATTACCATTCCAAGTCCACATCCTTTTTTGTTACTTGATCCGTCAACCGCCAACTTCCAAGGACTTGTCGGCTGAATGGAATTGATTTCAGCTTCGGCTGCTGCCTTCATTCCGGGAGCAAATTCGGCCACAAAATCGGCCAAAGCTTGCGATTTGATAGCCGTCCTGGGTTGGTAATCTATGTCGTGCTCCCCTAACTCAATTGCCCACTTCATCAATCTCCCAGATAACTCAGGTTTATGAAGAATGCTCCTCAAAGGGTACGTCGTGTACACTGTGATCGCATGCCCTTGGAAATAGGGTCTGAGTTTCCTTGCGGCCATGACAAGTGCGAAGACCAACTTCTGCATTAGCTGGTAGCGGGTCTCTGCCTCCAACAATGCTCTGCTTACATAGTAGACTGGTTGTTGACTCCCTGATTCTTCTCTTACTAAGACTCCACTGACCGCGTGCTCCGAGACTCCCAAATAAAGGTAGAGCCTCTCACAGTCGAGTGGTTTTGATAACAGGGGCGGTGAAGTTAAATATTGTTTGAGTTGCTTCAGTGCTTCCTCACAAGCAGGAGTCCATTCGAATTTACTTGCTTTTTTTAAAACTGAGAATAATAAAAAGCTCTTATCGGTGGATTTAGAGATGAACCTGTTTAAGGTCGCGATCCTCCCAGTCAGTCACATGACATCCTTCAGGCTGGAAGGGGAAGGGATGTCGAGGATTGATCTAATCTGGTCTGGATTTGCCTCAATGCCTCGTCAAGTGACTACGTACCCCAAGAATTTTCCTGAAGCGACACCAAACGTACACTTAGTAGGATTCAATTTCATTCTGTACATGTCCATGATGTCGAAGGCTTCTTCCAAATGGCTAAGATGTTCTGATTTGATGGATTTTACCAACGTGTCGTCAATATAGACTTCCATTGTCTTCCTTATTTGACGGTCGAACATCCTATTGACCATTCGCTGGTATGTTGCTCCTGCGTTCTTCAAGCCAAATGGCATGACTTTGTAACAGAATATTCCTCGACTTGTGACAAAAGCTGTCTTCTCTTGATCTTGAGGATGCATGAGGATCTGATTGTAGCCCGAATACGCATCCATGAAGCTTAATAACTCGTGCCCTGCAGTCGCATCCACCATCGAATCAATATGTGGTAAACGAAACGAGTCCTTTGGACAGGCTTTGTTCAAATCCGTGAAGTCGATGCAAACTCTCCACTTCCCATTCTTCTTTTTCACTACTACAACATTGGCAAGCCACTCGGGAAACTGCACTTCTCTAACTGCTCTGTTCTGTAGTAACTTTTGCACATCTTCGTCAATGATCCGGTTTCTTTCTGGAGCGACTTCCTTCTTTTTTGTCTGACAGGGGTGTGGTCTGGATCCACATGCAATTCGTGAGTGATGAGCTCCGGGTTAATTCCAACCATATCTTTATGTGACCACGCGAAGGTGTCGAGTCGTCTTTTCAAGAACTCTACCAGGTCGGCTCGCAGTTTTGGACCTAAACCCGCTCCAACCAAAGCCTTGTGATCAGTGAATTGAGGATGAATCTGGACCTCGTCGAGCTTCTCAATATTCGGTAGGTAGGCTTTGATGCGCAAGGCCCAGACGGTAATTGCTATGCCGGATCAGCTTTAGCCTTCAAGGTCGTTTGGTAGCAACTTCTTGACGCCAAACGATCTCCCTTTATTTCCTGAACCCCCCATTTAGTTGGGAATTTAATTACTTGGTGATAGGTAGATGAAACCGCCCTCATGTCGTGAATCCAGGGCCTGCCCATAATCAGATTGTAGGCCGAAGGGCTGTCCAATACCAGGAAAGTAGTCATTTTATTGACTCCTGCAACATAAACTGGGAGCCGTATTTCCCCCATAGTGAATTTTTGTTCTCCACTAAAACCGATTAATATTTTCGTTCGCCTATTGATGTTATCCAACTCCGTACCCATGTCGGTTAGAGCACTGGCGAAGATTATATTAGCTGAGGAGCCCGTGTCGACCAACACACGTTTGACCATGAAGTTCGCCACTTGTAGGGAAATGACCAAAGCGTCATGGTGAGGATTTAAATCGTGTGAATCCCCGTCGTCTGGAAACCCGATTATCAAACCTGTGGTGATTCTCTCTACAGACATCAAGGTGTGAGAAGCGTTGGTGGCCAATGCCCTTGAATGCCTTTTAGCTGCTGAATAGATAGCTCCACTAACTCCTGATCCTCCAGAAATAACATTAACAGTGTTATCAATCGGAGGCGGCGGGGTTGGAATTTCTCCCTGTCTGTCTCTTTCATCCCTCCCTTCGTGTCAATGTAGCCTTCCCCTTGTCCGTAAGCAAATCTTTCAAGAACCCCTTGTTTAGTAGTTCCAAAACTTCTAATCTCAAGGCAACACATTCCGCCGTCGTGTGACCGTAGTCCCTGTGGAACTCACACCATTTCCTAGTGTCCTTTTTGGATGAACAATCCCTAGACCGTGGTGGCCACTTTACTTCATTCCCCAACTTCTTTAGCACCGAGACCAATTCTCCTGGAGAAATCGTGAAGTTGTAGTCTGAAAGCCGAGGCTTGCTTGTCGGTAGTTCCTCCCTGTTTTTATATGGCCTTGGTCGTCTGTCCACATTCTTGTAGAAGGGTCGACGTTCGCCCCTATTTTGGTTCCTCCCTTCGGTTTGAGACGGGAAATCCATTTCGTGTCGTCTGGATGCAGCAGGCCTTCGTTCCACTCGTGCATTTGTTTCATCCACTCTTCTCTTATTTCTTTTATCCTTTTCCCACCTTATCTCCACCTGGGCCCGTGCCATGACCTGGTCCATTGTGTAGCACCTGAATTTCGTCAATTTCTTGTAGAGCCCGCTATCATAAAGAAGTCCATTCCTGAAGGCTTCGATTGCTGTTGGCTGATGGAGATCCGGGATGGTTATTCTCTCATGGTTGAACCGGGCCACGTAGCTCCGTAATGATTCTCCTCTTCTCTGATGTACGGAGTTAAGGTCGTCTGTTGTCATTTCCAGCTTGCACGAACTTGCAAAGTGCTGCACGAACTTGTCCGCCAGTTCTTGGTAGGATTTGATTGATCTGTATGGAAGATTGATGAACCACGCCAAGGCCGGTCCAGCCAGAGTTTCCCCAAAGCACCTGCACATTCCAGCCTCCCACTGGCTCGGAGACAGGCCGGTCGACATCATCTTGAATTTGTAATGTATGACGTGGTCGTCTGGATCTGTGGTCCCGTCATATTGCTTCATTTCAAGAGGGTTGAATTTTCGTGGCAACTCAACTGCTACAATTGATTCCTCGAAATGGGTATCTGAAATTGCTCCGGCCCTGCTTTTCCTGATTGGGAGCTTTACTCCTGGTAGTCGCGACATAATTGTTTCTTTGAATTCTACCATTTCTCTCCTGATAGAACTGGCCATTAGATGGGTCTGATCAACAAGAGGATCTGAGTGTAGTGTAGCTGGAGGGTGATTGCTATTGGGTTCGTCTGATATGGGTGGAACAGTTGGATTGCTTCAGTTACATCCATTGCTGGTTTGGCCTTGAAGGTTATGCAGAGGGTCGGATGATAGGTGATCTAACTTTTGCTGTAAACTTTCGTTGGTATTTCGCATCGTTAGATTTTCTTCTTCAAGGTCTTTGAGTCGCTCTTGGAGCATGGCAATTTGTGCCGCTAGTGGATTTGGGATATGTTCGTTGCTTGAGGCCATTCTTGATTATGTCGTTAATAAGTTCTACTTCTGGTCGATTCGCTCGTTGGCCCCACGGTGGGCGCCAAATTGTGGAAGCTGATTTCGGTCGAGGTCCACAATCATGATTATCAATTTGTAGGGCGCGAGCGAATCCTGCAAAATAAGTAGAGCGAATAAGGAGCTTACTGCCCACCGGTGTGGTGGAGACCGTAGGCATTCCGACGCTCAAGTTAGCCTAAGCACTGATCAGTGTAAAGTAAATAGATTAAGGTTTTTTGGATACCTCAACCTTCGGTTGTATGCCGTGAGGGCGTAGTGTACTAGTCTTGCCTTGGTAATAGGGGTAGTTTGATTGAAGATGCCTCTTTGTTGTTTTTCTTTCTTCTTTTATAGGTCTCTTGGTATGAAATCCCACATCTGCCCGTTGGAGTCGTTATTAATGAGGGTTTAATTCAGATGTTTCATGTTGGATAACTGACGATTTTGTCTTCCTTTCGAAACTGTCGACTTCATGGTGGTATTCATGAATTCGGATTCTCTCTTGATTTTTGTAACTGGTGTCTGTTGGTCTTCTTTATGTTCAACGGGCTTGGACCCTTGCGTGACATCTTCGTCTGTGGGCCCAGTCTGCTGATGGGCTTCTGGCCTTGCGGTGTAATGTCGTTTTTGCCCCTAAGGTCAATTTTGGCCCAAACAAGTAACACACGATCTTATCTTAGGGATTTCCCTCCATGATAGAAATATACCTGTAGGGCGGGTGTATGCATAATTAGAACTTGACCTTAATGAATTTGAGATGATTTAGTTAACATAGAAATATAGTTAATTAGGTTACTTTGAATATTTGCACATGATCAGGCTTGTGAATATCTTAGTGTTCCAGGCTATTAAGCCAATATATTACACAAATATAGGACAACCAATTCATCTTTAGATTAATACTGAGTGGATTCACTGTCCTAAATGTCTTCTTCTTATTGATTGCCTTTGGAAATTATCGTAGATATATTTATTTGCATTAGTCTTAGTTCAAACTTAATTTAAAATCACATTTAATTTTAATTAAATACTCGTAAGTAATTAGTTTTAATAATTAATAACGTAGGTGATAAGTCATCATGTGATCGATAACTTTTATACTACTTAAATGATACGTACGCTTGTGTAACGTGTGAAAATCGCAATGAAGCTCCAACTTTCTCTAGCCATAACCTAAGAATAAATGGTCAAATTGGATGTTTTTATTTGTGGTATTTATGCTGGCGAAAAATGCTATCAGATTTGTGTCATTAGCATTTTTGTTTTTATTTTTGTTTTTATTTTCTTTTTACAAATCACCACCTTCAACTGAAAATAGATTTTGTGACTGGGCAACTTGAAGATGATCAACAGCTATTTATTTTTCATTAAATTATAAAAGTAATAAAAATAATTTATTCTTAAAAAATACTATATTTTGATATGCACAACATTATAATAAATTAACATATTTTTCTAATTATTTATTTTGTTAGTGACAAAAAACATAATTTTAGTTAAGGGTATTTTTGTAACTTTCTAATAAACAATTCCGAATACAAAACAAAGTAAACACATTAATGAGAGGATTATTGATTTTGATTTTGATTTTGATTCTAATTCTAATTCTAATTCATGCAACTCAAATAAACATCTTATTTTGATTCTAATTCCACATTCTGATTCTAGTTATTGGGGCTCATGGCCCAGTGGTAACACATGTTCTCCCCCAAAGGGGAGAACACGTGTTCGAGTCTCAGCAAAGACTCTGCTGGGACTCTTGTCTTCAATCCCAAAAATTAGGATTTGGGAGTAGATTTCTCCCCGATTATTTGAGTGGGAGTAGATATTTCCGGTTATATTTCCGGTTAGGGCTCGTCTCTTAATAGACGTAGATATCTGGGTGTGCGATAATTGTATGTATTGAATATCCCAGTAGATTTCAGATTGTATATCTGTAGAATTATAATTCAAAAAAAAAAAAATCCACATTCCGATTCCACCACATTTTGATTTAAGCCCACTCTAATTCCAACTCATTCTAATTGCTAGTCAGTAAAGGCACCACTAATACTATGTACTAAAAAAATCTTTCAACGCGATGAATTTTTTTTGAAATATAATACATTACATTTTTGGATGCACCTCAGAAGTTAATAGGACTTGAAAAAATAACAAAATAAAATAAAACAAAACAAAAAAACAAAATAAAATAAAATAAAACAAAATCGAAATCGAAAACACCTTAGTCGAATATGACTGGAAAAAGAAAATGAGTTGCACTGGATACTGGACTCCATGCTTTGAATAGCAGATAATTTCTGGAGATAGAGTTTTAAATGAGATCGGTTAGGGATGGCAAATACAAAATCTGGATTACGATTTATTTGTTTGTTCGATTCAATCCGTTTTAAAATAAATATTTTTTTTTTAATAAAAGATTCATTTAGTAAATTGATCAATTCAATTCGATTCATTTAATAGAGTTTAAACTCTCTAATTCGTTTATTCGTTTTCCTTTACTAAATATTGTTTTCCTTTACTAAAATTATTTTTCAACTGAGGTTCGATAAATTATTCCCAATTATTAGAGAAAAAATATTATCTATATTTGGTGAGTGATTTTTAATAAATAAATTATTTATATATATCTATATTATAAAGCACAATGGTGTTGGAGGAAAGAGAGTGCATCCAACGGCTCTCTTTATGTGGCTTAATTAACGGCTCAGATCATTTCATTGGTAATTGGAGGAAAGAGAGTGAATTGATTGATGGAAATGGTCAAAATTTTCAAATTTTCAAATAAAAAAATAGAAAGTTAAAATAAAATCATTTAATTTTGTAACAACGTGCCGTATGCACGGGCCAAATACTGTAACACCGTGCCTACGGCACGGGCATCATTTAATTAAAAAATAAAATCATTTAATTCTGTAACACCGTGCCGTGCCGTAGGCACGGGCATCATTTAATTAAAAAATAAAATAATTTAATTCTGTAACACCGTGCCGTAGGTACGGGCCAAATACTGTAATACCGTGCCGTAGGCACGGGCAAAAACTAGTCTATATTATAAAGCACAATGGTGTTGGAGGAAAGAGAGTGCATCCAACGGCTCTCTTTATGTGGCTTAATTAACGGCTCAGATCATTTCATTGGTAATTGGAGGAAAGAGAGTGAATTGATTGATGGAAATGGTCAAAATTTTCAAATTTTCAAATAAAAATAGAAAGTTAAAATAAATCATTTAATTTTGTAACAACGTGCCGTAGGCACGGGCCAAATACTGTAACACACCGTGCCGTAGGCACGGGCATCATTTAATTAAAAAATAAAATCATTTAATTCTGTAACACCGTGCCGTGCCGTAGGCACGGGCATCATTTAATTAAAAATAAAATAATTTAATTCTGTAACACCGTGCCGTAGGTACGAGCCAAATACTGTAACACCGTGCCGTAGGCACGGGCAAAAACTAGTATATATATATATGAAGAAATAATGCAAATAAATTAGATAATTTATGTCTGTCATAATTAAATGAATTTTCTTATTCGATTCAAATGCTAAATGAATCGAATACAAATCTTGATATTATAATTCATTTGATAAACGAATCAAATACGAATCCATTATATTTTTTTCGATTAATTTAAGATTCGATACAAATTTGTGCACCATGCTCAGCTCACTACACTTCAGGAAGCTTATATAGAATTAAGGGTCCAATAAATATGCATTTAAGTGAACATAAACACAACTTATTATGATTATACTACACAGCTGAGTCATTGTATGCAAATAAACATCTAAACTTTGAAAAAATGCAGATGACAAAAATTATACGGCGGCCACTAAACGATACACTTTAACAACCAAATCCAACGCACAAGTGCTGAAATCGCTTCAAATGCAATCATCTGAGCGACATCTAGCAGAGATATGCTATTGCTTCCATTTCCACTTCTATTTATAATATGAAATATGATCAGTCAACCTATGTATTACTAATCCAATGTCCTTCACTTTCCATTATCATCTCACTCAGAGAACTTGGAGATCAACTTGTCGACGTGAATTATGATATCGTTGATGCACGGGCGAACAGCAGCCTGAGGCTGAACCATCCATTTCACAAACTGGTGGAGAGCATCTGGATATGGTGGATTGGGTCCAGCTGGCCATTTTATCTGTGCATTTACAATGGCTAATTGTAGGCTTCCTCCAGATTCTCCAAGTGCATATTCAAATGGAGATACGCCGTACCTGAAAAGGACTATATGAGCTACAAGCAAAGGGGAAAAACCGATACAATGACTACAATTATAGACATCAAATAGACCCATCTTAACAGGAGAATGCCAGCAGGACAGAGAAATAAGAAAACAAATATTATGAATCACTGAGCTATGCATATCCAATTAATCGGTATTTGACAAAAAATACTAGTAGTAAGAATAAATTAAGTTCAGCAACGGATCAACAAAAAGTAAATGTTCAAGAGATATGAGCAGCATAAACTATTATAGTTTTACATCTGGTATATCTTAATCTTGCTATATGCTGAAAGCTATAATATTTATATTTATCAAGTCCAAAGACGGTATCAAGAAGAAATCATTTTGAAAGAATCAAAACTCGAAAACAAAACCAGTATAAACTCAATCCAAGAATCGTGGAAAAAGAGTCCACATAGCATAATTTTCTTGAGTTTCTGGCAAATTATTCTACACGTATGACCATAAAGTAAAATAAAATAATAATATCTACTTGGACACTATCATACATGAAACTTTCTACTGTCCAAATGCGCAAGCATGCCTACGGATGCTTTTTACACTATGTTTGATGGGACTATGCACCGTTATTTGCAATAAGCCTATAATCATGGAGAAAATTTTAGTTAATTAAAAAAAACATAGAACTTGATATCTTCACACACCAATATGACAGAAAGTCCAACCAAATGGTTTCTCAATGTCAAAACAAGCAAGGACAATCACTGCAAAAGAAATAGAACAGTCCTCACATTATTGCATATAATGTGCATCCTAGCGACCAAACATCAGTTCTCTCATCAATATCTGCATGACTTGGGCAGTCCCACAGCTCAGGAGCTCGGAAAGGTGCAGAACAATGTTCAGCAGCCCATTCCTACAAAACAACCACCCAAAGTCCAAACATGAGCATGGTGGAGGATGCAATGAGTTGATATGAGAAATAAAAATGAGCTTCTATGTACAAGTCAATTTAAATAGAAAACTATCATACAAGAATAATTAGAACAATATATAGGGTTCAAAGTAAGAAATAGATTATTGAGAATGAGGAAACGAAATATGAGCACCTGCAATTGTAATGCCTCTGAACGAGAGCGAATTTGCTTCCGTGCAGGTCGAGCACTCCCAAAATCCATCAATATTGCAAGTGGTAATTGCCCTTTTCTGTGGGTAATAAGAATATTACCAGGTTTGACATCATTATGGGCATACGGAGGCTCAAGACTGTGCATATGTTTGAGTCCTGCACAAAGCTGAGGCAATGACGTTCCTTAGTCAAATACTACATTACATCATAGCAAATGCTAATCAATATATGACACAAATACATCGAAAATGTCACTGACCTAAACTCCAAAAAAGAAACATAATTCACAAAAGCTCTTCAGGTTTATCATAAGGAAAAAGAAAAATGTAAACATATGTTTGAAAACTAGGTATGCGGTGCGAAGCGGTCGAGGCGACAACCTCAACCTAAAAGTGGAAAAAAAAAATTAATGCATTTTAAATAACAAATATATGATTTACTTTTAAAAAACAATAATTATTTTTAAGAAAATAGTAATAATAATATATGATTATACTATAAAAGTAATAATAACAATACAAATACAAATACACAAAAAAAAAAAAGCCTCTTACTAAGATGAAATGAATAAACGAGTCAGACCCACCAAAGTTCCATCCACTAGGAAACACTAGAAACTCCTTCCTTCATCAAATCCACTGTAAATTTTCATCGAATCGCCGGATTCTAACTCCGGCGGATCTCCCCCAAATGGAGGAGATCTAGATCGAGATCTCCTCCAAACAGTGGAGATCCGACCCTATTGACATCGGCCGCGTACCGTATTTACATCTAGGCAGCAGCATCTGATTTTCTTATCTGGTGCAATGTAGAGATTCCAGGAAAAGCCACTTTCTTTTCTCAGAACTTTGTATTAAAAGAGGAAAAGCACCCACAATTAAAAAAAAAAGAGATTGCTATTCACACCTGGCAGAAAATTTGAAGAACATCTGAGGTAGAAAAGAATTCCTTTTTAGCTGTCATCACTTTGGCATGGTCCAGTAATGTTCCATCCAGATGAACTGGAAATAACAAGTAAGCTTCATGTTTCCATGATCCTTCTTGGTTGGCCTAACAAATGACATTAAATCATTCTGACAAATTACGAGTGTGAAAAGCTTAAAAGAAGGAACAAGGAAATTATACAAGTAGCAAAAGGTAATCAAGGCAAAAAAACAACATCAGTAATCAATCATTGTTATCGTTACCACTGGCAACATTATTTCTGAGATGATAAAGAAGATGAGACCATGAGGTAAAAATAACCTAAACATTCCAAGAAGCTAAGCTGGGCAGCAAGTTCACTTTCAATTACAGCATATGCTGTATCAATCCTTCTGAGGTGAGCTTGCTAGTAAGAAAAAATAGATTTACAAATTAATTTGTCTTCTAGACAAGTGTTCCCTATCAGCTCCAAGTTGTGTCCACTGCCATTTAGAATGCTTTTTTATAATGAATGAGGGCTAAATGATTTAGTGGTGTGTTTGTTTCATTTGTAGTGTCAAATATTAGTCCAAACTTGAGGGATATAATTAAAATGTAACATATGTTTATATTATACTTTATAACAACAGCTATAGGGATGCAATGCAAAGGCAAAATAAAGTACCAAAATTCTACATGTAGGTAATTTCATATTTCAGACCCTGGGTTTCCATAGCCGCATCTTGACTAAACGCAACAGGCTTATTATACTTGATGAATGAGTAAAAAATCCTAATTTTATTTAAATAATGTGAAAGCTGATTACTTATAAGGTACCTTAACAGCAATGATAGCATGATCAAGTAGCGGAAGCAGATTCTGATGACTAAATAGTGACGAAACACGAATTTCCTGGCGGACCATCTCCAATTGTTCATTGTTCTGAATGAGAACTTTCTTCATTGCATAAGTTCCATCATCTGCACGATAATCAATGTCAATTTAACACCTAACCGATTCAAAATTAAATATTTATTGATAAAATGAATATATATACTCCAAAAGATTCAGATCAGTTTCATTATCTAGACTCAAAATTCATAGCCATGGTTATTAAATAAAGTCCAAGATAATCAATTAAGATAGGAATTGATAAAACAAAAGCGTATAATGACGAACCGGAGAGATGAGACGGATCTTTAAGTTTCTGAGAGAGACCAGCAGAGGCGTCGGTGACAATCTCCTTGACCAAATAAACGTAGGCGAAGCCACCTTCACCGAGCTGCCTCACGATCTTGAATCGGTTCTCGTTGATCCACACGTCTCCCGCTCCATTTACGGAGTCGTACAGCGCGTTCAGCCCCGAAAGTGAACACCCCATCTCTCCCTTTTAGAAAACGACCAGAAAATACTTCCAATTTGTAGAAAAACAGTAGAACTTAAAACAACAAAAGGAACGGCGGGTATTATCCAATATCAAATATCTGGGCGGGTATGATGGTTTCAAGTAAAGAGAAAAAAATTTGTTATTTGTTATTTGGTTTTCAAGTAAACAACAAGGAACGTAATTTGTTATTTATGTTCAAATCTTGTGGGAAGTAAAGAGAAATAAATTAAATTAAATTTTTCCCACCGCTAGATCCGACTATGTTCTAGTTCGGAACTAAAACCGAACCGAAACCAAACGAAAAAGTAAAGTTATGGTTCCATTCGGTTCCGGTTCCAAAATCAGAATCGAGCCAAAACTCATTTCAGTTCGATTATGGTTCCACATAATTTGGAACCATAACCTTAAGATTCAATCCGGTTCCGGTTCGATTCAATTCGGAACTGAAACTAAACCAATTTTTTTTTCTTTTTTTCCCTAAAAAATAAAGGACCAAACCGAAATCAAACCGATTTTTTCGATTCAATTTCAGTTGAACCGATTCGATTACGATTCCAACTTTCTGAAACCGAACAGTGGCCAGGTCCTACTGCCTTGCCTTCTAAAAAAAGAGTTGATCATTGTACGAAAAAGAGTGGCATGAGTTGATAATTGTACCAAAAAAAGTGGTAGGATGATGACAAATTAACCATCAAAACTTAAATTTCAACAAAAACTACTTAATTTTAGTAATCATTTTATCACTATTTTATCATTCTTTTTTACAAATATCATTTTTCAAAAAAAAAAAAAAAAAGTTGTTGACGGCTGATTTTCGTCTCAGGGACAATGATGGAAATGTATTGTCCCCGGGATTCAACCTTCCTTCAGCAGTGAATTTGTTTGGTTATGAGGACAACCAAAAGCAAACTTTGGCAGAGGGAGAAAAACATGCGGATTGACACAGGAAGTTAACGTGGTTCGGCGGGTTAAACCCAGCCTACGTCCACGGGCACAAAATAGATGGTGTTTTACTAATGAAATGGGCTCAGGCCGACCTGTTTGTGGTCGGGCAATGTGGGAGCCGAGCTGTTTTACAAAGGGAATTACAAAGCTCTCTCCATGAGTGTCTCTCTCTCTTTTTTTACAACCTCTCCTCACATATATACTAAGTTTGAAGCGGCAAAACTGAGGCGGCTACTGTTCCCTATTCTGCAGAGTCTTCCACGTGAATCTGCTTCATTTACTAAGCTCGCTGCCCTAGGCCTGCTCTTGCCGAAAGTGAACCTGCTCTCTGACATCCCATCGCATCAGTTTGACTTCTCACTGCCACATGTATTTAGTGATGATGAACGTCTGATGGGTGTTTCCGGGAGATGACACGTGTAAAGGGAAATTACAATCTCAAGGCTTCTGTCGGTTGTTAAGTGGTTGGCCCAATCATCTGCCGAACCTACCGAGTCACTTTGGCCCTGTATTGGGTTGTCCGAGCTCTTTGAATTACTAACAAGGGAGCAGAGTATGCCTGAATCGAGCCGAGGAATTGACGTGGTCGGTTTTATGGAAGTTGTGTTGAAGCATACGATACGGCCGGTCTAAAACTGAGGGACCGTGTCTAGACTTCCGCCGAGCCGAGGAGTGGCTAACACTTCTTCTGAATATCTTTTCCTTTTGGAAAAGGGAAATCTCATCCTTGTCTTTGGCCAACTGTTTGATGTATCATGTCTTGATTTTCACCATCATCACAAAGTATTGGTGTTGGATCGAACAAATAAGGATAAAAAACGTTGCTTTGCTTATTGCCATTTCAATTTTTCATGCATGAACTCATGTTGTTTAAGAGTTCATCAAATGCCCGATCGAGTGGATTCTTCAAATATGCAAATAATTGGATTAGCAATAGCAAGTTATAACAATTATAGTGTGAACATGAATATTCACAAGCGGTAAGTAATTGAAAAACGAAAATAAATTGAAATGAGGAATATGTCGAGTCCTGCATATAATAATCTCCTTAAAATATATTTGTCGCTTGTCACAATGTTCAGGATTAGAATCGGCTAAGGGTGGTAATGGGTCGGGCCGAGCCTTTGAATTGATAAGCCCGGCCCGAGCCTGACAATTATTTTTTTGGCATGGGCCCGGGAAAAGTCTGGCCAGACTCGTGCCGAGCTTTATCCGACTCGGTTTTTTATTAATAAAAAATTTAAATATATTTTAAATTTATTATATATATATATATATATATATATATATATAATTTTTATATAATATATATGTATAATATTTTTTAAGCTCGAGCTTAATGTGCTAGGCCCGACTCGGACTCATTAGCGAGTCCGGCCCGAGATTTTTTACCCCCGGGCCGGACGGGCCCGGACTTTTTTACCACCCTTAAAACCGGCGTCTGTTTCCCAGTATAAAACGACAACAAATAACTTTGGAGCACTACTAAACTACCTAAGCGAACTTGGTTGCGCGTTGAACTTGAATTAAAAAGAAAAGTGCAAAAGTGCTCTCGGCCTGGCGTCAAAAAACACTCTCGGCTTGGTGCTAGAAGTAGTCTCTGATAATTTCAGTTCGGTTCCAACTCCACAAGAATGTGGAACCGAGAACCAGAATCGTTTTGGTTCCAATTTGTTTTTTTAAATTTTAAAAAATAGAAATTAAATTTTAAAGAAATTTTTTATTGGATATTATTATCAATAAATATAATAAAAAATTTATTTATTTGAATTTTATTAAATTAAATTAAAAACTTAAATTAAAAATAAAATAAAACTTAAATTTCGGTTGGAACCGTCCGGTTCCAACGGTTCGGTTAGGGTGAGAACCCTAACTAAAACCGTACGAACGGTTTCGGTTCGGGAACCGGAACCGAAATGAACCAGAATCGTCAGGTTCCTTCCGATTTGGTTCCTGTTCGGTTTCAGTTTTGAACCGGAACCATAGCCGGGTAATTACCATACTTCTTTTTTTTTGTGTTTATTAAAGAAAATGAGGAAAAAAAACCCTTCAAATTTTATAACCATTAAGGAATTAATTCTCTATCGAATATCACATTCAATATGAAAAATCATGGGCACATTATAGCTAAAATTGTTACAGTATATGAAAATCCACCAAAAAAATTAAAGAAAAATTAGCAAAATCAAGGCTAACGCGAGCCCAGCTCGATTTGGGCCATATTCGTGTAAGCAAGACGTACGGGCACAAATTAGTTAAAGGCAAACCAACCTCGAATCGGACTGTGATTTGCACCCCATTTGTGGACGAGTGTGTAGAGAAGGCCTCTATCCATATATTCTTACCTATAAACAAGTTGTTGGGGAGGATGTGGAACCCCTATGGTCGGATCGGTGTCCCACACAACGGAATTGGTATAACCCCGTGGATATCAAGCATGGGTGTAATTTTAATACACCAATCAAGCATGGTATCATTTCAAATTCATACCCTTATTGAGCATCTCTTTCGCATTAACTTCATCCTATATCAAAATACACCAAAAAGTGTATGAATTTGAACTTTTCATGAAATAAAGAATATAACATATAAATACATTAAAACATCCAAATTACTTATAAAGAATTACAATATTACTTGAATTAGTGGCGTTCAAAGTAAACTTTCGTGGACTTATCACCTATACTAGTGTGGATATTATTAAAGGTCACTCATTTGGTGACTGAAAGACAAAGCATTCAAGGAGACTCATGGAGCAATCACAAAACTCCCGGTTTGTGATTGGTGGTTGCGGAAAGGTATAACTCGTACCTTATATTTTTATTATTATTTGTGCCATTTACTTTATGTACTTAAATTTATCTCATATAATCATGTCATATGATGTATCATATGAGTTTTGAAATGTGTGAGAGCAATATTCGATTTTTCGAGTATTTTCGTTGCGTATCACACTATATTTCTCTACGGTGGTATCAAGACCTCTAACTTAATTTGTGAGAACATATGAGGCAGAAGCTCATTATGTTATAGTCAATTAATGACCTATTCATATGGAACACACAAAAAATAAAATTTTATGAAAAGTTTGGCATGATTTGGTTTTTGAGATTTTAAGGTGACAATTTTAATTCCTAAATAATATATCAGATGAAAACTTGTTGACGGTGGATTTTGCTCTCAGGGTAATATGAGAATATCACCTCCGAGGTAATCCTCATTCAATAGTGAATTTGTTTGGTTATGGGGGACCAAAAGCAAACTTAGCAAAAGACAAATAATATGCCAATCGACAAGGAGATTTAACGTGGTTCGGCGGATCTTGGTCCGACCTACGTCCACAGGCACAAAAAGGATGATACTTTTATTACTCAAACACGCTTCTCAGCTCTGCTTCTTGTTTTTTACAAGTCTGATGGTAATGATTCTGATTCTCCCTCCTCGTTCTCATCTCAACTTTCAACTTGTTCTCCTCTTATGCACACTCTACCCTTCTATTTATAATAGTGTAGAAATCATATTCCTATTTGTACAAGAATTTCCTAGTTGAAACAATTTCTCTTTCCCATAAGGATTCCTAGTCAAAAACTATATTCACTTCCCCATACCATATTAGAATAGGATAACTTATCTCCTTACCCCATAAGAACATAATAACTTATCCCTTTATCCCATAAGAATAGGATAACTTATACCCTTACCCCAATAAGAATAGGATAACTTATACCCTTACCCCATAAGAATAGGATAACTTATACCCTTACCCCATAAGAATAGGATAACTTATCCCCTTATCCCATAAGAATTCCTAATCAAAACTACCCTTACTTTCTTTATCCTACTAGGACTCTGACTCACCAGTTTTCCCCATGAAAATAGGATAACTTGTCATCTTATCCGCAAGAATAGGATGTCATCTTCTGGAGCATATCTCGCTATCTGGTCGGTCTTCATGAGGTCGGTCATAATAGTCATTTGAACTGAGAATGCTATTGTCGATCTGATAATGGCCGGTCATCCAATCTTAAGTGGTCGGGTTACCGATCATAAGCGCTCGGCCCCTCACTCATGTGGTCGGGTCAGTATTTAATGGTCTCGATCAAGAAGGGATTTACCCTTTTACCCATGCCGTACTGCTTAAATATCATAGTGCTTAAAAACACCATCAACAAAACTTAAATACAAATTTCATAACCACTTCCAAATGAATGGTAATTTTCTGTACTTGAGGAATAATTATATGTACCATGGAATCAAAATTTGTTGAAAAAACTCAAGAAAAATCAATGGCAAACAATAAACTGTTCACTGGTTACGGCTTTTGCCATTTTGTATAACCTGCGAGTTGTTTTCATGTAAGGCAAGCCCATTTGCTAAAACAGCAAACCAGTTTTGCCCAAAGATTTCTGGAAATTACGTTTTGGTCAAATTTTTTGGAGAATTTATTCGGAAGTTAAATATATAAGAACTTGAAAATTGTAAGGAGGCAAATCAAAAGGAAAATTCAAGATTCAATTTTGTAATAATATAGGTGGGAAATTACTAAGGTCTTAAGTGTGACAATCGTGACTCCTGCATGTATTTGAAGACTTTATATTATTTTGTGAAAATTTATTCGATCATATTAATGTCATTATTAAATTTCACAAAATAATATAAAGTCCTCAAAATAATTACTCTTAAACAATTGCCTCCAATTGCAATTTTCAAAAGTCAAACAATTGATATATTGATGTGCTTTTGATTATAGGCAAGTGGTCTGATTCTATTGGTTGTGCGATGTTTTGGCCCATCGCCAAGGTCACACATTCAAAGACAATGATTGAATGTCAATATAGAGTAGTCATTTGACCAAAACAATAAGACTTAGTGAATGATATATGAATTGCATATTTAATTACAACTCTGATAAAATACCTACCTAGTTAATAAAAACCAAGGTGTTTGGTCCATCATCGTCATTTTAATCTTGTATTAACGAAATCCTAACCCATAAAGATGGGATTAAATCTATAACTGAGTGTGGGAAACCAAATGACTTAAAGACCAAAATCAAATGAGTTGAGTTTTCATTTCCTCATATATTTTGATATATAAAGATCATAGAAGTTATATAAATGAGGATGAGCCTTGATATAACAATAATGTTACTCCATTGTGACATTGAGGTCATATTTCGGGTTGTGAGAGAAACCTCTTTGCAAAAAAAAAAACAAAAAAACAAAAAAACAAAAAACAAAAAAAAACAAAAAACAAATAAAACACGAGGAATGCTATTTACACATTGAATATTCCTCATAACCCACCGTGTGAGGAACCTCTTACGTTAGGCCATCCTTTTTAACTTTCCAATAAAGATCAATGATGGAACTGTTCCATGAAGATCAGTTTGAAAAAAATCCAACCCAATGAATTTGATATTTCTAACCCAAGTAACCGGAAAATTATACACCCCCACCCACAAGTAATCAACTGTTAACCATTTAAACTTTGATGCGGTCAGGTCAAAGGCATTGTGTGATAGTTATGAATGAAAATAATAATGAGAGTTTAAGCAATAAATACTTTTTAGCTACTTCAAGTATGACTCCTCATTATGGGGGAAGATATAACAAGAAAGGCAATTTACTTCAAAACATTAAGAAGCCAATCAAGTAAATAACATGATGGAAGATTGGTACCAGCAAGCATTATAGAATTCATGCTAGAAAGATGAAAAATTATGAACTTCACATGTTCTTTAATTCAGCTAGAAAGTCTTGGACATCTTCCAATTTTGCATTGTAGAGGCCTGCAGAACAAAATAACACTATCTCACGATACAAATATGGGATTTGAGTTTGACTCCAGAAAGAAATCAACTCAATGAGACAAATAACATAAACTTGATGCTACTGTTACCTTTGCCATGGTTCATATTACAAAAATCGATATGTGCATTGTTAACCCTCTCTGATCTGATGCGCTGTATATCTTCCATCCTTTTCGTCTTCAGGTTGTCCATTTTCATACGAAGTTCTGATGCAGTTTTTACCATCTCTGCAGGAGGTAATTGTTGAGAATACATGCTATTACAACCACAATTCAATATTTTAAGTAACCACTCTGTTCTTCTAGAAACTTCAACAAATATAATCAACTAAGAGTTAAAACAGTTTCTGTTAGCAGAAACACTATCTTTAACAGTAGATCTCAGAGTTGTCTCACCACCAGCTTAAAGCTCCTCCTTGATGGACTCAATACAAGGTATGATAAAAGCAGAAGTCTAAATAAAATTCCCTAGTTCAGAGGAGCCAGTTCTTTGAGCAAACTTATAAAATTGATATACTTCAGCAAAATAATTACTTCGCTTTGTTTAAGCTGCTAGCTAGATGAGATCCCTATTAGATGGCCTAGCAGTGTTATATTAAGCTGCTTACTTATGTCAGTTACCGAAACAGGCAGAGAAGAATTAGTAGAACCTAATAGCAAGGTTTCCATATAGTGACCGAGACTAAAGGATTGGATGTCTTCACCAACACCAAAATGTATTCTAACCCAAACAATTTTTGACATATATGAAAGCATTAGAAAGTGGATGTCCAGCAATCTAAAATCAGAGAAAACATGGGGTAGAGTTATTAACCTCCGAACAGGTCATGCACAGAATTTTGATCATATATCTGTAACGCCTCGCTAACAAGTCCAGCAGAGTGATCAGTTGCAGAAGACTGTTTTTCTAATGCTCGAATCTCTTGACTCAGCTCAGCAGACTTCTTTCCAGCCTTAAAAGAGAATATCCAATGCAATTAAAACAAATTTAGACAATAAAGAAAATACAAATCACTTGAACAACAAGAAGATCAAGCTATACAAAATTCCTTTTACCGCAGCAAGTTTATCCCTCAAAGAATCCATTTGCACATCGAGATCTGAGTCATTCAATGCATCTTGGCACATGGAGCTTTCTCCTGGTAATTCATTCTAGAAACAGTAGCAAGAAAACTCCGAGGCATGTCACTAATATAATAGAGAGAATTAACGGCAAACAAAATGTCCGGTGTATACGACATCAAATAAATTTACATACCCTGATGTTCTTAACTATATTTCACAACAAATCACTGTTTTTATATTATTCTCCTAGAAAAAGATATATCATTGTCACCAGATTGCCAACACATCATATTTTTACCGTGTTATTGTCTAAATAAAAATAAATAAAAAAATTGACTCTAAGCATTCCTATGCTTTGCATTTCTTCCTAAGAAACTTTTACAGCCTAAAAGTTATGCGAAAAGTGTAAGAAGCGGCTATGTTTGGCATCACCTCAAAAGGTTCATCTTTCAAATAATTCCTTAGCCTCCCCAACAATTCCTTTGAAGCACATTGACCATAAAATTAAAAAATAAAAATAAAAATTTCTAACCAATGCCATTTGATACTTAACCATCCATATTCATGCAAACTGATGAATTGCCTAAATGGATGAGAGAAACAGAGAAAAGAAATAAATGAATATGGCTGCTCCATGCAAGTTAACAAATCTCTTAAAAAATCAAAAAGTACAAATCATTCGTCTTCAAAATAAATCCCAAAAATTAGAAACCTTTGGATTGAAGAAATTTAAAATAAAAACAGATCAGACTATTCTACTATCCATGTTTCACTTTGATCCGTGAAACTAACATCCCACAGTAACTGATTTCTTGGCAGTCTTAATATGAGTATGAGAAGATCAAATAAGCACAAATAGCATAGCCCCCCAACATAACTACTTTACAACATTACACTGAGCATTACATTACAACACATAATACAAAACATCATCAATCACCATTTAAGCATTAACTGAAATGAACCTACACTTTTGGGCAATTGAAAGCCTTCGGGAACTGAAAAACAGTGGTGAAGACAATACTCCCCCCACATACCGAGTCGCTTATCCAAAGGCAACTTAATCATATTGCGGATGTATGCAACACCCTAAAAAAGTATCATAAGAGAACCACAAAGACCAGAGTTAGCATACAACACAACCCTCTAAATAACTTTGTATCACAAATAATCATTAAAGCATTTACTAAATTTTTTTTAAAAAAAAAATCAAATTTTAAATTGAAAACAAAATATGGGTTAGTTAATAAATCGAGAAGCACAAGCGATGTGGATGTTACCTTGCTTATATCTTGAGACCTATCCGTGTCCTCGATTTTCAAAAGGGTCCGTGCCTGTCTGCAAACACAACAGCGGCGCAAATTAACAACAATTTCTTTAAACTTATTTTTATCAAAATAAATAAATAAATAAATAAAGTGAATATGGTAAAGAGAAAGAGAGAGTGTGTACTGGAGATAGAAACTGAAAGCGTCGTAGAACAAATCGTCGACGTTGTTGAGGGCTTCGTTGATGAAAAGTTGTGGGTTTAGATTTAGAGAATTGAATACGGCTTCGCTTTCACTTCCTTCCATTTCTCAATCAAAATCTCAGCTTTCGCTTCCTAATTTCTTTTGATGCAGAAAGGAAAGGGGGATGTTTGAATGTGATATTTTAGGGTTTTAATTTTACAATGATAATTTTCCCGCCAAAATTGTAGGTTGGTGAAGTGTGACGTGTGATTGAAAATGCAAGTGGGACGCCGTCTATCTATTTGTCATATACGACCCAATAAAAAAAAACATTGTATTAGAGTGTGTTTTTATTATCTTTTAATTTGATCATAATTTTAATAAAATGAAAGAAATGAAACATTGTTATCACTGAGACACTTAAAAAGTTATTTTTTTATTATCAAGAATGTCAAAATAATAAAATAATATGATAAGTCTGAAGTTAATCTACAATGAATAGATTTAGTAAAATAAAATAATAATTCAAGTAATAAAAAAAAAAAGATGAATCGATTGAAGTTATGAACAATTTTTAAATTAGAATATAACAATAAATTAAAATTTTGAGATTAAGAGATCCACTCTTAATATTTCAAATATTTTTATAATATATAAATTGTTATTGTTATCCAGTTCATTTATTTCAGGATTTAATTATGACAAAACATATAAAGCCATCCACAAATGTGATGATACGTTTTATCTATAACTAGTCCAGATATGTACTTAATTATGCCAGAACATATAAAATCATTCACAAATGTCGTGATACAGTTTTGTCGATAATTAGTACAAATTTAAATTACTCTCTCATATAATATGAGGTAAAATATTAATTATGTCAATAAAGATAAGATTGTCAACAGCGAATCAAGATACCCATAAATACAAGAGAATATTAAATATTAGTTTTCAGATTACAATTTAAATATTATAACATAAATAAAATTAATTTATATTCTCATATTTAGAGTTTCATCATTCACCCCAACAAAATACAATTAAATATTATACAAGAGAAGATTAAATATTAGTTTTCAGATTACAATTTAAATATTATAACATAAATAAAATTAATTTATATTCTCATATTTAGAGTTTCATCATTCACCCCAACAGAATGCAATTAGTTACTCATGATTTGAATGAAAACATGCATAATTTTATTAATAATTAAAAAAAGTACAACAAAGACTAAAAAATAAAACACGCAAGAGCTGAAAATTCACAAATTCTTAAGACAAGTATAAAGTGGTATGTTGAATGAAGGGCTGAGCTCTTTTATTTATAGAGGTACTCGACATATCATTTTACAAATTGTAAAACTTTGCAATTTACAAAGTTTTTCAAATTTGCAAAGTGATGGAAAGAAAGTGTCAATCATCTTTATAAATTTATTTTTTAATTTTTTTGTCATTTGCTTTTATTTTGTTTTATTTTTTGCTTTTGTTTTGTGTTATATATTTATATAAAATACATGTGTAGTTAAATACTTCATAACCTCATTTTGTCGCCAATATAAACACGGTGAATATTTTCCAAGTCCGATTTGAATCTAGTTGTCACACTCTTTTGGGTTTCTGGGTCTTGGAATTCAGATTTCAAATTTGTTTTCCTGTTAAGCATATGAAATAATATTTTACATACACAATAAATAAAAATTACAATAAAAATATATAAAACATAAATTTAATTATTATTTCACAAATGTGTAAATTAAGAGATCAATGAAATTATAAGTGTAAAATGATTAATTTCTCTTTTATTAAATATAAACTTTTTAATGTGCATCACACCCCCAACCAGCTTATTACTAGTCCCTACTAATTTAAGCGAAAACTTAAAAGAAAAATTCTTATCCAATTTAATATTTTTTTTCTTTCTAAATTATCAAATAAGCAAACCCTCTTGTACTATTTACTCTTATTCCATACACACATAAGATAAAATATCAATCAATTTATTGTGCCCACAATATTCATAGGTCTTGTTGAAAAAATATTTTTTTTTTGTGTAATGACCCGATGTCCCAACCACTGTTGACTCCTAAATTGTAGTACTGGTATACCGCGGGGCGAGTGTTACGTAATATAAGTTATGTCCGAGCATATATACATTCGCAGAACGACTTTATGGATGAACAGTAAATTCTTCGAAACTTCGATGCGGGATTCTATGATGTTCCACTACGAACAGCCCATAGTACCTGGACCGTAACTTTCTCATATGAACTCTGATCCTTATTAATTTTATATCGCCGGAAAGCTTAGATCGAGATCTACAATTTTTACGTTGAACAAATTTTCAATTTCGGATCAGAAATCGGTCAAAAATACAAGTCAAATTCGGATAAATAGTAATATTGGACTCAATTGGAAGAAATCTCAAACTTTCACATAATTCTACACCATTCTCCAATTTTCCAAATATCAAACAACCCCCACTATATATAGAGTACACTATTCATAAATCACAAAAAATTGAAACAAAATTGAAGGAAGAAATCGTGAGAAGAAGAGAGAATAAGGGGAAGAAGAAGAGAAGAGAAAGAAGAAAAGAGAGGGAAGAAAAGAAGAAAGAAAAGAGAAGGAATAGACAAAAAGATGTGGCCTCCTTGGAACCTTGAAAGTTAGGAGTTTGACAAAGAAGAGGTAATACCCTTTTACCCAAATTATTGTGTGTTGAGTAATGATATTTTGAAAGTTTTAATGTGTGATGATGATAAAATGGTTAATGAGTATGAAATTAGATGTTGTTTTGTAGGAATCAAAAATTTGAGGTATTGAGTTAATTAAGGTTTTTTTTCTTAGGTTTAAGAAATTTAAAGTGCTTTGATGGTTTTTGTGATGGGTAAGTATAGATAATTGTATGGAAGTTGAGTTATGGAAGGAGAGAAGTGTGTTTGGGGCTTGAGGACTTGAAGAAGTTGGATTCAGACCTGAAATTGGCAATCGCTGTGCGTCGCGACGTATTCTGGGCAATTTGAAGAGATCTGTTCCTGGTGTGCACACGTCGCGACGTGCAAGAAACTTGGGTCGCGACGCGCACGACAAAACTCAGGGTACGTTTTTGGTTGGTTCGCATCGCGACGTGCAGTGCCCTGCATCGCGACGTGTGACCAAATTACTGTCCTAATCAGTTTTAAGTCATTTCAACTCTACCCGAACATGTTAGGGGCTACCCCATAAGTCCTGTATCAACCCGTATGTATTAATTTCATCATGATATACGTACGATATGCTTCTGAGTGATAGCATTTACTTGAATAGGCAAAGTAAGCTTGATTCCGACCTATTTATTCCTTGTCCGTTTTCTAATCGAATTTATCGATAATAGATTGTTGCAGGAACCACAGGTTTAACCAGCAAAGTGAAGCAAGATTAACGGAACTCCAAAACAGTGAGTGGACCTTTTTCTCAAATTTGACTTTATTTAACAATTTTTGAATTCAGACTTATATTTTAAAAGCATATAGGGCGTTAGATCGAATTTTATTACAGATTTTTTTAGATTCGGTAATGATCCAGAAAGATTGTTATTTTTAGCATGAGTTTTGAGCTAAAAATATTTTCAAACATAGGATTTATGATTTCGGGGCATGGGGGAAAAACCCACCCATGTATGTAACTTGATACAGTTGGAATTGACGGACAGAGGACATGTACACATGTAGATGACTGAGGGGACGGTGATACGTAACGCCCCCATACCCTAGTTCAAGGCTAGTGGGACGACGATACGTAACGCCCATTGACCCTAGTTTCAGAGCTTGGAGGGTAGCATACATCCACACCCCCAGTTCTAGTTTGTGGCTTGGGGGACGACGATACGCAACGCCCCAAGACCACCAGTTTCAGGGACAGTAATGGCATGCTTTGGGGGACAGCGATACGTAACGCCCCAAAGTCATGGATTTGCACTGTTGGCTCCAGTTAGACGTATGAGGGGACGACGATACGTAACGCCTTCATACGTCAAGTTTTTCAGATACAAACCAGTTTCCAGATAATTAGAATTTCCGAAACAAAGTGTTCACATATCAGAATATTTCAGAAAATAGTTTTCAGAAATCAGATTTTAGAAAGATAAGCTTTATAAAAGAGTTTTCAGATGAAATTTTCAGAAAAATAGTTTCAGATAAAGTTATTTCGGGACTTTGATTTCAGTACTAAATGATTTTATTACAACATTTCAGTTTTATAGTCCACTCACTTAGATCGTTTAACGGTCTAACCCCCCTTGCAGTTTTCTTGATTTATAGGTACTCTCGGAGGGCGAGCTTAAGAGTACGGATACTGATGCAGTCACTAGGGATAGAGTCCACCGGTTCGAGTCAGAGATAGAGCGAGAGTCTAGTCAGAGTCAAATATGAGTCTTGTATTAGTTATTGATTGTGTGTAGTTAGTGTAAAACAATTGTTACTAAGTACATTAATTAATATTAGTTTGTTTTTTTTCTGTGTTTGAGTTGGGCTATGGTCCCATACAAGATATAGTCAAATAAGAGAAAAGTGTATTGGTGTTTGTTTATGGTTAGACAGTCAGAGGCTTATGGGGTTAGTATGGCTATCCCCTGCCGGTGACATCTCTCAGATCAGGGATTTTACAAAAAATGGTATCAGAGCATGGTCTAGGGAGTCAGTGACTGCAGTGGGCACAATGATGGGGTCTGGTATACGCAGTATGTCCGAGATACTTGTATGCGAGGCACTACCCTCTCCAGTATCCGATCCTCGAGTACGTCCTCAAAGTTCCATAGACAGGTTAGTAGGCTTTCCTAGATCATTGCATTCATTACGAGAATAATTATACTCTAGATACAGTTAAGAAATCTTCTTGAAGTTATACCGATTTAATACCAGAAAAATAAATGAGCTATGAAACCAGACCGTGGGATTTTAAGAAAGTTATCAAGGGAGCAAGAAAGGAAAGCTATAAGAAAGTAAAGAATGATGCATAAAAGTATAAGCAGCCAGAGATAAATAATAGTAAAGAGATGAAATAAGGCGGTGAAATTTTGAGGATGTCTACCCTGGACAATAGAAAGAAAATAGAAAAGCCCGAACAAGTAATAGAGTGCCTAGAAGATGTAAGATCCATTCCCTCCTCAGAACATTCCATCAAGTTGAACTAATAGTCTTCAAGTACTTCCTATAGATAGTAAAGTCCCATGAGTAACCACCTAGGAGAATATGAAGAGAAAGGAAAAGTTAGAAAGAGAAGTAAGAGACATAATGGAGATATATATAAGCAATCAGAAGCAAATAGATATAGAGGAAAAGAAACAGATAGAGAAGAAAATGCCAAAATCTGTAGTAGTGAGAATCAGAGACACGAAGTTAGATGATAAAGGATAACACCGGAGCTTGTAGAAAAGAAGAATGTAGCAAGACTAAAACTGAATAAAAAGTCGAGTAGATCTAAATAAAGTTTCTTTCCCTAAAGCAAAAATCATTTCTTCCTCAGAAAAATTCCTCTAAGTTGATCCAATATCTCTTGAACACCTCGTATAGATAGTGAGTTCCTCGAATAACCAAGGACATCTATAAGGTAGAAGAAGCAAGAAAGTCAAGGTCGATCGGGGAAACTTATAATGGATGTGGGATGTCATAAGGATGTAGAGATTTTAGATTCCCCAAACCCAGGCCTGTAAGCAAATAAGATAAATGACATCAGAAAGTGATTAGTTGCCCTAGTCAAGGAATCCAATAAATAAGGCACCGACCTACCCAGATCCTTACTCCTCCGTGATACCAGTTAAGGAAGTTGTCCTAACAGAGTCTATGTCATACCTACCCTACATGAGCAATAGACTCCATCAAGATATAAAATACTAGAACAAGGATGTAGAAACCCATCGAGACATAAAGAAAAGGACTGATGAGATATAGAGCAGTTCCTACCAGCATAGATATAGACGACCGTAAGAAACCCAATGAGAGTTTACCTTAAGAAATGGAAAGACCATGGTAGGTAGATAACCAAGAAAAGAATTCTGGAAGTCTTAGAAGATATGAAGAGGAGAACCCAAGATAACCCAAGAATAAAACAAGTCAGCGCGAGGCCTACAAGACTAGTAGGAGTCCACAAGATAGACCAAATGCCGTAGAACCCACAGATAAGCCCAATATAGTAGTAAACCATAGAAGAATATAAGAATAAACTTGAGAGGTTGGAGATATTTTGGAGTGATAAGAGTACCAGTACGGACAGTAGAATAGAGTGCCAAAATTGAAACTTATAGCAAGAACAGAGATCGGGGATCTAGTAAGTAATCAGAAGTATTAGTCACCACTAGCGTTGGTGGTACAACTTAGAATCAAGAGTCAAGGTATGGAAGGTATAAAAAGAGATGTGGAAGGTAACAAGGAAACTTAGAACGAATCATCACTAGAATTAGTAGTATGGCATAGAGCCAATGAGATAGGATCTGGAAACAGTAAGAAGGAAAACAGAAGTGTCAGGAAAATTCAATACGTTTAAAGACATGGATAATGAAGTTTGAAGATAGCTTGGATAAGTGAAGACTCTAACTAAGCCTGTGAGCATAAGACTCTCTCTCAACTCAGGGCCCATTAAAAAGAAGGACTAGTAGAGTGGATGAAAAACATGAAATGGAATAGTTCAAGGCTACAATAAGTTGAACTAAGCCTGGAAGCCTCATAGAATTAAGAAACCCTTAAAGAATCAAAGATTTAGAAGTACGAAGAGGCTAGTGAAAAAAACTCTTGGGGACATAGTGAACAACTTATAAAAAAATTCTTGTTATTAAGAAGAAATGATTAAACAAATAGTAGTACCCGGACCAAAGATTTAGTGGAAGATATCCGAAGTAATCGAAATAGATAGAGTCTTCAAAAGTTAATGGAGTAAGGAGTGTAAGGAACTGAGACAATGAATAAATCTTTGTGGCAGAGCAAGTTTCTTAAGGAAGAATAACAAAAAGAATATAGTAGTACTCAGAGGAAGAAAATAACAAATTTCGAGGGTTAAACAATAGAGACTAAATAGGAATAAGTACAGAGGTAGTGCGAGAAAGTTGTTGGAGAACATAGCTCTAGAAGAGTTTCACAGAAGAGGTGTAGAGAACGATTGTTGAAAATGATCAGGAGCAAAATAAGAAAAGGCAAACCAGACAGTTTTAGTAGTAGTACCTTAGCAGGGAAGCCAACATCAGATAGGAAAACAGCAGGATCATGAGTTTAAAGATGAGCAACATAAGCAACTGCGATATGAATACTTAATGAGAACAACACAACTGGGAGACACCTGGACAATCCCCACCCTCCCAACCCTCGTTAAACAACGACAACAGAAACAGACCTTCAAGGTTACCTCAGGATATTCCCAGGAATAAGTGAAAGTGTAGTAAAGGAATACCAGAAACATAAAACCTTCAGATGTAGTTTAAAGACAAAACAAAGTGAGAAACAATTCTGAGTAAAAGAGTCAGAAATGATGTTGTTAAGTTTGAACAGTACAAAAATAAAGTAATAGTCAAGTAATAACCGAGATTCCAAGAAACCAAGGTCTGATGAAATGATAGGTACGTAAAGAAAGAAGATATTCCCCAGGTAAAAAGTCAGAGACATAGACCAAGAAAGTTCTCAGTAGATAGTAGAATAAAGCTGAGGATGAAAAGAGTACTAAGAAAAAGTTAGAGAGTGAAGTTTTTAAGGTACAACGACAATAGGAGAGAATACTTAATAAGTAAAGACAAAAATAAGTAACAACAAGGTAATTTTAGTCACGTAATCATATAAAGTACCCAGCCCGACCAAACCACTATGGGTTTAAGACAGCTTTAGCCACAAGTATGGGTGGTTTGGTAAATTCGTATCATAGTACGGAGACGAAGAGATAAGTTATTGCGAAGATGTAATTAAAATAGAAAATGAATCCTCGAGCTATAGAATATTGGCAGGTATATGAGTAACGACCTTTTGAGATCAAAGTAAGAGAGAGTATAAACTATAACCAGAACCAAATCACTAATATCGATGTGAATAACATAGATTATCGTTTAAGCACCAAAGTGCACCCATTTGAGCTTGAATTTTTAACCAATCGAAAGGGACCATTAGGAAATTATCCAGAAGCAACATTTTGGGTACAAGCGGCGTCGGTAGATAACATCAGTAAGTTAGAAAACCCCAAGCCTCCATAGAAAAACAGAAATTTTGGAATTTGAAGAAAAAAAACTCATAACAGACGAAGGTCGCAAGGAGAATATAGAAAATTAATAGCTAAGTGATGAGAAAGAATATTAAGATTAAGTTGGATAAGTAGAGTAAAGGAATACTGAGTACAAATACGGAGACATCGAAATCTCTAGTGAAAGTCAAAATTACCAATTACTAAGAACCTGATCAAGTTTAGTGATTGTGGAGCATAAGTAAGATCTAGAAGAAAGAGACTTCCTGGAGATAAGGAATATTGAGCACAGTTAAAGATCCAGAAATACGGTAGATAAAAATCAATAACAAAGTAATAATTCTCAGTAAAGAACCTAAGATGATGTTCACTAAAGCCACAAACTATCAAGAAGCTTACCCAAGCACGACAAGAGGTAGGATGCACGTGTTAAGTTAAATAGAATCTCCGATGACATAGTATAGTTCCAGTAGAATAAGCACACGAAATGACGTCGGGAAATGGTATTTCAGGGGGTGAGACCAAAGCGATGTACATATAGTCGATTTAAGCTGGTAGCTTGTAAGGAATCTATGATCCTGAGATCTATGATAAAACCTAAGTTTAAAGAGGATTCGGGGACGAATCCTATTTAAGAGGGGAGTATTTGTAATGACCCGATGTCCCAACCACTGTTGACTCCTAGATTGTAGTACCGGTATACTGCGGGATGAGTGTTACGTAATATAAGTTATGTCCGAGCATATATACATTCGTAGAACGACTTTATGGATGAACAGTAAATTCTTCGAAACTTCGATGCGGGATTCTATGATGTTTCACTACGAACAGCCCATAGTACCTGGGCTGTAACTTTCTCATACAAACTCTGATCCTTACCAATTTTATATCACTGGAAAGCTTAGATCGAGATCTACAATTTTTGATTTGAATAATTTTTCAATTTCGAATCCGAAATCGGTCAAAAACACAAGTCAAATTCGGATGAATAGTAATATTGGACTCAATTGGAAGAAATCTCAAACTTTCTACATAATTCTGCACCCTTCTCCAATTTTCCAAATATCATACAACCCCCACTATATATAGAGTACAATATTCATAAATTATAAAATTTTGTAGCAAAATTGAAGGAAGAAATCGTGAGAAGAGAGAAGAAATGGAAGTAGAAGAGAAAAGAAAAAAGAAAAGAGAGGGAAGAAAAGAAGAAAGAAAAGAGAATGATGAGACAAAAAGATGTGGCCTCCTTGGAACCTTGAAAGTTAGGAGTTTCACAAAGAAGAGGTAAGACCCTTTTACGCAAATTATTGTGGGTTGAGTAATGATATTTTGAAAGTTTTAATGTGTGATGATGATAAAATGGTTAATGAGTATGAAATTAGATGTTGTTTTGTAGGAATCAAAAATTTGAGGTATTGAGTTAATTAAGGACTTTTTCTTAGGTTTAAGAAATTTAAAGTGCTTTGATGGTGTTTGTGATGGGTAAGTATAGATAATTGTATGAGAGTTGAGTTATGGAAGGAGGGAAGTGTGTTTGGGGATTGAAGACTTGAAGAAGTTGGATTCAGGCCAGAAATTGGTCGTGCGTCGCGACGTGAATTAAGAGAAAAGTGTATTAGTGTTTGTTTATGTTTAGACAGTCAGAGGCTTATGGGGTCAGTACGGCTATCCCCTGCCGGTGACATCTTCCAGATCGGGGATGTTACTTTTTGTCCAAAAATTATATCAGAATTCACACTTTTTTTTTTAAAATGGCAGTTTATTTATATACAAAAAATTATTTTTTTTGAGTACTACATATTCAATCCTTGTAATTATTTTTGGGTTAGTGACTCCTAAACCAGTTGGCTTTAGGGCACTAAGTGTTAAGACACTCCTACAGATTTAATTGCTCGTATCTCAAATTTTAAAAAGAAAAAAATAGCTGATTTCCTTAACCCTTCTCCTTAACCCATGTAACAAGATTTTGGGTCAGTGACTCCTAAACCAGTTGGCTTTAGGGCACTTATCGTGATTTTCACACGTTACGCAAGAGCACGTTTCGCTAAGTATATAAAAAGTATCAATCTCATAAGGACTTATCACCTACTTAACTAACTATTAAGACTAACTACCTACAGATATCTAATTGAAATTAAATATGAAGTTTAGCTAAAAATATAAAAAAAAGTTATGAAAATTCCAAAAGCAACCAATGTGAGAAAGACATTTAGGGTTGTGAATCCACCCAATACTATGCGAAAGATGAGTTGATTTTCTTATACTTGTGTAATAAATTAACTTATTAGCCTGGAACACGACAATATCCACATGTGCAAATATTTAGAATAAATTAATTACTTAAATTTCTATGCCAACCAATTTAGTCTGAATTCTTTAAGATCAAGTTCCAATTATGGCTACGCATGCCCTACAAGTATATTTCTATCATGTAAGGAAATCTCTTAGATGAGATGTGCATTATTGAACCTAAGGCCAAACCTAAAATTCCCTTTTTAAGTTCAAATAAGTTTCCCAATTCAATCTTATTGGTGATTAAGCAACAAGAAGCATTAAGCATAAAGTTCAATAAATAAGCCAATAAATCACACAAAATATAAGAAAAATCAATTATATAAAACTAAAGTACTGAGTTTCATCACAACCATGTATTAAGGGTTTAATTACAACACATGAGAAAGAGTTCTAAACAAATAATCAAAATTAAACAAAGCATCAATAAAGAGAATAAAAGAATAAACTCTATTGAAGTCGGCAGTCTTCTGCGTTCTTAATCTTGAACCTCAGTTCCGTACTTGCTTGATGTGCTTTGTTTTCTCTCAAAACTCTCTTTGGAGGCTTCCAAACTATCTCTCTAGGGCTTGGACATGCTATTCTTTTTTAAGGAGCTCTGGAGGCCTTCCTGTTTAAGTTACTGTAAATTCTCTTGAAGTTTGAAAATCATGTGCACATTGCGATATGCGTAGCCCAGCATTGTGAAGCGCGTGCCTGTTATTGTGGTGTCGTGACGCTCACAAGGTCACGTTGTGTCATGAACTAAAAATTGCATTCTGCCTTATTTTTTTGCTGCAGCGCATCGACGCGCTGCTCAGGTATTTAGCGTAGGCACATTTTCGTTTCGTGTTGCCATTTATTCGCTTGTTAAGCTCGTTTTAGCCATCTTATGCTCTGAACCTACAAAATAAATATGAAACACATCAAAACGCTCATAAATCCCTAGCTAACTCACAAAATACCATTCACATGCACATGCAATAAAACAAAAACGCAGAAACAAAACAAATAGCCCTAGTAGTTGTACATAATAATGTCCTCATAGAATGTCTAGTAACCAAGTCAGAGGAACCTTCAAAGTGCACACTACAACTTAAATCCAACTTCCTGAATAAACAATTTAAATCAGACTCAAGGTATGTGTGTGTGTGAAATGATCTGGTCACAACTCGATTCCTAAGTAAGTCAACTCAGTGATTTCGTCTAAAAATTCGGTAGCTGATTAGTCTAACTAACCTAGATATCTAAAAGGATTGCTCTGCCTGCCTATATGCACCTAATGTGGCATGGCTCTTAACGAGGGTCTTTTTTTTCCTCTGACTCACCTACCGTCTAAGGTAACATTTCTTCTCATGGTGGTCCTAATACTCGCCCATGAGTAGCTTCATGCTTATCAGTTATATGTGGTCTTTCTTAACAGAAAAATATTACCATACCACACATCATAATTGAATGTAGACAGAGACAGATATTCATGCAAACGGTCATTCATCATCTATCAACTCTTTCAACTAGTCATTTCGTTAACTCCCTAAGGTCTTACTGCTATAAACCTATTCTTTAGTGCATAAGAGTCCGAACTAGATACATTACTCAAGGCATAGGATAAAAGTAAAATTGGCCTTTATCGTTTCATAAAACTTCACACTAAGACAAACAACCTCATCATCAGAATTTTTTTAATATATTTTTTAGAGACAAGAAACAAAAAATAAAACATACAGAAAACACACCGAAGAATAATTAATACAACACCCCAAACCTAAATATTTGATTGTCCCCAATGTAATACAAAACAAATGAAATAAGAAGAATAAATAACAACACTACCATGTTGAGGGTCACATATCCGCCTCATCACCATCTCCAGCTTCCACCATCGCCTTGGCTACCTCTAGAGGGTGTGGAAACACTGGGAATTACTCCACGCTGATGTTGATCTGGCTTGCCATTAAACGGAGCATTTGCTCTATAGATTGGTTGAACTAGGTATGATAATCAACATAAGCCTCCAAATGCTCCAAGCACTGGGCGATAGTAAATGGTCGAGATGATCGTCGAGCTAAGGACTGAGGGTGTGTAGTTGATGAACTAGCAACATGTGTTCTCTTTGCCTGAAGTTTCTGAATGATTCTTGCTATCAACACTATAGTAGGCTGTATAATTCTCTATGATCCATGGGCACATTGGCCTGTGCACATAGGCTAGTGATGAGGCTACAATAGAGGAGTCTTGTTTGTGCAAAGTTGGGGACCCGAACGATATTCGTAGAAATAAGCCCGCATATATTGATGGAATGCCATTCGAACACAGAGTAAATGAGGAATCATGCAATGCCATTTCGAATGACCATTGATACAGTAGTAAGTGAGCTAGCATGATGTGTGTAGGAATGATGAGAGAGATGGAGTCGGAACAGGAACGCATCTGAGCAGTACTGTCTACTCTGGAGTTGACTTGTATATTAATATGAATATTGAATTTTATACATTTTACTATTATTAATAAAATAACTACAATTTTCATTTATATCTTATAAATGGTATTGTCATTATGTGTATTAGATTGATGTATAGATATGCTAAGAATGACATCGACCTTAGAATAGTCTTGACACTAGGTGTAAACTATTCTTAAAGTAAATATTCATAGTCGTCGGTTTTGGAATACGGTCAAATTCCTATAACCTAGAAGACTAGCCTATGTCGTATATTGGAATTGGATTTCCAATGGTTTAACCCTATGTAACATGAGTTTTGGAAAATCGTATGGACATGTGGGTATTCGTTGAAGCGAAAACTGAATGACTCATAGGTAATTCCTAATAGTTGGAAGTACACACAACTATCAAAAGGAATCTCCTAGATTCGAGTAGCATATGTAATCCTTTGACTATATGATATCATTGATTTTGTGTGAGATCCTCCACACTTTGATTCCATGTATGTCAGAAACCTTTCATGGTCTGGCCTCTAGATGTTCGTTGGGTGTGGACTGATGCACTCAGTAATCAAGTGTGAATCAAGATAGGATCTATCGGCCCGAATGTATACCATAAGGGGTTTAGGTATCCATATTAGTAAAGTCACGATTCTTAAATCTTTGGCCAAAGTCGATCACCTAGGGTGGATCGCATCAGTTATGAAGAATCATTGTCATGTCAACATGAGATGTGCACCTCGGAAACTTGACAATATATTCTATGTTTCCTAAGCACAACTCAGATAGCTTACGGTGGAGGGATTGTTAGACATATGTAATGACCTCGACTTGTATAGTTCAGAAAGGTCGTTCGTGTTCTTCGCGAATTCAGAGGTGGCCGAATTGCGTATATATTAGCTAGGCTTATATGACGAACGTGTCTGAACTTAGAGAGTCCCAATATGAAGTGTACTTATTGAGCACTTTAGTAGCCGATTAGTTTTGATAAAAGATAATATTCGATATTATAATTATCAACTAAGATAATCAAGTCTTATTGGATAACATTGATTATTTACTTTGACCTAATTGGATTAATTGGATTAATTCAATAATTAAACAATGGCTTAATTGTAAAATCATAATTATCTCGACCATTTGAGGATATTATGGTAATTGTAAGTATGTAATAGTAGGTGGTTTTGGCTTGATTCAATTGGATTAAATCAAGGTGGCAAACATTTAACAAATCCATTTCCTAATCTTTAGCTTGATTTAATTGGATTAAATTAAAGTGGGAGACAATGGAGATTAGTCACACCTAATTATACATATATGAACAAATTAGATTAAGCCCGCTTAAAAGTTGATTACAACTTTTATTAATTAAAAATTGCCTAAGTTTTGCTATAAATAGCAAGCTTTAGGAATGTTTTAAGAAGTACAAATACAAGCAAATTCTTAGAGAAATTAGCCTAAGTTAGAGAAGTGTTTAGAAAAGCTTGTGAGGTCTCTACAACATTTCATCTAGGAGAAATCAAGATTGGATCTTAAAGTGAAGCTTGCTAGCATTGGAAATCAAGGTTGGATCTTGAAGTCAAGCTTGCACACCTTGGAGGTTCTCCAACCATTTCAACAAAGGAGAAGTAGATTGGATCTTGCATCAAGTTTACTAAGGTAATGCTTGATCTTCTCATAAGCTATGTTCTTTTATGTATTAGATGCATGATCACATAACTAAATGTTGAAATAAAGCTAATAAATTGTGTTAGGATGCTTTGGAAGTATAAACACAATATGCTTGTAATTGGGTCAAAATATTTATGTTAGACATAAACATAATTTAGAGTTTGGAACTCTTGATTAAAGCTTAGAGCTACCATTCTAGAATCACTTGACCACCTTTGGGTGACCTAGAATTGTTCACGAGATATTTCTTATTGTGATTGTAATTTGGTTTTTGTATTGGATTCAAAATTTACGCAAATGCGTATTTAGAATAAATTTATGTTTTTGTAAAAATATTTAATATTTTGAGAAATTTGATTTTTATTCTATAACATGTGTTGATATTATTTTTGAAATTAAAAATTAATTTTGGGTGTTTTTGAGGTGTTTAGGGAGAGCCGAAAGAAATTAGGGTAATTCCTTTAGTTCACTGGAAAGTGAGCTAAAGGAAGTAAGAAAATAAAACAAAGAAAACAAAAAAAAATATATTTCAGACCTGATTGCGCGCACATTACGCCGCATATTGTAGCAAGCACAGTGCGCACGTGCACTGTAGCATCCGCGTACATGCTATTCACACATATTTTTTTGTTTTCGCTTGTTTTTGAGTTTCCGGACTTTGATTCAGCCTCGGTTTTTTTTCTATACACTTGTAATGGAATATAATATTTCATTAAATAATTTAAAATTACACCCATACTTGATATCCATGGGTTAGACCCATTTCCGCTATGTGGGACATCGATCCGACCCTAGGGGTTCCACACATGTCCCAACATAATGGTATTATAGCAAGGCTTAACTACATAAAACATGTTTTTGAATCTATGCCATAATAATTTTAATTTAATTATGCTTAAGAGATATTGGATATGTATTGCATGTTTTAAATTAAAACTTTGACCTAATTAAGTTAATGACTTGATTGTCATAAATCTATCGTGATTAGGTGATTAATTTTTTTGAGTAATAGTATTAGTAATGTTGGAGCATTATTGGATGGTCCGTCTTGTCAATACGGAGATAAATGAGTTCTTATTACTTATATCCAATATCGTCATTAGTGTGAGGGTATAAGTGCTCGGAACTTAGGTCGTTCCGGTAAAACATTAGATGTAGTGTGATGAGTTAACACAGTCACTCAATATCGTCATTAGTGTGAGGGTGTATATACGAAACTCATTAGTGCACATTGACAAGTATACACCTAGAACACGTCTTAATCCAATATCGTCATTTGTGTGAGGATAAGAAACGGTTCAGGACCAAACTAGGAGTCACATGAAGTGATTGACCTTATAGGTATACTTAATGAGTTTATAAAAGCCAATATCGTCATTAGTGTGAGGCTGGAGTAAATGTCATGAGATCACTTCCCGCTATGAAATTTTGATAGTCAAATTTCTATTTTTCTGTTAAGGGAGATTACAGAATTACGTAAAGTAATGTGAGGACACTAATAGATTTAAAATTCCATAATCAATTAGTGTTATTACTTTTGAAATGAAAAATATTCAGCTACTGTTTTAAAAATGTTGTCTTATAGATGGTTGCCGCTAATCCATTGATGAAACTTTTGGATTCCAATAAGTTAAAAGGAGCTGAGAACTATTTCGAATGGGAAATGAACATGTGCATTGTCTTGGAGTTGAAAAGTTGACTTATGTCACTATCAATCCACTGCCTATTGAAATCGATCCTGACTCCACTTCAGAAGAGCGAGAAACTTTTAATAGAAAGAGGATGATAACCTGAAGATGAAATCCTACATCTTGGGATCGATGGTTCCAGATTTACTGAGACGGTAAATTGAAGTACCGGATGCTTGGAGCATCATGCAAACACTCAAAGAGTTGTTCGAGGCAAACCAAGAGATGGAACTTTATTAAAGGTCTAAGGAATTGTTCTGTGCTGAACTCAAAGAGGGAGGAAATGTCAGCACTCATATTTTGAACATGATAGATTAGATTCAATATCTGGAACGACAGAGCATTGTGTTTGATGAACGGCTGGGACATAATTTGATTCTGTCTTATTTGCTTTATGTTGGTTTTGTATTAAATTTCCATATGCATTCGATGCAAGCCACATACGAAGAACTTCATAACATGCTACGCATGGTGGAACAAGATTTGAGGAAAGGCAACCTCACACTGTATCTCCATGGTGGAGCTAGCTCTTCAAAGACTTCTGGGAAGTCAAAGAAAATAAAGATGGGGAAGAAGAAGATATCAAAGAGGAACTCCAAGAAGCACAAAGGCACAAAACCGAAAGTAGATCGTGATCAATGGTTATAATGCAAGAAGTCTGGACACTGGAAGAAGGACTGTCCAGAGCTTCAAGGAAAAGCAGGACCCTCAGATACGCTTTGTATTTTTCCAATTATTGACATCTCAGTAGCCTTAGATGCAAATAATGGATGAGTGTTAGACATTGGCAGTCCTACTCATATTTGCAATTCCCTGCAGGAAATGATGGTTAAAAGAAGGCTGAATAAAGGAGAGATCCAGCTTAGAGTTGGCAATGGCGAGACATTGGATGTCAAGGCCATAAGAACAGTTGTTCTGGATCTCCCAAATGGATGTAAAATAGATTTGCATGACTGTTATTATGTTCCCTCAATTATCAGACAAATAATATCACTGTCAATATTAGATAAAGAGAGATATAAAATAAACATTAAGGATGGAACTTTATGTTTGTATGATAAAGAAAATTTATTGAAATGTGAATGTTCTTTATCAAACGGTCATTATGTTTTGGAAACATGTAGATATGTCTTTAATATAGAGAAAAATACAAGTAGGAAGTCAGAATTAAATAGTACTGAATTATGGCATATGAGATTGGGCCACATATGTGTTAGACCTCTATCCAAATTGGTAAAGGATGGTTTGATTGAAAATCTTACCTTTGATCCTTATCCGATTTGTGAGTCATGTATCCAAGGAAAAATGACAAAGGCCCCATTTCAAGGTGTTGGACACCGTGCTGGAGATTTACTGGAGCTAATACACAGCGATGTGTGTGGTCCATTAAATCATGCCGCTCATGATGGTTCCACATACTTTATGACTTTCACAGATGACAAGTCTAGATATGGATATGTCTATCTGATGAAATATAAGTCGGAAACATTTGATAAGTTTAAAATATTCTGAAACGAAGTAGAAAAATAAACCAATAAATTCATCAAATGCCTTAGATCAGATCGAGGCAGTGAATACATGAGTGAAGAATTCAGAAATTATTTAAGAGAGAATGGAATTCTCGCCCTATATAGCCCACCAAGAACACCTCAACACAATGGAGTGTCTGAGCGTAGAAATCGTACTTTATGGATATGGTGCGAACAATGATGAGCTATATATAACTTCCTTATTACCTTTGGGGTTATGCTTTACAAACTGTTGTCTACATATTTAATAGGGTTCCATCGAAAGCTGTTTCTACGACCCCCTATCAGATATGGTTCGGTAGAAATCCAAGACTTAAGCATTTAAAGATTTGGGGTTGTCCTGCATAGGTTAGAATTGCGCAGCGGGATAAACTAGCACCCATGGGGTATAAATATAGGTTCGTTGGATATCCTGATAATTCCATGGGATATCAATTCTATGATTCCGAACAACGAAATGTATTTGTTGTTCGCTTTGCAACTTTTCTTGAAAAGTAATTTTTGAGAGAAAGTGTGAATTGTAGAGAGATTAAACTTGATGAGTTTGATCCCAACATTAAGGAACCTGAGATGGAACCAGAGATCCAACTAGGTGAAGGATCTACAACACAGGTTCTACATAGGTGTTAGACGTCTATCCAAATTGGTAAAGGATGGTTTGATTGAAAATCTTACCTTAGATCCTTATCCGATTTGTAGTTATGTATCCAAGGAAAGATGACAAAGGCCCTATTTCTAGGTGTTGGACACCGTGCTGGAGATTTATTAGAACTAATACACAATGATGTGTGTGATCCATTAAATCATGCCGCTCATGATGGTTCAACATACTTTGTGACTTTCATAGATGATAAGTCTAGATATGGATATGTCTATCCGATAAAACATAAGTCGGAAATATTTGACAAATTCAAAATATTCCAAAACGAAGTAGAAAAACAAACCAGTAAATTCATCAAATGCCTTAGATCAGATCGAGGTGGTGAATACATGAGTGAAGAATTCAGAAATTATTTAATGGAGAATGGAATTCTTGCCCAATATAGCCCAGCAGGATCACCGCAACATAATGGTGTGTCTGAACGAAGAAATCGTACTTTATTGGATATGGTGCGATCCATGATGAGCTATACAGATCTTCCTTATTCCCTTTGAGGTTATGCTTTACTAACTGCTGCCTACATACTTAATAAGGTTCCATCGAAAGCTGTTTCTATGACCCCTTATCAGATATGGTCCGGTAGAAATCCAAGTCTTAGGCATTTAAAGATTTGAGGTTGTCCTGCATACGTTAGAATTGTGCAGCGGGATAAACTAGCACCTATAGGGTATAAATATTGGTTCATTGAATATCGTGATAATTCCATGGGATATCAATTCTACGATTCCGAGCAACGAAATGTATTTGTTGTTCGTTTTGCAACTTTTCTTGAAATGCAATTTTTGAGAGAAAATGGGAATTGTAGAGAGATTAAACTTGATGAGTTTGATCACAACATTAAGGAACCTGAGATAGAACCAGAGATCCAATTAGATAAAGGATCTACAACACATGTTCTACATAAGTCGAATAAAATATCAAGGCCTTCTGAGAGACTGTTTTTAACATATGATGTGAGCCTTGATGTTATCCTCTTGGAGGAAACAGATCCGACTACGTATAAAGAAGCGATATTGGATATTGATTCGGGAAAATGGCAAAAAGCCATGAAATCCGAAATGGATTCAATACATGCCAATCAAGTCTGAGACTTAGTTGAACTTCCTGAATGAGTTAAACCTATTGGTTGTAAATGGGTTTACAAAAGGAAGCAATGATCTGATGGAAATGTGGAAACCTTTAGGGCCCGACTGGTGGCGAAATATTACACTCAACGTCCTGGGATTGACTATGAGGAAATTTTTTCACCAGTAGCCATGTTAAAATCCATTAGGATTCTTTTAGCCATTGCTGCATATCACGACTATGAGATATGGCTGATGGATGTAAAAACTGCTTTCCTAAATGGATTCCTAGAAGATGATATCTATATGGAACAATCAGAGGGTTTCGTATCCAGTGAGACTACAAACTTAGTTTGTAAGATCCAAAAGTCTATTTATTGACTTAAACAGGCATCTCGAAGATGGAATCGTCGTTTTGATGAGATAATTAGATTATCTGGATTCATCAAGAACGAGGAAGAACCATGTGTTTATAAGAAAATGAGTGGGATCATGATAGTTTTCCTATTATTATATGTAGATGACATCTTTATCATAGGAAATGATATAAGGATCATGGAAAGAGTGAAAGTCTACCTTTGCAAGAACTTATCCCTGAAAGATATGGGTGAAGCTTCATATATACTAGGTATAAGGCTCTACCGGGATAGAGTTAGGAAACTTATAGGGTTGTCACAATTGACGTACATAGATAAAATGTTAGAAAAGTACGGTTTTACCAACTGCAAAACAACAAATGTACCTTTCCAATACGTCATACATCTTTCAAAGAAATGGCACCTCAGATTGAGGAAGAGAGAGTTAGGATGTCTAACTTGCCATATACTTCTTGTATTGGAAGCATAATGTATGTTATGTTATGTACTAGACCTAACATTAGTTTCAGCGTCAGTGTGACCAGCCGATATCAATCTGATATAGGTAATGATCATTGGACAGCTGTGAAACATATCCTAAAATATCTTAAAGGTACCAAGGATAAGTTTCTGATATATGGAGAAAATGAGCTACAAGTTAAAGGTTATACTGACTCCGACTTCCAAGGAGATCCAGATGATAGAAAATCTACATCAGGATACATATTTACCCTTAACAGTGGTGTTGTCAGATGGCGATGTTTAAAGCAAGGCTCAACAACTTATCCACCACTGAGGCAGAATTTATAGCAGCTTCAGAAGCTGCTAAAGAAGCTGTTTGGATTAGAAATTTTATCACAAAACTTGACGTTGTGCCTAGTATTGCGGATTAGATCCCATTGTACTATGATAATAATGGAGCCATCGTGCATGCAAAGGAGCCGATAGCGCATTCCAAGTCTAAACACGTGGAAAGGAAATATCGCATAATTAGAGAGATTATTGAACGAAAAGATATAGTGTTCTTGAAGGTTCAAGGACAAGACGACATAGCAGACCCGCTTACAAAGGCCTTACCTCATAAGTTATTCGATAAACATCTGGAGGAGATGAGACTGCGGTACCATCCAGATTGGCACTAAGCAAGTGAAAGTTTGATGGAGTTGGTGCCTGGAGTGCCAATCCGAATTATATATTTTATTATTTCTTAATAAAATAACTATATTTTTCATTTATACCTTATTAATGGTATTGTCATTATGCGTATTAGATTGATGTATAGATATGCTAAGAATGACATCGATCTTAGAATAGTTTTAACACTAGGTGTAAACTATTCTTAAAGTAAATATTCATAGTCATTGGTTTTGGAATACCGTCGAATTCCTATAACCTAGAAGACTAGCACATGTCATATATTGGAATTGGAGTTCCAATGGTTTAACCCTATGTACCATGAGTTTTGGAAACTCGTATAGACATGTGGGTATTCGTTGAAGTGAAAACTGAATGACTCATAGGTGATTCTTAATAGTTAGAAGTACACACAACTGTTAATAGCAATCTCATTTAGTCGAGTAGCATATGTAATCATTTGACTATAGGATATCATTGATTTTGTGTGAGATCCTCAACACTTTGATGCCATGTATGTCAGAAACCTTTCATAGTTTGGCCTCTAGATGTTTGTTGGGTGTGGACCGATGCACTCAATTATCAAGTGCGAATCAAGATAGGATCTGTCGGCCCGAATGTGTTCTATAAGAGGTTTATGTAACCATGTTAGTAAAGTCACGATTCTTAAATCTTTGGACAAAGTCGATCACCTAGGGTGGATCACATCAGTTATGAAGAATCGTGGACATGTCGACATGAGATGTGCATCTCGAAAACTTGATGGTATATTCTATGTTTCCTAAGCACAACTCGGATAGCCTACGAATGAGGGATCGATAGACATATGTGATGACTTTGACTTGTATAATTTAGAAATGTCGTTTGTGTTCTTCTCGAATTCGGAGGTGGCCGAATTGCGTATATATTTGCTAGACTTATATGACGAACGTGTCTGAACTTAGATAGTCCCAATATAAAGTGTACTCGTTAATCACTTGGGTAGTCGATTAATTTTGATAAAAGATAATATTCGATATTATAATTATCAACTAAGATAATCAAATATTATTGGATAATATTGATTATTTACTTTGACCTAATTGGATTAATTGGATTAATTCAATGATTATACAAGGGCTTAATTGTAAAATAATAATTATCTCTACCATTTGAGGATATTATGGTAATTGTAAGTATGTAATAATAGGTGGTTTTGGCTTGATTTAATTGGATTAAATCAATGTGGCAAACATTTAACTAATCAATTTCCTAATACTTGGCTTGATTTAATTGGATTAAATTAAAGTGGAAGACAATGAAGATTAGTCTTACCTAATTATACATATTTGGACAAATTATATTAAGCCCACTTAAAAGTTGATTACAACTTTTATTAATTAAAAATTACCTAAGTTTTGCTATAAATAACAAGCTTTAGGCAGGTTTTAATTACAAGTACAAATACAAGCAAATTCTCAGAGAAATTCGCCTATGTTAGAGAATATTTAGAGAAACTTGTGAGGTCTCTACAACATTTAATCTAGGAGAAATCAAGATTGGATCTTGAAGTGAAGCTTGCTAGCATTGGAAATCAAGGTTGGATCTTGAAGTCAAGCTTGAACACCTTGGAGGTTCTTCAACCATTTCAACAAATGAGAAGTAGATTGAATCTTGCATCAAGCTTACTAAGGTAATGTTTGATCTTCTCCTAAGTTATGTTCTTTTATGTATTAGATGCATGATCACATAGCTTAATGTTGAAATAAGGCTAATAAATTGTGTTAGGATGCTTTGGAAGTATAAACATAATATGCTTGTAATTGGGTCAAAATATTTATGTTAGACATAAACATAATTTAGAGTTTGGAACTCTTGATTAAAGCTTAGAGCTATGACTACCATTCTAGAATAACTTGACCACCTTTGGGTGACCTAGAATTGTTCACGAGACCTTTCTTATTGGGATTCTAATTTGGTTATTGGATTCAAAATTTGCGTAAATGCGTATTTAGAATAAATTTATGTTTTTGTAAAAATATGATGTTAGTTTTGAAAATAAAAATTAATTTTGGGTGTTTTTGAAGTGTTTAGGGAGATCCGGAAGAAATTAGGGTAAAAGACCCTAATTCCTTCAGCTCACTTTCTGAAAATAAAACAAAGAAAACAAAAAACAATGAAAATAAAACAAAGAAAACAAAAAAAAATGATTTCAGATCTGGTTGAGCGCACGGTGCGCGTGCGTACTGTAGCGCCCAATGCGGCACTGTACGCACGTGCACTGTAGCACGCGCGTATGAGCTATTCGTGCTGATTTTTTTTATTTTCGCTCGTTTTTGAGTTTGCGGACTCCGATTCAGCCCCGACTTTTTCCAATACACTCGTAATGGAATATAATATTTCGTTAAATAATTTAAAATTACACCCATGCTTGATATCCATGGGTTAGACTCATTTCACTGCGTGGGACATCGATCTGACCCTAGGGGTTCCACAACTGTCCCAACATCTGGAACTCATATAAATGTTCCCCACTGCTGCAAATATCCCACGCGACATTAGAGAGACAAAGTATCTGAGTGAGATGTTCCAGATCATAGTCATGTATGGTTTCAGTGTAATCATCATGCTCAATGTTTGGTAGCCTGTAAAACCTATTAATAATTGTCCGATCAAATGCAACTCGCTTGCCTTGTACAATCACCTAATACCCTATGTGTTCATAAATATTAGCATAGATTTCCCTTACCACATAGATAACTGCAGGGTCAGACTGAGTGCATAATTTAGACAAGTGGAGTTGGGATATGAACGAGTTGATATAAGGAAATTGTCCAGGGTTCACATCAAATCATCTCTCAATGACAGAAACTTTTTGCTCCATCTTTTTCTCACAGAGTTTCTCATTAGCCATAGACACAAATTTGGCACTATCAAAGGAAGAAGTTGCGCCTTGCTTCCCACTTCATCTTTTGGAGGCCATTTAGAGTGATTGGATTTTTTTTAAAAAAAATAAATTTGGACAGAACTCCCATATACCTGGGAGTTCTATCCACTCTCAACCTAAGTTGCAACTATTCCAAAACTTCACTAAGTCCAATTATACCACTGCGCCCCAATCTATAATAATATTTGTAATGACAAAACACAAATCACAACAAAAACAAGAAGAATGTGAGTGGACATGAACCTGACTTGCAAAGGAGACACGCCCAATATGGAAGATGCACACGTGGGAAATGGCGAGGTGAGTATGGGATGGGCATTGAAGAAATGGGGAAGTGGATTTTGGTGAGTTGGGTAAGTTTTGTACTTGATTGGTGAATTTGAGGATAGATTGGTGACACGCTCAAAAAATAGTTCCTTACTCCAAAGTATAAGAGTGTCGAAGTAATAAAATAACTCGATAAGACCGGGGTCGATCCACAGGGAATAACTTTGGTAAAATAAAATAATAATTTGAGTGAAAAATAAAAATGCTGGATTGTTTGAAGTTTTAATTTAATTTAATATGTCCTTTGTCTTCCTGGGATATGTGCTTTGTCTTCTTAGAAGACTGTGACGATTTTGTCTTTGCCCCTTTTTCACATCCCTAGAAGCCTTCGACCAAACCTTGACCTTCTGGGATGTAGAAGTAAGATGCGCCTTGCGCTTCTTGCCCTTTTGTAAGCTCTGGCTCTGTCTCCTTGAGCATAGCCATTAAGTCTCCAAGAGTTTTCTCTTTGTTCAAGATGAACCCGCCCCAGCTTTCGGGCAGAGACTATAAGATCAAATCTATGGAAGTCTCGGCCTCGTAGGTAATGCCCAGTTAACCTAGCTGTTCGATGTCAGCAATCATCTGCGACACCTAATGCTCGACAGATGTACCATCTGACATACGTGAGCGAAAGAGATTCTATTAAGATCTAAGGTTAGAAATAATAATTAGAAATTTTAATTATAATTGGAAATTTTAATTTAAACTGCAATAATAAAATAAAATATCAGGGTTATGGGATCCATTTTTAATATTTTAAAAATAGAAATCTCACTTTTTATAATATATAATTTGTCCTTATTACCAAATTAATTTATTTCAGGAATTAATTATGCCAAAACATATAAAATCAGCCATAAAGCGGTGATAACTTATATCTATAACAAGTCTAGTTAGGTACTCAATTATGCCAAATAAATAAAAAACCAACCATATAGGCGGTATCAAAATTTGTCAATAATTAATTCAGATTTAAATTAAGTATTAATCATTAGATTATAATTTATATATTATAATATAAGTGAGATTAATTTATATTTTTATTTTAAAAGCATCACCATTTTCTCCAGCAAAAAGAAATTAGCTACTCATAATTTGAATAAAAACACACATAATTTTATTATTGAAAGAAAAAGAAAATACAAGAAAGCTTTAAAGAAAATAAAACAGACAAAAATTGGATCCCTTCACAAAATTTCAAAGAGAATCGTGTGAAGGAAGCTGAGGAAAATGAGGTGCAGAGCACCTCTATTTATAGAAATTTTGCAAGCTCTGGAAATATATAGGAATATGTTTCTGGAATTTGGAGCGTCGCGACGCGCAAGGCTTTGCATCGCGATGCGTGACCCAAAACAGTCCCAAATAAGTTTTATCTCATCCCAGTTTCACCCTAGCATGTTAGAGGCCACCCTAAGGGTCTCGTATCGACTTGTTTATATACAATACACTATAATATAAGTATGTCATGTCTGAAAACAGTAGCGAGTATTTAAATTGATAGATATAGTTTAATTTATTTAATATACTCCGTGATTTAATTTCTAATCAGAGTTATCGATTAGAGGTTATCGCAGGAACCACAAACCTTTTGGTGAAATGACGTTATGTTAGCGGAACTCCAAATCTGTGAATATACACTTTCTTTTAAACTGATTTTCATTATATTGTTGTTCATATCAGACTTACTTTTTACTGTTAGGGCGTTGGCCAATTTTATTATTAGTTTTATTTTGTTTAGCATGTTTTGAGAAATGATTTAGAAAATAAATATTTTCAAAACATGAGTTTTATGTTTTCGAGGCATGGGGAAAAACCCACCTCAGTATGTAACTTGATTCAGATATGGAATTGACGGACAACACATGTGCACGTGTAGAGGACTGGGGGACGGCGATACGTAACGCCCCCATATCCTAGTTTCAGAGCTTGGAGGGTACCATAGATTAACACCCCAATACGACTAGTTTCAGAGAAAGAAGTGGCATGGTTTGGGGGACGGCGATACGTAACGCCCCAAAGTCATGGATTTGCACTCCTGGGTCTAGTTAGGCGTATGGGGGGGACAGCGATACATAACACATCCATACGTCAGGTTTTCAGAGACAGATATAGTTTTCAGCAATAGTTTTCAGATGCAGTTTTCAGAGAAAGTTTTTAGAAAAAAAAGTTTTCAGAAAACAACAGTTTTATAAAAAAACCTTTAGAAAGGATAAGTTTTTACTGAATGAGCTCAGAAGAGATTTTCAAAAAGAAACTCAGAGTTTTCAGACAGAAAAAGAGTTTTCGTATAAAGCCATTTCTTGGATTTTGAACCAAATATTTTTTTTATATAACAATATTTCAGTTTTCATCCACTCACTTAGATCATACAACGATCCAACCCCCCCCACAACGATCCAACCCCCCCCCCCCACAACGATCCAACCCCCACATACACGCACTCCCAGTTTCTTTGTTTTACAGTTATTCCCAGAGGACGAGCTCGAGAGGGCGAATATTGATGGCAGTCACTAGAGGGTCTGAGTCCACCAGTCAGAGATTGAGTTAGTCGAGTTAAGTAAAGTCCAGTCTAGGCAGTTGTATACTAAAGATGTGTATAAGTATTCATATATAGAGTTTTTGAGTCCGTTGATATTTGTACGTTTAGTCGTACGTGAACTATTTTTGTACTATGTCATGGTTTTAGGCATTGGTCCCATATGAGAGATTACATTTGAAAAGAGTATTAATGTTGAGCATAGTTAGAAAGTCATAGGCTCAGAGGGATAGTATGGTCTATTCCTTGCCGGTAGCATCTCTGGATTGGGGATGTTACAATCCATGTGTCGACTAGAGTGATTGAGACGACGTCTTTTGTTTCTTCCTTCCAAATAGCCGGCTGTTGGACAATTATGACCCATAGCGTCACTATTTGTACAGATCATGGTGTTGTTGTACAAATTAACTATGTGACAAATGAGATTGCTCTCTTATCATTTGTGATTAGATCACCATGATGTATAAATGATAGGAGGTCCTTATGATTTGTTCCTGGATTGAGAATGATATGAGACAGTATCAGTCCACGAAGGATAAATCATTAAATATCCCTAGTCAGAGTATTATCGAGATTGGACATCGATAATGCGTAAAAGACTAGTATTACACTTGTGAGCGTTGTGAGGGCATAACGACATAGTTCTCATATATTTGGATATACGATACTCATGCAAGTGTAATAGGAGGTTGTGTTTTACCGATGGTACAGGAAACAGCTTCGCTCTGGATAGACCCCATCGGAATTCCATTGGTAGTATGACTATGTGTCTATGGAAGTCCGAAATCAGGGTAGGTGTATTTGGTCTTAACCTGAGACTTGAACCGCTAATACTTGCGACAATCAATATAATTTGGTTTTGGTCGTCCAGGGCTTTAACAGGTTTCGTGTACGCCTCTGCTAGGTATATTGAGAATCGTATTGTGTTGGGTGTGATGTCAAGACGGAAGTATCACTCCAGTCATATGGAGATGATGGTCACGTAGGATACGGTACTGGTTCCCTTATGTACTGCAGTCATCGGGATAAAATGACAAGGTCATGTTTATCCGATTATAGAGACTAGTTACCAGAGATCCGACATGTGCTTCGTACGGGGCAGTCACAATTCCAGCCCCAGGCCTAGCACGTGACATCAGATACTGGATCGAAATACGCAATACTACATATACTATGCCTGATATAGATCGCTTATTCCTGTAAGCATGTTTCTGGAGAATTGGGAAGGCATGACGCTTTGCTAGAATCCAACCTTGTCTTGTAAATCGGTATAAACGTAGTATTGGGTACTTACGTGTTCGGATAGTCCGACGACCGAATTTACTGCCAACATATCCGGGGATCTCATGGGTCGCTTCCCGAAGATTCACCGATGACGTATGACTCGCACTTTAATTAATCTGTGATTAATTGGATGAGAGAGAGAATTAATCTGGGATTAATTGCGGAGATATTTTATCTGGGATAAAATATCAATAAAAGAGAGAGAACGATTAATTTGGAATTAATCGATAAATTAATATATTCGATATATTAAACGAAATTGGATTTCGACGCGGAATTAAATTAGATTTTCATTTGGGCGAACGAGTTAATTTAGAATTAATTCGTTAGCGACGTGAATAGTAATTTTGCTAGGCATGATTATTTAATTAAATTAGATTTAATTATGACGCAACGGAAAATTCGTTAATTTGGAATTAGCGAACCCGAGCCCGAGACCGAGATTGTTTGCGAGCGCATTCACATTTCGAATTCGAGTGCGGCACGCAAGTTAAATCAAGCGTCAAATCATTAGTCGCATCAAGCGTCAAATCATTAGTCACTTTGAGTGATGTGATAACTTGTCACTTGATTTGATTGATTGATGGATTGATGGTGGTAGTTGGCAAGCATTTAAGGCTTGACTTTTTGAAAATCAAAAGTGGTATATGTTAATTGATTTTTAGAAAATCAATAATCTAATACACAACTCAATCTATCTCTTCCATCATCTCTTTCACATGCCCATTTGGGCATTTTTCTTCTGTTTTTTGCTGGGCAAAACCGACAGTGAAGGGAAGCAAGGTGTGGTGATTTTGTGGCAAAATCATCAAGAGCTAGCACTCCGAGAGACATGCGAAGGTGATAGGGAAGTCCACCCATGAGCATGGAGGTTTATCACAAAGCTTGGAGCTTGGAGCTTGGAGGAGGACCAAAATGCCGAATTTGAGGACTGCATTTTCAGCCACTGCCGAGGGCTTGGAGGAGGCAGAAATAGGTTTTGTTGTCCACCGCGTCGCTCAACCGATCGATGTAAGTATTCCGCAACTTCCTCGATTTGTATTCGCACATATTTTCATTGCTCGATTTGGATGATTGAGTATGCTTAAATGTGTTTTAATTTAAGATTGATTGGATCAATTTCAAAAAAAATGGTTTGGAACAATTTTGCCCAAAATTTTAGGCTTGGCCGAAAATGAAGAGAACCATAATGTCTTGGAATTATTGATTTTTTGATCATTGGATGTGTTGGAAATCAATTGGGAATGTTGAATGGAATTTAATTGGATTGAATTCGAATTGGACATAAAATCCCCATTTTGTCGAGAGCATTATAGCATGGTTTGGGTTTGATTTTTGTTAAATTGTGTTGGACATGATTTAATGATGATAAGCATGATTAATTAGGCTAATTTGGTGTTTTGGAAATATTGATTTGGGTAATTAATTATGCTATACACTTGGAATAATTAAATTGTGAAATTGGATTTTGTAATTTAATTAAATTGGGCTAATTTTGGAAATTGGGCTTGTAATGTTGTAAATGGGCTTATTGGGCTTGGTTGTACCAAATTAGGTTTAGGCTAAATTGGTTGGATCCAATTAGGGCCAAAACCGCTTCCATAAAGCCCAAATGCGACTAATGGACCTTAATATATTTAATTGGGCCTAATGGGCCTAAATTGATTTATAGGCTTATGGGGTTACTCCTTGATTGGGCTTTGGTTATTGGGTTTGACCCAAGTTGACCAAAAGTCCACGCCTTAAAGAAATTAATTAAAAGCCCATTGGATTTTAATTAAATAAACATTGGATGTTAATCGGGCTGTGAGACCCGTAACGATTAATTTAGAATTTAAATCGTAAAGGTTTATTAATAAAGTGTAATATTTAATTTGAAATTAAATAATGAATTAGTATTAAATACAAGTTGAATTGGATTTAATTTTGTAATTTAATATAATTCAAGAATTCGTACTTTGAGTACTTATTCGCTAAACGAGTTTGACTCGCACAAAATCAAATCGTTGTTTGAACATTGGATGGTCATTAATTATCAGATTAATTAATTTGATTAGATTGATTGATAACATGCTTGTGTGAATACATGGTTGCGATGCATGAATAATGTATATCAGATGGATATTAGATGGGTAGGGCAATTTTAGAAATTGTTGTAATATATTTGGAATTTATTAATTGGACCTGCGTGTCCAGCCTATTACCTCCTTACTCTTTGTATTCTCTTCTCACCTATTCCCATCAATGTAAATGAGGTTTCTTTAGAAGTGTAGTGTAACGGGTAGAAGTAAATACTTGTGCTAGCGGGAGAGAGGAAAAAAAGAGATTTGTTCTAGGATCAATGTGTTAAGTATCCATCCGCATATCATTATTATATATTTATATGCGCCTTATTATGTGTTTAGAATGCATGTTTAAGGGTGTATGATGATGAGACCTTAACAAAGATAATAAATTGGTTGCCAATTTGCAAGCGAAAAACCCTCGCAAAATATTAAGCGTTTTTCCTTCCATTGAGTGATTCTTACTCAAGATTTAAGACTGGCATTGGTTTGTTGGCCAAAGTCAAGACCTTTTTCCGTCGAGGATGTGTTTGAATCACGAAGGCTTTGTTACATATTGGTGTCTTGTCCAAGTTGTGGTTTGTTGGGCAAAGTCAAGACCACTTCTTGTCCATCGACATTGATTACGAAGCTTTCCATAGTCAATGGTTACGCTTAACTGAGATCACTAAGTTTATTGTGCCAAAGCCAATGCTTAGTTGATTTAGAGGAAAAAGATTAGGCAATATATTGGATATATTGGCATATATGAGATATATGTTTCGGACTTGGATGTCCCCCTACTGGATCTAGGAATTGGATCGGATCCAATTGATCTTAGAGATCTACCTAGTTAATTATCATACAATTTGTTGGCCAAAGTCAAGATTGTGTAATATTTAACGGGATCCTAGCCCACTAGGAAACACGGTTTCCCGAGTACTCGACAGAGGGTTAGAGGCTCGCCGAAAAATAGTGGGAGGCAAGAATTAAATTTGCAATATTCGTTTAATTACTTGCCATACGCACTCAAAACAAATATCATTCGTCAAATAAATTAAATGTTAGTTGGACTAATATTTAAATGTTGTTTTAAATTAACAGTTGGACTGTATTCAACCTATTAAATTATAGTTGATTAAATAGTTGGACTATAGTAATCATTATAATAAATAGTACCGAAATCATTGATTAAATAGTTGGACTATTAGAATCAAGATATAATTGAAAGATTGACATTTAAAACATAATCCTAGGGAAAATATATTTAAATGGTTTAATTTTTCAAATTGAGAATAAAATTTCAGGATGGTCCTGGAAACTAATAAGTTACTTTATTTGATAAAATAACATATTTAGCCTAATCCCGAACTAAAGCAAATAGTAGAGCATGATCTTTGGAAGATTCATGTGATGATAACTTTAGTGCTTAATCCATTAAGCTTGCCGAATAAACTCCTTAATTTCTTTATCAGAACTAAGGATTAGATCCTTAAAGTATGATAATGAAATTGAAGGATCTTCATAAATCTATACTTAGATTTTAGAAGTAAATATTGCAATAATGAACTCTTGGAGAGTTAATGGCTATTCTCAAGGAGACAAAACCAAACTTTGCAATAAGGCAAGAAGCGCAAGGCGCACCTTACTTCGATATTCTAGAAGACCAAGGCTTGGCCAAAGGCTTCTGGAGTGTGGAAAAGGGCAAAGGCAAAATCATTATAATCTTCTGGGAAGATAAATGGCATATCCCAAAATGTCTGCCTAAATTGTGGCAAACGGGATAGCGGAAGCGTGACTGCCGTTTGGACAAAGTAGACATGAAGGAACCGAAGATGGGGCAAGGCTCTGACTTCAAACATGTTTGTCATAATTATGTTCATAACTAGTATTAAAAATTGGATTTTAAAAACTTGGTGTGTTACATAAATATCTACTGATGTTCAGAATCTGCTATGAGCAGGATACTGACTTCAGTGGAGATTTATCTGCGAATCGGAAACGGGACGAAAGTCGCTATTTTGACCCTAGAAACCTGAATTTAGGGACTACCCTTTGGGTGTGTACTTAAATTAGGAAACTGTTAAAATGTAACTAGTTTGACTAGGAACATTATCTCTATATCAGTGTATAATCTGTTGCGGATATACATTTATATTCTAGAACACTAAAGTGTTTCATTACATAAAGATGATATTGAGATAAACACATTAGATGTGAATAACAACATTTATATTTTGAATATAAATAAATCTCAAACGTATAACATGACAAACAAATTGCTCAAACTGATTTGATCAGAAGAGACTTTATTGTGGCATTGTTGTCTGGGACACAATTAAACAAGACTCATATATCCACACTTTTGAAGAGTGGGTACTAGGACATATTTGATCATATTCAAATAAAGTCTACGAATCTAGTTTATTGGGCAAAGTGCCTACAACATTATTTACTTAGTAAAAGTGAAAATACAACCGATCTGTTAGCCCTAGTTCATAGTGAAGCAAGTGGGCCCATGTCTAGCTAGGCTAGAGGTGGATATGAATATTTCGTGACCTTTACGGATGTGGCATCGCGTTATGGTTATGTGTTTCTTTTCAAGAACACAAATCAAAAACTTTTATTGTTTCGACACGAAATAGACAAACAGATCGGCTAAAGTATTAAACGTCACGGTAAGACCGTAATGGAAAATACTTAACAATAAGTTTCTAATATACTTGAAAGAGTATAGTATTCTTTCAATGAGGACTCCTCCCGGAACACGTTATTTTGACGATGTGTCCGAACGGATTAACCGAATTTTGTTGGACATGATAAGGTTAATCATGAGTCGCTCTTCGTATTTGAGTACTTATTCGCTAAACGAGTTTGACTCGCACAAAATCAAATCGTTGTTTGAACATTGGATGGTCATTAATTATCAGATTAATTAATTTGATTAGATTGATTGATAACATGCTTGTGTGAATACATGGTTGCGATGCATGAATAATGTATATCAGATGGATATTAGATGGGTGGGGCAATTTTAGAAATTGTTGTAATAAATTTGGAATTTATTAATTGGACCTGCGTGTCCAGCCTATTACCTCCTTACTCTTTGTATTCTCTTCTCACCTATTCCCCTCAATGTAAATGAGGTTTCTTTAGAAGTGTAGTGTAACGGGTAGAAGTAAATACTTGTGCTAGCGGGAGAGGAAAGAGAGAGATTTGATCTAGGATCAATGTGTAAGTATTCATCCGCATATCATTATTATTTATTTATATGCGCCTTATTATGTGTTTAGAATGCATGTTTAAGGGTGTATGATGATGCGACCTTAACAAAGATAATAAATTGGTTGCCAATTTGCACGCGAAAAACCCTCGCAAAATATTAAGAGTTTTTCCTTCCATTGAGTGATTCTTACTCAAGATCTAAGACTGACATTGGTTTGTTGGCCAAATTCAAGACCTTTGTCCGTCGAGGATGTGTTTGAATCACGAAGGCTTTGTTACATATTGGTGTCTTGTCCAAGTTTCGGTTTGTTGGCCAAAGTCAAGACCACTTCTTGTCCATCGGCATTGATTACGAAGCTTTCCATAGTCAATGAGTTACGCTTAACTGGGATCACTAAGTTTGTTGTGCCAAAGCCAAGGCTTAGTTGATTCAGAGGAAAAAAAATTAGGCAATATATTGGATATATTGGCATATATAAGATATATGTTTCGGACTTGGATGTCCCCCTACTGGATCTAGGAATTGGATCGGATCCAATTGATCTTAGAGTTCTACCTAGTTAATTATCATACAATTTGTTGGCCAAAGTCAAGATTGTGTAATATTTAATGGGATCCTAGCCCACTAGGAAACACGGTTTCCCGAGTACTTGACAGAGGGTTAGAGGCTCGCCGAAAAATAGTGGGAGGCAAGAATTAAATTTGCAATATTCTTTTAATTACTTGCCTTACGCGCTCAAAACAAATATCATTCGTCAAATAAATTAAATGTTAGTTGGACTAATATTTAAATTTTGTTTTAAATTAACAGTTGGACTGTATTCAACCTATTAAATTATAGTTGATTAAATAGTTGAACTATAGTAATCATTATAATAAATAGTACCGAAATCATTGATTAAATAGTTGGATTATTAGAATCAAGATATAATTGAAAGATTGACATTTAAAACATAATCCTAGGGAAAATGTATTTAAATGGTTTAATTTTTCAAATTGAGAATAAAATTTCAGGATGGTCATGGAAACTAATAAGTTATTTTATTTGATAAAATAACATATTAAGCCTAATCCCGGACTCAAGCAAATAGTAGAGCATGATCTTTGGAAGATTATTGTGATGATAACTTTAGTGCTTAATCCTTTAAGCTTTCCGAATAAACTCATTAATTTCTTTATCAGAACTAATGATTAGATCCTTAAAGTATGATAATGAAATTGAAGGATCTTCATAAATCTATCCTTAGATTTTAGAAGTAAATATTGCAATAATGAACTCTTGGAGAGTTAATGGCTATTCTCAAGGAGACAAAGAAAAACTTTGCAATAAGACAAGAAGCGCAAGGCGCACCTTACTTCGATATGCTAGAAGACCAAGGCTTGGCCAAAGGCTTCTGGAGTGTGGAAAAGGGCATAGGCAAAATCATTATAATCTTCTGGGAAGATAAATGACATATCCCAAAATGTCTGCCTAAATTGTGGCAAACGGGATCGCGGAAGCGTGACTGCCATTTAGACAAAGCAGACATGAAGGAACCGAAGATGGGGCAAGGCTCTGATTTCAAACATGTTTGTCATAATTATGTTCATAATTAGTATTAAAAATTGGATTTTAAAAACCTGGTGTTTTACATAAATATCTACTGATGTTCAGAATCTGCTATAAGCAGGATACTGACTTCAGTGGAGATTTATCTGCGAATTGGAAACGGGACGAAAGTCGCTGTTTTGACCGTAGAAACCTGAATTTAGGGACTACCCTTCGGGTGTGTACTTAAATTATGAAACTGTTAAAATGTAACTAGTTTGACTAGGAACATTATCTCTATATCAGTGTATAATCCGTTGCGGATATACCTTTATATTCTAGAACACTAAAGTGTTTCATTATATAAAGATGATATTGAGATAAACACATTAGATGTGAATAACAGCATTTATATTTTGAATATAAATAAATCTCAAACGTATAACATGACAAACAAATAGCTCAAACTGATTTGATCAGAAGAGACTTTATTGTGGCATTGTTGTCTGGGACACAATTAAACAAGACTCATATATCCACACTTTTGAAGAGTGGGTACTAGGAAATATTTGATCCTATTCAAATAAAGTCTACGAATCTAGTTTATTGGGCAAAGTGCCTAAAACACTATTTACTTGGTAAAAGTGAAATTTCCACCGATCTGTTAGCCCTAGTTCATAGTGAAGCAAGTGGGCCCATGTCTAGCTAGGCTAGAGGTGGATATGAATATTTCGTGACCTTTACGGATGTGGCATCGCGTTATGGTTATGTGTTTCTTTTGAAGAACACAAATCAGAAACTTTTATTGTTTCGACACGAAATAGACAAACAGATCGGCTAAAGTATTAAACCGTCACGGTAAGACCGTAATGGAAAATACTTAAGCAATAAGTTTCTAATATACTTGAAATAGTATAGTATTCTTTCAAAGAGGATTCCTCTCGGAACACGTCATTTTGACGATGTGTCCGAACGGATTATCGAATTTTGTTGGACATGATAAGGTTAATCATGAGTCGCTCTGAGCTACCATTTCCTTCAAAGGATACACTTTAAACAGTGCAGAACTTATTTTGAATAAGGTTCCATAAAAATCTGTTTGAGAGATATCATATTAGATATGAACATGAAAGAAACCGGGTTTCTCATTCCTATAAATTTGGGAATTCTAGGCATATGTTTGGATGTACCAAACTAAAACCCAAATTGGATAAGTGCCAATTGTAGGTTATCCCAGGGAAACCAAAGTATAGTACTTATACAACTCACAAGAGAACAATTTAATTAACAGTTGGACTGTATTCAACCTATTAAATTATAGTTGATTAAATAGTTTGACTATAGTAATCATTATAATAAATAGTACCGAAATCATTGATTAAATAGTTGGACTATTAGAATCAAGATATAATTGAAAGATTGACATTTAAAACATAATCCTAGGGAAAATATATTTAAATGGTTTAATTTTTCAAATTGAGAATAAAATTTCAGGATGGTCCTGGAAACTAATAAGTTACTTTATTTGATAAAATAACATATTAAGCCTAAGCCCGAACTTAAGCAAATAGTAGAGCATGATCTTTGGAAGATTCATGTGATGATAACTTTAGTGCTTAATCCATTAAGCTTACCGAATAAACTCCTTAATTTCTTTATCAGAACTAAGATTAGATCCTTAAAGTATGATAATGAAATTGAAGGATCTTCATAAATCTATACTTAGATTTTAGAAGTAAATATTGCAATAATGAACTCTTGGAGAGTTAATGGCTATTCTCAAGGAGACAAAGCCAAACTTTGCAATAAGGCAAGAAGCGCAAGGCACACCTTACTTCGATATTCTAGAAGACCAAGGCTTGGCCAAAGGCTTCTGGAGTATGGAAAAGGGCAAAGGCAAAATCATTATAATCTTCTGGGAAGATAAATGACATATCCCAAAATGTCTGCCTAAATTGTGGCAAACGGGATCGCGGAAGCGTGACTGCCGTTTGGACAAAGCAGACATGAAGGAACCGAAGATGGGGCAAGGCTCTGACTTCAAACATGTTTGTCATAATTATGTTCATAACTAGTATTAAAAATTGGATTTTAAAAACTTGGTGTGTTACATAAATATCTACTGATGTTCAGAATCTGCTATGAGCAGGATACTGACTTCAGTGGAGATTTATCTGCGAATCGGAAACGGGACGAAAGTCGCTGTTTTGACCGTAGAAACCTGAATTTAGGGACTACCTTTCGGGTGTGTACTTAAATTATGAAACTGTTAAAATGTAACTAGTTTGACTAGGAACATTATCTCTATATCAGTGTATAATCCGTTGCGGATATACATTTATATTCTAGAACACTAAAATGTTTCATTACATAAAGATGATATTGAGATAAACACATTAGATGCGAATAACAGCATTTATATTTTGAATATAAATAAATCTCAAACGTATAACATGACAAACAAATAGCTCAAACTGATTTGATCAGAAGAGACTTTATTGTGGCATTGTTGTCTGTAGGGGTGAGCAACAGTTCCGGGTCTACCCGGAACCTGTTGGAACCGGACCGATTTTCCGGGTTTGGAACCGGAACCAGTTATAATCGGGTAGGTTCCGGTTCCAAAAATGAAGGAACCGATTTTATCCGGGTAGGTTCCGGTTCCAAAATGATCGGAACCGGAACCGGACCATGGAACCGGTTTTAATAACGTACTGGATAATTTCTGTTGAAATTTAGAACCTAAATTAGGTAGAAAATTGTATTTCTGAGAGTGAATCTAGTCTTAACAATGTGAAATTTATAGATGTTTAAAACATTTTTATTACTTCTTGTTATTACTGGTTATTTCCAATTGGCCAATACTTTTACTGGATTATAACATTTTTTTTTGCTTGTTCTGATTACATTCAACTGAGTGTTAAACTGGGACTACTGATGGCCTCTGTTTAAACTGGGACTACTGATGGCCTCTGTTTTTAAAAGTCTAAAGCTTCATTTTCTTCGTTCTTGAGCTTCTGCACTCCGATTTGGTCCCCGTTTTTTCCTACGGACTCGTATTGGAATGTAGTTTTTATTAAAATATTTTAAAATAGGGTAATTCGGAACCGGACCGGAACCGGACCGGAACCGGATTGGAACCGAATAATAGGGTACCCTATTTAATTGGGTAGGTTCCGGTTCCACTTAGTGCGGAACCGAATTTTTCTGGGTAGGTTCCGGTTCCATGCGGAACCGGAACCGAAACCGATTTTGCTCACCCCTAGTTGTCTGGGACACAATTAAATAAGACTCATATATCCACACTTTTGAAGAGTGGGTACTAGGAAATATTTGATCCTATTCAAATAAAGTCTACAAATCTAGTTTATTGGGCAAAGTGCCTAAAACACTATTTACTTGGTAAAAGTGAAAATACCACCGATATGTTTGGCCTAGTTCATAGTGAAGCAAGTGGGCCCATGTCTAGCTAGGCTAGAGGTGGATATGAATATTTCGTGACCTTTACGGATGTGGCATCGCGTTATGGTTATGTGTTCTTTTCAAGAACACAAATCAAAAACTTTTATTGTTTCGACACGAAATAGACAAACAGATTGGCTAAAGTATTAAACCGTCACGGTAAGACCGTAATGGAAAATACTTAAGCAATAAGTTTCTAATATACTTGAAAGAGTATAGTATTCTTTCAATGAGGACTCCTCTCGGAACACGTCATTTTGACAATGTGTCCGAACGAATTAATCGAATTTTGTTGGACATGATTAGGTTAATCATGAGTCGCTCTGAGCTACCATTTCCTTCAAAGGATACACTTTAAACAGTGCAGAACTTATTTTGAATAAGGTTCCATAAAAATCTGTTTGAAAGATATCATATTAGATATGAACAGGAAAGAAACAGGGTTTCTCATTCCTATAAATTTGGGAATGCTAGGCATATGTTTGGATGTACCAAACTAAAACCCAAATTGGATAAGTGCCAATTGTAGGTTATCCTAGGGAAACCAAAGTATAGTACTTATACAACTCACAAGAGAACAATTTAATTGTTGCTCACCATGCGGTTTTCCTAAAAGGAATACCAATATGCAGTGGTCAGTGGGAGGATAGTAAAACTCGATGAAAATCGGAGTAATACTATTCCAGGCACCAATTCCTTAATGGAACAAAAATAGTTCATCAAGGATGAAACTATACCAGTAATCTTCGAATACACAAGAACCACATAAAGCGGAGAGAGTCAGAAAAACAACATGGGGTATGGGTTTCTGATCTCACCTCATAAAGATGTCAATCTTTTGAGGTATACCAACTGACTACGTATGAGGAAGTGATACAAGGTATCGACTCCCTATTATGGCAAAGTGCCATGACATCCGAAATGGATCTCATGTATATCTACAAGTTTGGATACTAGTTGATGTACCGCAAGGCATTGTGTCTATTGGTACTTATAAGTCTTCAAGGAAGACATACATGGATGGCAACATACAATGTATAAAGCTAGGCTTTTAACGGAAAGGTATCGTTATCAACATTATGTCGATTACGACGAAACATTTTACCTGTTGCCACGGTAAATCCATTTGGATAATGCTTGCTGATACTGCATGTTTCATTTATGAAATATGACAGCTGAACGGGAAAATCGCTTTCCTGAAAATGAAACCTTTTGGAGGATGTTTACAACATCCTGACGGTTTTGTCGTACCAAAACTAGCAAACAAGGTTTGCAGGTTACTCGATCCATGGATGGATTGAAGCAAGCATTGAGTTCTTGGAATTATCGTTTTGATGTAATCATAATGGAGTATGATTTAATTCAAAACGAAATGATTCTTGTGTATATAAGGAGGTTAGTGGGAGCGCACTGACAGTGGTTGTCCTATAAAATAATGATAATATGTCATTTCTTGGAAATGATATTCCCATTAAAAATAATCGGTGAAAGCTAGGCTTTCGAGAAAACTCTCCGAGAACTTGTACATTGAAAAATGTATGTGACCTGGTGTCTCATACGCTTTGAGCATATGGATTCACAAACAAGCCAATCCAAGTGATAGTCACTGGATTCATATTAAGAAAATCCATTAGTTTCTTAGAGAACTAAGGATGCTGTCTTATACTATGGAGAAGGAGAACTTGAAGTGACTGAGTTCACTGCTGCAAGTTTCCTAAACCGATAAAACGACTATAAGTCGCAAAACGGTACTATACAGTTTGAAACACCCGAAGCTTTACAAGTTGCAGTGGTTAATTATAATTTTTGTGAGCACATCCACCCTTTTTCTGAACACAAACATATATTCAGACCGTGTGATGTAGACAACTTTGAGATTAGTTTCGACCTCATTGAATTCTGAATTTGAAAGACTTCTTCCTAAAAATTATAGATATGAATCTTAAATGTATTTAGAATTTTATAGATTCTAATTTAGAGTTCAAATGGAGATACTTTTTACATTCCATTAAACTAAATATAAATTTTAGATTTAATTTGAATTTACTCAAATTAAAAGCCCCACTCAAATTTTTACTTTTAATTTTTTTTTTTTAAAGAAGAAAAATGGATAGATTTTGATATTAAAATCATTTGGCTGCCTCTATTGGAAGGCGTACCAATCAACCATTGCTTATAGCATGTTTACAAATTTAGGACATAACTAGGAATGGTAAGAATCTCCCACGGGATGGAGCTCACGAGACCTGATATATTAGAAACGGATAAAAAGATAACTATCTATACTCATTAGTTGAATAAGTGGGGTATGAATATTGATATACCCGTTTAAATAAAATAAAATTCAAAGGTAAACGGAGACCAATATAAGACCCGATAATTTAGAAACAGATACGAACAAAATTTTTGTATCTATTAATTAAATAAACTTGAGTACAAATATTATCATATTCGGTTTGTTGTCATCTCTAAACATACCAACTAAATTTTAAAAAAGTTAAATTTGTAGAGTAAATAAAATAAAATAAAAAAGCAATTTCTGGTTGAATATATTTTTTTAATTTCAAATCTTTTGCTTCTAGGGTGATTATCGAAGAAGATACGAAAATGATGAAATTCAAACGCCAAAAGCAGAAGGGGAAATTTTTTAGGAGAAAGTAATTTTTTATTTTTGCAGTTTTCGACTAGCTGCGCATGTATGCCATCATAAACAAGGGTGGCAAAAAAATCAGGGTGGCTCGGGGGTAAAAAATTTCAGGCTGGGCCCATGGAGTAAAAGGTCCGGCCCGGGTTTAAAAAAATATTATTTATATTATTTATTTATATAATAAATTAAAAAAAAAAATTATTTTTTTATTAATAAATACCGGGCCAGATAAAGCCCGGCCCGAGCCCAGGCCCGAATCGAGCCTGGCTTTTCCCGGGCCGAAAGACGCCCGAGGGCGGACCAAAAAAATACTTGCCGGGCTCGGGCCGGGTTTATTAAAGCCCGGACCCGGCCCGGCCCATTGCCACCCCTAATCATAAATAGCTTGAAACTATAAAAAAGTCATCATAATAATTGTCCACCACCATCGCCATAATTGATTCCTTTGCCGTCATCATCATCATATTTAGTTACATTATCTACAATCCGAATATGACAACTTAAAGCACCGAATTCAAAATAATTCCAAACCAAAGCAAATTGAAAATTACAAAACAATGTTAACCAATCATCGAAAAACAAAAACAAAGGATAAAATTGAAAGCTCATTAAGATGAGGAAACGAATACATAGAAGGCATTGAATATAAACCAAAGAAAAAGAATAGAAATCCTTTTGCTGATGTTTGTTTCCTGGGATTCTTTTATTTTCCTTTTTGCAGTAAATTAAATTCCTAAGTTCCCAGAACCAGAATTTCCACATCAAAAATGGCGATGGGTATCTTTTCAATTTTAAATAGAATTCAGTCTTAAATTTGGTGCCAAATTCTCCATTTGGACCCATCAGAATTGCAGAATCTTCCTCAATGAAGCAATGAGACTTTTTTTTTTAATTCCATCCCAGTGAAAGTAACAACTGAGTTTTGACTACATGATCAAGAAAATGACACATAATTTGAAGAATTTATTCTAAAGTCTAGGCTATCATGTAAACTCCACCCATTGTTTAAAAATAAGCCTGAGGCGGCGCCTCGGGGCGCCTGCCTCTGGCGGGATTTATCGATTGGCCGCGACGATCGCATGAGGCGGCCGCCTCAGGCCGCGTCATGCCGAGGCGGCGCGACAAGGACGTTTTGAAGGCAACAAAACTTCGTCTCTCTCACATACGATATAAAAAAAATAAAATAAATAAAAACAGATCTAACCTTTTCGAAAGTCGTCTCTCTCGCTGGTCTCTCTCTCGCTGGTCTCTCTCTCCACTGGTAAGGTCGCTGGTCTCTCTCTCTAATTTCCATTTCTTCTTCCAGCAATATGGGCGTCTCTCTCTCTCTTTCAATTTTGATTTCTTTTTCTCGCTGGTTCTCTCTCTAATTTCCATTTCAATTTTAATTTCTTTTTCTCGCTAGTGTCTCTCTAAATTAAAAACATATCTAAATTAAAAACAGGTCTAAAGTCCAAGTGTCGATCGTTTGCATATATTGAATGTCATTGTGACTATCTTGCTGCCACTGTTAGACTGAATTAAAATTTCCAGTAAGATGTCGACTAATAAATTCATAGTGAATTAAACTCAGTGTCTGAAATTTGGATTAAAATATCATGCGTGATAAATAATTGGAGATTTACATTGAATAAGATTTTGTCATCTTCCAAGTTTCATACCGCTAGATACAAATGATAGCTTATTTAGGGATTAATTATCATACTATATTTTGGATTGTTGATATTTTTATTATGATATTTTTATTATTCATATATATTTTTTTTAATTTTCGGATCGAGGTGCCGCCTCGCCGACTCGAGGAGGTCCGCCTCACACCTCGATGGCCAACGAGGCGCTGCCACGTACTTTTAAACATCACTCTACCAGAAAAATAATTTCTCAAATCAAAATGAACAAATTGTTAGGAGGAAAAAAAAAAAAAAACCTTCGATAAAAGTACTTGGGGATTGTGCCTAACGCACATTACGAACAAATAGAATGAAGGTTTAGGAAGATTGGTACCAAGTAAAGTAAAAATACACACCTTACGAACATTGATACCAATTCCATTGTCCAGCATCAGATCATATCATTTTCAATCCCTATAAGAAGGTCATCATGATTCACAAACAAAATTAACACCAAACATTTCACTATAGAGTTATATTTAAACCAAAAAAAATAACGAGAAAATGGTTGAATTTCACAGAAAATTCAAGATTTTGTCAAATCCTCAATTAAATGAAATAACACAACAAATATTGCTCAGGCTAAAGAACTAAGTTAAATTACTGGTGATTTAGCATGCATAATTACAGCAATATAAAAAAATATATATTAATTTTCATTCTTGATTAATTTTTGACACAAACAAATAAACAAAATAAAAATAAAAAGAGCACAGAGTGAGCGCTGGATGCAGAGGTTTATCGATCGATTCATGTATTTTGTGTTATTTTTCTCTCAACAAAATTTGCAGGAAGAGATCGATGAACCGCTGCCTCCAGTGACTTCACTCTCTATTTTCCTGAACAAAAATAAATGAAAATTCAAGGTCTATTGTAAATGATTTGAAAGTAACACAGATCTAAATCTAAAATTCTAAACGCTAAATAAAATAAAAATAAAAAAATAAAATAAAATAAAATAAAATAAAACGACATGAACAACTCTATGAACTGCATATGGAGGAAAGAGTGTGAATGTTGTAAATTAATTGCAAGTAGAGAAATTAATTTGAGAGAGATGGATTTCAACCAGCATTCTGAAGAGTCGCCATTGCTGTGCATCTTAACGAGAAAGAGACGGAGCCGGAGCGTGACTTTTGATAATCACGTGTTACATGAATTTACACTTTTGACCCCAATTGCATTTTCTCAAAGCTGTGTTTAGATTCGTAAAAAGAAATTGAATGTAATGTGATTTTAATATTTTAAAATTATTATTTTGGATGATGGAAAGAAATGAAATAAAAATATGAGATAATATTGTATTGAGAATATAAATTAATTTATAAATTTATTAAATTTTATATTATATCAGTGTGATAAAAAAAAGTTTTGAGCTGTTGAAATTAAGTCATAAGGTTGATATGGAATGTAATTTGAATAAATAATATTATAAAAAAAATTAATAAAAATAATATTAAAATTATTTTTAGAACACATGTAAAATTACATTCCATTCAATAATTTTATTTTATCAAATAATATTTTTAAATATTATATTATTTTTTCTAAACAAAATTATGACATCTTACTTTTTCATTCCATTTAATATCATTAGATTTTATTGGATTACATCCTATTATATAAAATAATCATCATCTTCATCGATCCAAAGATTGTCAAAAGTTTTTGTCTCTTAGTCAATGACGTGGCTGTTTAAGATTTGTTTTGAGTTTTGTGGTCCACATTCATCTCATAATGTAAGGATGTCCCTATCTACTTTTGTTTGTTTGTTTATTATTATTATTATTATTTTTAAATAAATTATAATTTAAATATAAAATTTTGTTCTTTTGTGGTACACCACCAACACTACTGTACAAAATGTTGCTGCATAGGTGTCTGGTTATTTTGACCTCTCAAGTCTTATATTTTCACATTTATTTTAGGATATTGATCTAGCCCAATAAAAATGATATTGGCCCATAATATTTTCTTAAATCCTAGTATAATAATAATACATTTACGTATTCGTGAGTGGAATGAGTTGAAATCAAAATCAAAATAAATTATTTCTTTAATTATATAAATCATAATTAGAATATCAAGTATTATTTCATTAACGTATTTAAGTCGGAATAAATTATTAACAGATTACAAAAATACACATAATTGAAAGTTTTATTTATTTATTTTTTTTCTAAATTATAAATATATTAATAAATTAATAATTACTTGATGATGATAATTATCACACTAATTTTCATAAACAAATTGTTGGAGTTGGTATTCGGCGTGCTAATTTTTTATGATTTTTCTTGTAAATATGTATATGAATAATATTTTATTATGAATGAAATATGCAGTTTCTTCGATATATTTTCTTTTAAATGGTAAAGACATATAAGACGTAGGAATGATTAAGTTATAACGTAATTGTAAAAGCGTCGCAATTGACATGAGTATAAGGAGACTCGTATAGACATGTACGAGTGGGTGAATTATGGACATGAAATTGGATTCCGTGACGGATATATTTGAACTTAGAGAGTCTCACATAATTGAAAATACTCATAGAGCACTAGGGCAATTTATAACGAATAATATTGATTATCCAGATATTGTTTAATGGTTAAACATAAATTACACATGCGGTTTCTTGATAATTTCTAAATTAATATATATATGTATTAGATGCCTAATTTTGATTAGATGCATATTAATTATTTATCAAATGGATTTTGTAGACATGTAATCCATGAATGTATTTATCATTTAATGTAAATGTAGAAATACATTATATATTTAAATTAAATGAATTAATTGATTAATTGAATGAATTTTATATATAAGTATATGTCATTTTGTTCATGACATGTGTTATATTTTAAATGGAGACATGTGGCCTTTGTTTGGTATTATTGGGATTAGCTATTTTTATTTTTAAAATTATTTTGAAAATAAAAATTAATTTTCCTTTGGTTTCGTGCCCCATTTTCGGCAACTACACATATATTAGTGGGGGTTGTTCATTTTCTCCTTCAAGTGAACCAAAGGCAAAAATAGTAAACCTAAGAAAGAGAAAAATTTGAGGAAATCAAAATCAAAGGCTTAGTTTAGGGAATTGAAAAATTAAGGTAAGTTTTCCTAATTTTTTCATAAGGAAATTGTTTCTCTTGCTTTGTTTGAATACATGAGATGTATTTTTTATTTTTTCTTCTTTTGAATATGAGATTTACTTGTTGGAAGTTTGTTAGAAAGAAAGCATGCATGTGTGGTGAATCTTTTAAGGTTAATAAATGTTATTGGAGTTTAACTTGGTTAAAGAATAATAAGTTGTCGTTCTAGAGTTTTTGTTAGGGGTGTCAAAACGAATCAACGAATCGAATTCGTATCGAATCCTAAACGAATCGAATCAAAATATGATGGATTCGTATTCGATTCGTTTATTAAACGAATCCTAATATCAGGATTCGTATTCGATTCGTTTAATAAACGAATCGAATACGAATATTCGTTTATTCGTTTAGTCAATAATATTATTTAATAAAATAATTTACCACACTTGGTTTACATTAATTCTTCATAAATATATACATATGAAATATGTAATTAATATATTTACTAAAAATATTTCATCAAATATTGAAAATATTATTTTTTCTATGCTAATTAGTTATAATTTTTCGAATTTTAATTGAAAATTAACAAAAACTAGTAAATAAAAATAATAAAACGAATCCTAAACGAATAAACGAATCAATGAGCTTAAATTCGTATTCGATTCGTTTAATAAACGAATCGAATCGAATTGACCCATTTATTAAACGAATCCATTTTTTCAAACCCGTATTCGCTTTAAAGCGAATCGAATCGAACGAATAAACGAATCCTGACCCAAATTGCCACCCCTAGTTTTTGTACCACTATATGGAAACCTAGAATTGTTCTTGAGTATTTTGATTGTTGTGAGACTCTTGGGATGTTGGAAGTTTGGATTAGAGCTTGATTGGAAGTTGATTTTAGTGTTATTTAATTAATTTGATTAATTAAATAATTTAGGGTTAATGCCAAATTCTAAAATTGGGATATTTTATTTCATGGATGTAATTATGTATATTAGATGTATACTAATCATTTTGGTAGTGTTTTGGAAATACTTAAATGTGTAATTGGTACTTTTGGACTAAAATGAGAAAAATATAAAAGTTTGCATAATGATGTAATTTCGGCCAAGTGGTGTTTTAGACATTTCCAAATTCGATTTTGAGATTCAATATTAAAATAAATAGTTTATTTTAATAGTCTAAAGAAAATATTTGAAATTAAAAAAAAAAATCGATTTTTCAATGCGATACCCAATAAAATCGTAAGTACGCTAACACAAATCTACCACAAACATAACTTATGTGTTGGTAAAATAAATATAAGAGGGTCAAGTTTAAAGACTTGAGGATGCAAAAATGAAGTATTAGAGGATCAAGTTTCAGACAGCATAAAAGCATAAATGAATTATCAATGTCCCATGGCATCAAAGTTTTCATAAACAAAATGAACATTTCAATCAATTTTTTTTTTTTACTTTTGTAGAAGTCTCAATGAACATCAAAGTTTTCATAAACAAAAGGTTTAGGATTTGATTGTCTGGTTATAGGTTCAATCCAGAAGTATATTTTGTAAGGTTTTGGGGTTAGCGCGGAATCATCTATGTGACTTGAATTTAATATTTTCTTCCAAAACCACTTTAAGGATCGTGGTTATACTGTTATTACTGTAAACAAATATACGATTAAATTAATCTCTATTAATTTTAACATACATGCAATAAATTTTATTTATCAACATAAATAATATTTACTAATAGTAAAACATACTTTGATGAGTTTAGTATTTTTCTTGAGCCTTTTTGAATATCCTCCTTAATTTTTCATTTCCAGCAGTGCACCAAGCGTTGCACCTTTAGTTGGCACACTAGTACTCATCTACGAATAAATCATTCTCACTTTTGAGAACAAAGAATAATCTTTTTCATTTATAAGATGTTGAAATCTTTAGGAACAAATTGAGCGATGAATTCAGCACTTACTATAAGCACCACTGTCCTTTTTCGTAAGCATTTAATTTGCACAAAAATTACAATGTGCAAGCCTTTTGCATGAATATATATATATATATAGGTCTCTTAAAGATTCTTCCCAAAATAAATTAGGATACTTAATTTAATTAGGAATCCTAATTAAATAAAGACTTCCTCATTTAATCTTAATTAGAACTTTTATTAATTTGGGTATTAGCCCACTAAATTAAAGCCCAATAGATTAAATATTATTTGTAAATATTAATTCATTAATTTATCTTACTTAATTTTAATTTTATATTTCAAATTTATTAATCAAATTAATATTTTCAAAATATCTGGATTATCCTAATCCAATCAGGAAATCTTATTTTGCCAAAATAATCATTTATTAACTTTTAATAAACATCCTTGAATTTGTAACATAGACGAGAACTATATTATGCGACCGTCCTAGGTTCATTATCGAGTAATAGTGAAATAATATTAACTCTTTAATATTTCATCTCTATGATATTCCACAGACCATTGTTAATCGCCTAACAGCAAGCCATGGCCCATAGTCGATGAATGAAGTGGGAAAACATATAAACTTGTTAGAATACACTTCGAGCAAGTCATCTCGTTCCTTCCGATATTTATGTTTCTTATCGAGTCTGAGATCATGGTACGGTCAAATCCTTATACTCAATATATCTTTAAACTTTATCTTGTGGATTTGATATCTCTAAGATATCGACTATTTTGGCCAAAGACTTATATCCACAAAATTGAATTTCCTTGAAACATCTCTAGCTTTTATTATCAAAGTTATCGAATCCCATCTTGAAGCATACATGACTTCGCTACATCCTTCTTCATACCGCCCCACCAGTAAAAATCCTTAAGATCATGGTATATTTTAGTAATTCCATGATGCTTGATGTAGGATAAGGCATGATCAACTTTCTCCAACGACGACTGCCTCAACTCTTGAATTGAAGGAACCACAATCTTGTTTTTCTTCATGATGAGATTTTCGATATCTATATAATACTCATTATCCCCCTCTTGCTTTAATCCACTTCTAACCTACTGAATTTGAGAGTTCGCTTCTTAGGCAACTCTGATCTCATCTACCAGGGTGGATCGAATTTGTATCTCTACCAGCAATGCTCCATGAGTGGTTACTTGAAAACTCACTCCATCAAGAATATATTTCTGTATTTGTCTAGCTGGATGCCACCTTCCAATCGGCAAATGGGCTAAACTCTCCATATATTTCCTACTTAAGGCGTCTGCTACCACATTAGCCTTCCATGGTGATATTGAATTGAACAGTAATAATCTTTCAGCAACTCAATCCACCGTCTCTGCCTCAAGTTAAGATCCTTTTGACTCTGGATATACTTGAGACTCTTGTGGTCGGTGAAAATCTCAAACTTTTCGCCATACAAGTAATGTCGTCATATCTTCAAGGAAAAGATTATTGTTGTCATCTCTAAATCTTGAGTGGGATAATTCTGTTCATAGGGCTTTAGCTGTTTAGTGGCATAGACAATAACTTTCCCTCCTTGCATCAGTACACATCCCAATTCCACTCTAGAAGCTTCACAATATACCGTAAATCCTCTTGATCCTGTCGGCATGGCTAGAACATGAGCAGTATTCAATCGCTGCTTAAGCTCCTGGAAACTCTTCTCACAGGCATTCGACCACTCAAACTTCACATTCTTCTGAGTCATCTGTGTTAAAAGGACAACTATTCTGGAGATTTTTTCTACGAATCTCCTATAATATCCTGCTAACCTCAGGAAGCTACGGATCTTTATCACACTGGTAGGTCGGTGCCAATTTTGAATGGCTTCAATCTTCTAGGAATCTACACCGATTCATTCTTTTGACACAACATGTCCCAGAAACACAACACTAGGCAACTTGAACTCACACTTAGAAAACTTGGCAAACAACTTGTGTTCTCTCATCGTCTGTAGTACCTGGTGCAAGTGATCTGCGTGCTCTTGTTCACTCCATGAATACACCATAATTTCATTGATAAAGACTATCACAGATCGATCTAGAAAGGGTCTAAATACCTTATTCATCAAATCCATCAAAGTCACATGGGCGTTGGTCAAGCCAAATGACATTACAAAAAACTCGTAATGTCCATATATGGTCCAAAAGGCTGTCTTCGGCACATCACTTTTCTTAATATTAACTGATGATATCCTGACTGCAGATTGACCTTTGAGAAACACTGCGCCCCATGTAGCCGATCAAACAAGTCGTCAATCCTCGGTATTGGGTATTTATTTTTGATCGTCACTTTATTTAGTTATTCGCTAATCTATACACAACCGAAATGTTCCATCATTCTTCTTTAAGAACAACACTAAAGCACCTCATGGAGACACATTGGGGTGAATGAAACCCTTATCTAACAAGTCTTGCAACTGCCTTCAATTCCTTGAGTTCTGGAGGCACCGTCCTATATGGAGGAATCAATATAGGCTGTGTGCCCGGAACTACATCTATACAAAACTCAATCTTTCTATTCGGCGGTAGTCTTGACAACTCATTAGGAAAAACATTAGGATACTCCTTTACCACCAGAATCTGCTCATTGCCCTTTCCTTCCACTATATTGTCCGTCACATAAGCTAAGTAACCCACGTTTTGTAGTAAACGCTTTCCTCGCACAGCGGAAATGGTTTAGGCACACGGATCGGACTTGAAAATTTTTTCTGCCCTTCTCATTTGAATGCCGAATGCTACTGCTATCACCACTGAAATTTTGCTTCAGTTTTAGATAAAATTCCAGCCCCGAAATAGCCCCAGAACAGTCCCCAACAGTCGGAAAAAAATAGGATTGTTTTGGACTCGATTCGCGCCCAACGCACTGCAGAAATAGCCCCTGAAATGAGTGGACAATAGCTGTGTTTTGGTTCTGATTTTTCACTTGAAAACAGCCCCAACACAGCCCCAAAACATCACAAAATATGCACAAAAAAAACTGGATTAAAACGAAACCAAACCGAGTCCTGTTTCACCAAGAAAGAGCGATAATGAGCAAAAAATAATGCTCACTGCCGAGTACAATGAGAAAAAGATGAAGATGAATTTTGTTCGACACCACAAGTCTTCCGAACTATATCTTGTTACCAACAGAAACTTGTGTGGGCAAGACTTCACAAAATAATCTGTAAACGATTTAGGGATTGAGTCACACAAACAACTTTTGTTCTTTTGATTATTTATTTTTCTTCTTTTTCTTTTGTTTTTGATTTCTCAACTTTTGAGAGAATTGGAGAAGAAGAAGAAAGGTGGCTAGAATTAGAATGAGATCCTTGTACAAGAGAAAAAATAAATTTCTTTTTATATTTAGGGTTTATTATTTCCAAAATAAAGAAAACCATTCCCCTATTCTTCTTTGAATTTTCGGCCATAACATGTAATAAATTCAAAATTTTGTAACAACATATTTACATTCCATAATGACATTATATGTTACAAAAATAAAAAGTTAACACCTTATTAAAAGGTGTAACTTCCAAAATAATGCCAAGGGTTTCCAAAACCCATAAATTGGAAATTCTAACTTTAACCTTATTAAATTATATCAAATATAATTAAATTTAATTCATTTTAATAATTATCATATAATTATTAAAACCATATATTAACTTTTAATATATAGTTCCAAGTGTGACAAAATAATATTATTAATAATATTAATAATATTTATACATTTGTGAGTATATAATTGGACTATCTAATTATACTAAATCCGCTATAGTGAATCGAGCTAGCATGGGGACCAAATGGACCGACGGTTCCGAGCTCCAATAATCTCGAAATATTAATTAAGCTCTTCATTAAATATTTTGTATTATTAACTTCGGGTTATTCCACTAAAAATCCGAAGTTGCACTCTCATTGCCGCATATGATATATTAAGCCGAACCAAGTCGATGTCCATCGATATAGTCACTACATATAGATTAACCCTTCACGAGTATCTCGTAATTAGATCCGGGTCATAATGTCTGTTATACCCCTCTAATTATTTTTACCTTAAGTACCATTAATTCTCTAATGAACGATTTATTTATAACAATTATGAATTTTAATCTTTCTATTCGTAATAGAAAGACTTGAGCGCTCTAACCGTTCAAGTACCGAATCAACCCTTAAGAAAGATACCCATCTACTTCTCGCAAGAAGAAGTGAACTCTATATCTATGTAAGACGTTCCCAGCTACACAACAGACCATGCCCCCAAAGTACGTAGCTATTAGTCGGGACTGCTACACCAACCTCACATTTGTAAATCAAAGGACATAGCCTGCCATGCAGGAGTTCGTAGTACACTCATGATTAAGATCAATTCATATATGACCATCTAGTAGATTGAAATGACTTTCTTTATTTAACGAATGTTATAAGAATGTCATTTCTATCTGGGTCCAGTCCTATATGATCACATCATACAAGGTGCCTCCATTCTCATGTCTCTATATGGACGATCCCGGATCAAAGTCACCATACAAATATAGAATGGACTGCAACTATAGATAAACCACAAATAAAGTACTTTCTTTGTTTGCTCTCTATGGACTATTTAAGATTACTAACTTCAGACTTAAATCCTCTTGTGTATGACACTCATACACTAAGTCTGAAGGTACATAAGTAATCTAAGGTATTCAAGATAATTTATAATATGCGAATATTAAACAAACACTTTGATAAATGAATAATGCATCATTTTATTTCAAAACACATAAAACCGTTTACATTTCATGTAGCTCTAGGGCATACATCCCAACACGTTTTTCTTCCGAAGTAGCTTATACGCTTGCATTGCTGATATCAAATTATGAGGCACTACACTTCTATCCTCATGATAAACTTTGATTGATTGATTAGGAAGATGCAAAGTAACAATCTTCTCACGATAATCTAATACCGCATGGTGCGTAGCTAATAATCCATCCCTAAGATGACATCAAAACTCAAAATGTTCAACACTATCAAATCAATGTGATACGTGTGTCCATCAAAATCAATTGGACAAGCCTTAATTCATTGTGTAACCTCTATAGGATCACCTACTAGTGAAGCTATGATGATGGGTGAATCTAATGGCTTTGTATCTCTACCTAAACAAGTCATAAAATATGGTGATATAAATGAATAAGTGGCAAACGAATCAAACAACACTCTAGCATACACAGAACCAACCGATATTGTACCTATGACAACTGTATTAGATGCATGAGCATCCTGAGATGTGAGAGTATACACTCTACCCTGAGCTCTACTAGTGGAAACATGTCTTCGGTCACCCACTGATTGTACCCTTCCCCCTACTGTCTGACCCATATCTACCGATCTCTACTCTCATTCTCCCATACTCCTATTGGGCTGGGGTTGGGGTACTGATGGAGTAGTACTAGAAGGTGGCAATTGATCTACTGATACTAGATAATCCCTCTTCAGAATGACCTATCTGTCCACATCGATAACAACCTCTACCCCAAACTGACAGGCTTCTGAATAAGATCGTCCACATGTTGAACATAATAGGAAACCTCACCTTGGTTGGGTCACCGATAGAGAAGAAACTACATGATAGGTGGCACTCTGAGTAGGTCTGCAATGTGAACTCCCTAAATCGGGCCCATATCTCGACGTGTAGTCAGAGGGGCTGACATCTACTGCTGTCTACTTGGGACACCTTATTGCGTCCTAACTATCTCATATGATATTGGCCTTTTCCGAGTCTCTCTCTCCGCTTGCCTCTCCCTAACCCACGCCTTAAATCGAAGTGACATCTAGAACTTGGGTATAAGTAGTGGTCGATGTGAAGTGGATGGACCGAAATAAATAATCCTGAAGCCCATTAACAAACCTCTTCACCTTTATCTCTTCAGTACTAACTAAGTGTGGGGCGTACTGGGATAGTCGAGTAAATCGTATATCATACTCAGAAATTGTCATCTGATCCCCCTGGACAAATTGTTCAAACTCTCGAGCTCTGGCATCTCTAATACTCTATGGTTGGAATCTAGACAAGAACATTGTATTGAACTCAATCCAAGTCAATAGAGGAGCACCCCGCCATCGACTATCTCGAAAAGTGATAAATCAAGTATTGACTACATCTCTCAACTGAAAACTGACTAACTCAACCGTCCTCTCTGGTGAACATCCTAAAGCGGTACATATACGGTCCGAATCCTCAATAAACCTGCATGGGTCGGGGGATGACTCTACTCCTGAAACTATCGGTGGATGAAGCTTCTAGAAATCATACAAAGAAACTAGCAGCTCCCGATGTTGCGTGTTTGAACCATTATTGGAGGGGATTCATGAAGTAAAACGGAGGGTCCCGCTTAAAAAATGGTAGGATTGTTAGACAATTATGACCCATAGCATCACTATTTGTACAGAACATGGTGTTGTTGTACAAATTATCTATGTGACAAAGGAAATTGCTCTTTTATCATTTGTAATTGGATTACCGGGATATATAAATGATAAAAGTCCATATGATTAGTACCAGATTAATAAGATATCAGACATTATTAATCCACGTAAGGTTTGATCATTAAATATTCATAGTCGTAGTATTATCGAGACTGGACATCGATAATATGAAATAGACTAGTATTGCACTTGTGCGCGTTATGGAAGCGTAACGACATAGTTCTCATATATTTAAGTATTGGATACTTATGCAAGTGTGATATGAGGTTGTGTTTGCTGATGGTACGGAAACAGCTTCGCTCTGGATAGACCCTTCAGAATCCCTTTGGGAGTGTGACTATGTGTATATGGGAATCCGAATCAGGGTAGGTGTATTTGGTCTTCACCTAAGACTTGCATCGCTAATACTTGCGACAATCAGTATACTTTGGTTTTGGTCGTTCGGGGCTTTAACAGGTTTTGTGTATGCCTTTTCTGGGTATAATGAGAATCGTAGTGTATTGGGTGTGATGTCAAGATGAAAGTATCACTTCAGTCACATGGAGATGATGATCACACAGGGATACAGAACTGGTACTCTCTAATATGCTGCAGCTATCAGGATAATATGACAAGGTCATGATTATCCGATTAAAGATACTAGTTGCTAGTGATTGTTAGGGATATGCCCTATACCCAACTTGTGGTTGGGCTATATGTACACGTATTTGTAATATTTTCATTAATTAATAAAATGACAATCTTTATTATATGTGTCTTACATAACTTATATGAATCATCAACACTGTAATAAAGACCTTGGAGTAATAAGACGATGGCTTCCACGCCTTATGAGAATCATTACTCTTAAATGTTCATAGTCATAGTTTTATGAATAATCTGGGTGTTCACAAAGCGGAGAGACTAGCATGATGATATGATCCGCCCTTAAGTGGGGTAGTCGATCTCATAGGCTACTAGCGGAGATCCGTCCGCTTGGTGTATCACATGGATGCATGAGTTGCTCGTGTCCATCGAACTGACCGCCGAAAGTTTTCATATGGAGTGTTTATCCCATGTGTCTGTGAGAACTTTCATATATCGAGTATATGACTAGTCCTTTGACTTGAGGTCTTTACAATAGTATGTGTGGATCAAATAACTTTGACATTCTCCTTCCCCGGTTCAAAAGATCCGGTCATAAGGGTATGATTGGGTCATTTGTTGAAACACATGAAGTTTGTAAAGATACAACAGAGAATCTCCACTCTCTCGGATAATATTTTCTTCTAAGAGTAGTATTCCAGTTCGCGGGTTGATATGTGTGATCAGTGCTTGAGACTGTGGCCACAGCGGAAGAATCATGTGAGATTCTTGGGTGAGCACGATTCATGACACTATCAACATCAAACCTTTGACAATATGGGTATACACTTTCCGTACCCTAGGTCAATAGGTGGGGATACAGTGAGGCGATGGACCGTATCATATGTAAATCGCATATATAATGGGTATACATATATTTCCTTCTCATTTAGGAGCCTTGGCATGTTGCTAGATGTCAACATTGGTCATTGAAATCGAACTACCATCTGATCAGAGGATAATTTATGTTCGATTAAATTATCACGATTCATTTAATGTCCAACTTGAGGGTAACCCAAAAGGTCACACACAACAAATTCGAAATCAATGGTTAACAGTGCACAATACAAATATAATAGCATATATGATTGCTGTAGGAATTGTTCATAAATGGTTCAATGTGTTTAATTATTGAACATATCATTTATGAGGTTCCATAGTGGCTTAGGGATTGGTGAATGACGATAGGGACACTTTGGGAATTGGAATAATAAAAAAATAAATTACTATTCAAATGAATAGTAATATAAATAGTAAAAAAAAAAATTTATTTGTTTTGAATTCCAATTCGGCCCAAACTCTTATTAGGGTTTTATAATCTCATTAAACCACTAAATTAAGATCCAATGACTAACATTAAATTAGCTTTTATCCCACATCGGATTCTTAATTAATTTTGTTGTCTTTGGAGCACTATATAAACCCAAAGAATTCTTTACAAATTTGCTACACCAAAACCTTTCATATCTTGGGTTTATATAAGTGAACAACTCTAAAGTTTAAGAGTAAGCCACTGATTTTGAGGATCCTTAAGTCTAATTGACTATAGGAACCTCGAGTTAAAAGTTTTGAGGTATTTGCCTAGGCTAGCACCAAGGGCAAAATATCCGTGCACTCAAGGCGTAGTCTTGCCGTTGAGTTTTGGCTTTGGTGTGTGCATCTTTGGAGGCCACACACTTGGGTGGCTCTTTGGAACGTGGAAGAGCTTGCCGAGTTCAAGAAAAGCTTGTAGATTGGAGGGAGGACTGGAGGAGTCTTCGGTTCAAGTAAGTCTTTTTCTTTCTTTATTTTAATTAGAGTTCTTATGATAATTAGCATGTTTAGGTTTATGTTCTTTGCATGTTTTATGATTTTTATGCTTAGAATATATAGTAACATGCCTAGGCTTGTAGAATAATCAAAACAAATGGGTATTGGGCAAAGGAAAAGCGGTATAATAATTTTATTTTCCGCTGCGCACTCGCGGCCGCTTCCCAACAGTGGTATCAGCGCACCGTATTGTTTTGATTATTTCTCACTCGTTTTAACTCGAAATTGGGTGTTTAAAAGCTCGTTGGAAAGCTAACACCCTGAACTTAATTTTAGGAACAAGTTTTGCTTGATTTGGTTAATATTTGAATTGTGAAATTGCATTTAAAGTTCATGCGTCTGCAGAAAAATGTGAATAGTAAATTTATTTGAATAAAATAAAATGCAATATCATAATTAAATATTAATCAAAGTTATTTAATGCCTAAAATAATTCCAACATATTAAAACTCATATGCTTGATGATTCTATGTATGATTAGAATTGGCATGATTATTTTAGGGTGCAAGCATCTAGAGACTTTCTAAGAAATAGAGAGTGTATTGCTTATCCCTTAGCTAAGTAATTATTCCGTGATGAACTTAGAGATTTATTACCTTTAAGGCTAATAAATATAAATCATTTGTTTATAATAAAAGACATTATAAAATATACAAGTGGGTTGGGACCAAGGGGTTAATAAAACTTTCCAAACTAAAGTTAATTTAACCAAATGTATTACTAGAGTTAGATAATGATTTGGTGTCTTCCTTCACTCACTACCTTTTTATAGCCAAAAGGAAAAGCTGTGAAGACATCTAGATAATCATTTACTCAAAGCTTACCTTAAAGCATATTTAAAGTGTTGGACTAATTTGGAGGATCTATTGTTTATTCCTGTCACCAAGGCAATAAGAGCCTAAGAGGTAAGGGTATTTAAGAGAGTTCGCTCCACCCTCCCTCTGGGGAATTTTGAATGGAGGAATCCATTTGACAGTTATTCACTTAAACTTGCTAAAATCATCAATAATAATTTAAGTCTAAAATTTGCCTCCCATTGTAAAGTATAGACCCAAAGGGCTTAAACCGTATTGGCAGGACTAGGCTTTACCAGACCGACCAATACCAATTTGTCCCTAAATCGTACTATTGACAATGGTTTGACTTTTCTGAGTCATAAGACGCAGCGTCCCTTAGGCGTGGTCTTATATCGTAGTGGCAAAGATTGGGTGTCCACAAGGACTAGCATAAGCTATGACATGTTTGATTGCCTAACCCAATGATCAAGGAATTGTGATTTATATCATAAATTGGTTGGGAACCTACCTAATTATCGTATTTTATAACGACCGGCCCTAGTCGGAGTTATGAAATGATGATAATGGGATCCTTGCCCACAAGAAATCCATCATATTGGGGTTGATGCGATTTGCTTAAAATTTTAAAACAATTGAGTGGGAGCAAATTCATAATATTAAAAGCCCATGTTATTATGAAACAATAATGAAAACATATTCCTAATTTTAACATTTTCTCTTAACATGTGGGTTAAAATATTTCACAAACATTCAAATGGAAAACAGAGTATCACTTTGTTCCATCATTGATGAGCATAAGCTCAAAGGGGAGAACTACAATGACTGGTTTAAAAACCTTAAAATTGTCTTACGACAAGAAAAGATTTTCTATGTTCTTGAAAGACCATTTCCCCCTGAACTCGCAGAAGATACTGACAAGATACATTTGATGCTTGGAAGAAACACGTCGATGATGATGAGCAAGCAGTTTTCATAATGCTTGGCTCTATGTCGGACGAACTTCAGAAAGCTCACGAAGATATGGATGCTCAAACCATCATCTTTCACTTGAAGGAGTTGTATGCAACTTCCGTTCATACCGTGAGATTCCAAGTGTCATGTGCCTTATTCCAAACAAGGTATAAGGAAGGATCTGTTAGTGGACATGTGCTTAAGATGATTGGCTACATTGAAAAATTGGCCAACCTCGGGTTCATCATGGATAATGAGATAGGTCACGATCTAATTCTTCAGTCATTACCAAAAGAATTCTCTAACTTTATTATGCAGTTTCATCTGTCTGATAAAGAAGCTACTTTAGCAGAATTGGACAATCTGATAAAGCAAGCAGAGAAGGACTTGAAACCGGAGCTTAAAACCTTCGTCATGCTTACGGGTACGGACCTGAAGCCACAAGGCCCAAAGAAAAATAAGGGCAAGGCCAAGGCTCCAGATCACCTAAAGCCCAATGGTAAGGTGGAGAAGAAAAAGGGAAAGGGGAAATGTTTCTTTTGTGGAAAGAAGGGTCATTGGAAGAAAGACTGCAGATCCTTGAAAGCCAAGGAAGCTAGGGAAGCTCAAGAGGCCAAGAAGCCCAATGCTTCAGGTATGTTGTATATGATTGAACTATATTCTCAAAACTCTGAACCTTCTACTTGGGTGCTTGACACCGGTTGTGGGACTCACTTGTGTAACAAAGTGCGGGGCCTGAGAAACAGTAGGAGACTCCATCATGGGGAGGTTGACTTACGCATGGGTAATGGAGCAAAACTGGTTGCATTGTGCATGGAGACTTATTCATTAGTTTTGCCGAATGGTTTAGTTTTAGACTTAGAAGATTGTGTTTATGTATATTCTCTAGTAAAGAGCATCATTTCAATTTCTTCTTTATATAATAAAGACTTTTCATGCCTAATAAGTTGTAATGAATGTTCTATTTATTTCAATGAAATAAAATATGGAGATGGTATTTTGAATAATGGTATCTATGTCTTAAAAACTAACAAAGAATGTTCAACCTCTAATATATACAACGTTAACTCGAATAATCTCAATGAATCACTTCTATGGCACAGTCACTTAGGTCATATCAATTAAACAAGATTAACTAAGCTACATAAGGATGAATATTTCAAACCCTTCAAATATAAACCTTATGGAACTTGTGAGTCTTGTTTACTTGGTAAAATGACCAAATTACCCTTCATAAGTAAAGGACAGCGTGCATCGGAGACATTAGAACTCATACACTCTGATGTATGCGGACCAATGTCAGTCACCGCTAGAGGTGGATTCTCCTACTTCATTACCTTTGTCGATGATCATTCGTGATATGGGTCTGTGTACCTTATGCGGTACAAATCCAAAGCCTTTGAGAAATTCAAAGACTTCAAGGCTGAAGTAGAAAACCAGCTTAATAAAAGTATTAAGTCACTAAGGTTTGACCGAGGTGGTGAAAACCAGCTTAATAAAAGTACACCTTAATAGTAACGTGAATAATAATTTTTTTTTTATTTTTTTTGAATTCCAATTCGGCCCAAACTATTATTAGGATTTTATAATCTCATTAAACCACTAAATTAATATCCAATGGCTAAGATTAAATTAGCTTTTATCCCATATCGGATTCTTAATTAATTTTGTTGTCTTTGGAGCACTATAGAAACCCAAAGAATTCCTTACAAATTTGCTACACCAAAACCTTTTATATCTTGGGTTTATATAAGTGAGCAACTCTAAAGTTTAAGAGTAAGCCACTGATTTTGAGGATCCTTAAGTCTAATTAACTAAAGTAACCTCGAGTTAAAAGTTTTGAGGTATTTTCCTAGGCTAGCACCAAGGGCAAAATACCTGTGCACTCAAGGCGTAGTCTTGCCGTTGAATTTTGGATTTAGTGTGTGCATCTTTGGAGGCCACACACTTGGGTGGCTCTTTGGAACGTGGAAGTGCTTGCTGAGTTCAAGAAAAGCTTGTGTAAGTGTTCCTAGAACATGCCAAGATCATCTAAGAGTGATTTGTGTGTGAATAAAATCAAAAAGAGTTGCGGAAAATACTCACATTGATCAGATGAGTTCAAAACTTTTTATGCATTTCGGTGGAAGCTCCAAGTCCTTCTTGAGTGTTTCCAACACTTGGGTGAGTTTCCCTAACATCTTGATTCACTCATTTAAGTGCTAGCTTGGAACAAAATGAAAGAAAAAAATTTTCCCCTCCAAGGTTCAAAGTTTCGGCCATGGCTAGGGAGAGAAGAGAGAGTTTTTGATTTTGTGTATTTTCTTTCTAAAAATATTACCAAAGTCAAAAAACAAAAAGGTGTATATCCTTTTTCCAAAAATAAATACAAAGTGTGTTGGACAAGCTTCCAACAAAACCCATCAATCATATCTATCACCAAAAAATGACTTATGATGTAAGTTGGTGGGCCCCACTTTAAATTCAAAATTCAAGTGGGCTTGCTCAACACACTTCGGGCTCGGTTTCGTTTAATCCGATTAAACGAATTTTCCGTTGCGACGTAATTAAATCCAATTTAATTAAATAATAATGCCTCACAAAAATTATTTCGAAAGTCACTTACGAATTAATTCTAAATTAATTCGTTCCCTCGAATTAAATTCCAATTTTAATTACGCATTGAAATCTAATTTCAATTAATATATCTAATATATTATTTAAGCCCAATTTAAATAAATTAAATAGTAAAATCTAATTTAACAATTAAATTTACTTTGCCGATTAATTCCAAATTAATCGTGTCCTCTCTTCTCGACGAATTTAATCCTAGATAAATTCTAGATGTAATTAATCCCAGATTAATTCTCTCTTTTATAATTAATTCCCAGATTAATTATTGCCGTAATTAATCCCAGATTAATTTTCTCTCTCATAATAAATCCCAGATTAATTCTCTGTTCGAGTCAAATCTCAACGGTGAATCTTCGGGAAGCGACCCAAGAGATCCCTGAATATATTGGCAATAAATACGATTATCGGACTATCCGAATACGTGCGTACCCGATACCACGTTCTTACTGATTTACAAGACATGATTGGCTTCTAGCAAAACACAGTGCCTACCCAATTCTCCAGAAATATTCTTTAAAGGAATATGTAATCTTTGTCAGGCGTAGTATACGTAGTATTGCGTATTACGATCCAGTATCGAATGTCACATGCTAGGCCTGGGGCTGGAATTGTGTCTGCCCCGTACGAAGCATATATCAGATCTCTGGTAACTAGTCTCTATAATCGGATAATCATGACATTATCATATTATCCTGATAGCTGTAGTATACAAGAGTACCAGTTCCGTATCCTGCGTGATCATCATCTCCATATGACTGAAGTGATACTTCCATCTTGACATCACATCCAATACACTACGATTCTCAGTATACCTAGAAGAGGCGTACACAGAACCTGTTAAAGCTCCGAACGACCAAAATCAAAGTATACTGATTGTCGCAAGTTTTAGCAATGCAAGTCCCAGTTTAAGACCAAATACATCTACCCTGATTCAGATTCCCATAGACACAAAGTCATACTACCAATGGGATTCTGAGGGGTCTATCCAGAGCGAAGCTATTTCCGTACCATCGGTAAACATAACCTCCTATTACACTTGCATTAGTATCTAATACCCAAATATATGAGAACTATGCCGTTACGCTTCCATAACACGCACAAGTATAATACTAGCATATTCCACATCATCGATGTCCAGTCTCGATAATACTACGACTAGGGATATTTAATGATTAAACCTTACGTGGATTAATACTGTCTCATATCTTATTAATCCGGTACTAATCATATGGACTTTTATCATTTATAAATTCCGGTAATCCAATTACAAATGATAAAAGAGCAATTTCCTTTGTCACATAGTTAATTTGTACAACAACACCATGTTCTATACAAATAGTGATGCTATGGGTCGTAATTGTCCAACAATCTCCCACTTGGCCTATAGCTAATCACTCAAGTGTCCTACACTTGAACTATGTACGGGTCGCTCAAACTTCTGCTGAGAAACAGCTTTCGTCAGTGGATTTGCAGTGTTATCATTTGATGCATTTTATTCGATCATCACATCGCCACGATGTATGATCAAACGAATCAGATGAATCAGTTGAAGTTCATACTTGGATCGTTGATGAGACCGTAATTCTTTAGCCTGTGTTGTAGCCTAGCTCAGCTGCTAACAGAACTATACCTAATCCAATTAGGATTATATAGATCCAAAAATGCTTCTTTTGCTGCCTCAGCTGCAGCAATGTTCCGCTTTTGTTATTTATTCGGCAACAGTATCTTGCTTGGAAGATTTCCAGCTCATTGTTCCGTTATTCAAACTAAATATGTACCCTTATTTCGACTTAAAGTCGTCTTTGTCGATTTGGAAACTTGCAGCGGTGAACCCAGTCACCTCAAGTTCTCATTTCCCCCATATGTTAAGAACGCATCCTTAGTTCGTCTAAGATACTTAAGGATGTTCTTAACATTAATCCAGTGACCATCACCTGGATTGGCCTGATTGTGACTCCATATGCTCAAAGCATACGAGACACCAGGTCACGTATATAACAAAACGTACGAACTTTGGGAGGGTTGTCAGCAGCTTTCTAGATCTATCCCAGTAGATCTTTATTCCTAGAATAAAGCCTGCTTCTCCAAGGTATTCCATGGAGAATTTTAATGAAAGCCAAGCTTTTACCGATTATATTATGGGAATGTTATTGCTTAGAAGCAATACATCATCATCTTATATGACATTCATTATAAGTGTGCTCCCACTAACCTTCTTATATACACAATAATCATATTCGTTTTGAATGAAATCATATACCATTATGATCTCATCAGAACATTGGTTCCAAGAACGCAATGCTTGCTTCAATCCATAAATGGATCGATTTAACTTGTAAACCTTGTTTGCATGTTTTGGCACAATAAAACCGTTAGGATGTTGTAAACATCCTCCAAAAGGTTTCCGTTAAGGAAAGCGGTTTTGACGTCCATGTGCCATATTTCATAAATGAAATATGCAGCATTAGCAAGCATTATCCAAATGGATTTAATCATGGCAACATGTGAAAAAATTTCGTCGTAGTCGACACTATATCGTTGACGATACCCTTTCTGTACAAGCCTAGCTATGTACATTTATATGTTGCCATCCATGTATGTCTTCCTTGAAGACTCATATAGTACCAATAGGCCAATGCCTTCGGTACATCAACCATTGTTCAAAATTGGTTGTATACATGGAATCCATTTCGGATTCATGGCACTTTTCCATAAAAGGAGTCGATACCTTGTATCACTTCCTCATACGTAGTCGGTTCGTCTTCCTCAATAAGATTGATATCTACATGAGGTGAGATCAGAAACCCATACCTCTCAGGTTGTTTTTTGACTCTCTCCGACTTGCGCGGTTCTTGTGTATTCGAAGATTGTGGTACAGTTTCATCCATAATGAACTGTTCATGTTCCGTAAAGAAGTCGGTGCCTGGAACAGTATTACTCTGATTTTCATCGAGTTTTACTTTCCTCCCACTTGCCACTGCATATAGCAATTCCTATTAGGAAAACCGCATGGAGAGCAACAATTATATTGTTCTCTTGTGAGTTGTATAAGTACTATACTTTGGTTTCCCTAGGAGAACCTACAAATAGGCACTTATCCGATTTGGGTTCTAGTTTGGTATCATCCAAACATTCATTATATGCCCAACATCCCCAAATCTTCAGGAATGAGAAACCAGTTTCTTTCCTGTTCATATCTAATATGAAGTCTGTCTAACAGATTTTTATGGAACCTTATTCAAAATAAGTATTGCACTGTTTAATGTGATCCTCAGAAGGAAATTAGTAGCTCAGAGCGACTCATTATTAACCTTACCATGTCCAACAAAGTTCGATTTCTCCGTTCAGACACATCGTCTAATTGAGGTGTTCCGGGAGGAGTCCACTGTGAAAGAATACCATACTCTTTCTGGTCATCTTGAAACTTATATGTTTAAGTATTTTACACTATGGTCTGACCATAATGTTTTTAATACTTTTAGCCGGTCTATCTTTCTATTTCGTGTCGAAACTCTTTGAATTACTCAAAAGTTTATGACTTGTGTTTCATAGGATACACATAACTGTAACGCGATGCCACATCCGTAAAGGTTACGAAGTATTCATATCCACCTCTAGCCTAGCTAGACATGGGCCCACTTACGTCACTATGAACGAGGGAAAATAGATCGGTGGCACTTGCACTTTTACCTAGTAAAAGGTGTTCTAGGCACTTTGCCTAATAAACTAGATTCATAGACATCATTTGAATTAGAATCAAATCTGTCCTAGTATCCACTCTTCGAAAGTGTGGATATACGAATCTTGTTAATGTGTCCCAAACAACAATGCCATTTTTAAGTCTCAACATATTTATAAAGTTTGAGCTTTTGTTTGTCATATTATATGTTTGAGATTCATTTATATTAAAAATATAAATTCTGTTATTCACATCTAATGTGCTTATCTCAATATCATATTTATAAACAAAACACTTAGTGTTCTAGAATATAAAGGTATACCCGTAACGGGTTATACTAGATATAAAGATAATGTTTCTAGTCAAACTAGGTACATTATAACAGTTTCCTAATTCAAGTACATGCCCCAAGGGCAGTTCCAAAACTTAGGTTTCTACGGCCAAAACAGCGACTCTCGTCCCGTTTCTGACTCGCAGGTCGATCTCATCTGAAGTCAGTATCCTGCTAATCAGCAGATCCCACACATCAGTACATATATTTATGTACCACATCCAGTATCTAAAATCTAATTTTAAAACCAGCAGTGTACATGTTTATAACAAACATACCTGAAGCCGGACCTTTGTCCGTCTTCACTTCCTTCATGTCTGCCTTGTCCATACGGCAGTCACGCTTCCAATGACCCCATTTGCCACAGTTTAGGCAGACATATTGAGATATGTCCTTTGTCTTCCTAGAAGACTGTGACGATTTTTCCTTTGCCCATTTTTTATATCCCTATAAGCCTTCGGCCAAGCCTTGACCTTCTGGGATGTTGAAGTAAGATGCGCATTGCGCTTCTTGCCCTTTTGCAAGCTCTTGCTCTGTCTCATTGAGCATAGCCATTAACTCTCCAAGAGTTTTCTTTTGCAATCAGTACTTCTAAGATCTAATAATAGATCTATGAAGATCCTTCAATTTCAATATCATACTATAATGATCTAATCCTTAGTTTTGACGAAGAAATTAATGAGTCTTTGCGGCAAGCATAACAGATTGAGCACTAAAGTTATCATCACCGTGAGTCTTCCAAAACTCATGCCACTATTTGCTCAACTCAGGCTCAAGCCCGAGATGTCACTCTATCAAATAAAGTAACTTCTCGGCTCCTAGGACTATCCTGAGGTTCTATTCCCAATTTGAAAATTGAAGCCGCTTAAAATTTTTCACCCAGGATTATGTTTTAAACGCTAATCTTTCGGTTATCTTGATTCCAATAGTCCAACTATCCAATCAACGATTTCAGGTACAATCGAATATAATGATTTCTATAGTCTAACTATATAATCAACTACTATGATTGGTTCAATCAATGTATTGATTACTATAATCCAATTATATAACCAACTACAAATGAAGTAGTTTGAATACAGTTCAACTGTTCAATTAAAACAACATTGAATATTAGTCCAACTAATATATATAAATTTTTAATGACAAAAATGAAATGAGCGCGTATTGGCAAGTAGTTAAACGAAATTGCAAATTTAATACTTGCCTCCCACTATTTTTCGGCGAGCCTCTAACCCTCTGTGGAGTACTCGGGAAACCTAGTTTCCTATTGGGCTAGGATCCTGTTAAATAACATACAACCTTGACTTTGGCCAACAAGTTGTATAAAACTTAACTAGGTAGATCTCTAAGATCAATTGGATCTCATCCAATTCCTAGATCCAGTAGGTGGACTTCCAAGTCCGAAACATATATCCAATATATGCCAATATATCCAATATATTGCCTAACCTTTTTCCTCTGAATCAACTAAGCCTTGGCTTTGGCTCAACAAGCTTAATGAAACCAGTTAAGCGTGACCCATTGACAGTGGGAAAGCTTCGTAATCGAGGCCGATGAACAAGAAGTGACATTGACTTTGGCCAACAAATCACAACTTGCCCAAGACGTACGATATGAAACAAAGCTTTCATGATTCAAACACATCCGTGATGGACAAAGGCCTTGACTTTGGCCAACAAACCAATGCCAATCTTGGATCTTGAGAGAGAATCACTCAATGGAAGGAAAAATGATTAATATCAAATGAGGGTTTTTGTCGCGATTTGGCAACCAATTTATTATATTTTATTAGGTCTCATCATACATACCCCTAAGCATGCATTCTAAAAGCATAATAAGGTGCGATAAAATAATAATGATATTCGGATGGATATATAACAAACTTTGTTCCTAGAACAAATCTCTCCATTTCCTCTCTCCCGTTAGCACTATTCATACTTCTACCCAATTACATAATACTTCTAAAGAAACCTCATTTACATTGAGGGAAATTGGTGAGAAGATAAATACAATGAGAAAAGAGGTAATAGACTGGACACGCAGGTCCAATTTAATAAATTCTAAATTTATTACAACAATTTCCAAAATTTCCCTCACTCTTCTAATATCCATCCGATATACATTATTCATACATACATCCAAGTATTCACACAAAATATGTTATCAATCAATCTAATACAATTAATTAATCTTTGATTAGTGACCATCCAATGTTCAAACAACGATTTGATTTGCGCGAGTCCAACTCGTTTAAGAATAAATACTCAAAGTAAGTATTCTTGAATTATATCGAACTATAATTTTAAATCCAATTTAAATTATATTCAATACTAATTCATATTTAATTCCAAATTAAATAATTACACTTTCAATAGTGCCTTTTAGACTTAGATTCCAAATCCAATCTTAACGGGTCTCAAAGGCCCAATTAATATCCGATACTATTCAATTAAAGTCCAATGGGCTTTCAATTAATTCTTTAGGCATGGGCTTTGGCAATTATGGGTCAAATCCAAGATGCCAAGGCCCAATTAGGAATCACCCTATGCCAAAATCAATTTAGGCCCATTAGGCCCCATTAAAATATTAAAGGCCTAATTATCATATTTGGACTTTATGGAAATTGTTTTAGGCCCAATTGGATCCAACCAATTATCCTAAACCAAACTTGGCCCAACCAAGCCCATTAAGCCCAAATACGATAATATTAGCCCAATTCCAAATTTAAGACTAATTTATTTAATTACAATATTTCAAATATCACAATTATTAAAGTGCAATTAGTACAATTAATCAATTAATCTAACATTTCTAAAATACTAATTAATTCAATTAATCATACTTAACATTTTCAATTTATGTCCAACACAATTGAAGCAAAATCAATTCAATAACATGCTACAAAGCTCACGGCAATGGCAACAAAATTAACATCCATTTTGATTTCAATCTAATTAAATCAACATCTAAGATTCATTTCATGCCATCAACATATCCAATTGTTAAATTTCAAAAATTCCACCATGAGCAACCAAGGGTAACTTTCGGCCAAGCATGTGAATTTGGGGAAAATTAATCTAATCAATTTTTTCATAAAATCAAAGATGCACAAATCCAATTCAACATCATATAAACTCAACCAAACCATCAATTTAAGAAAATCAAGCTCCAAACAAAAAATTCCCAAATTAAAAACATGAACCCTAGAATTCCAAATCAAACTTAGATCACTCTGATACCATTGTAAGTGTTCCTAGAACATGCCAAGATCGTCTAAGAGTGATTTGTGTGTGAATAAAATCAAAAAGAGTTGCGGAAAATACTCACATTGATCAGATGAGTTCAAAACTTTTTATGCATTTCGGTGGAAGCTCCAAGTCCTTCTTGAGTGTTTCCAACACTTGGGTGAGTTTCTCTATCACCTTGATTCACTCATTTAAGTGCTAGCTTGGAACAAAATGAAAGAAAAAATTTTCCCCTCCAAGGTTCAAAGTTTCGGCCATGGCTAAGGAGAGAAGAAAGAGTTTTTGATTTTGTGTATTTGCTTTCTAAAAAAATTACCAAAAGTAAAAAAAAGAAGGTGTATATCCTTTTTCCAAAAAGAAATACAAAGTGTGTTGGACAAGCTTCCAACAAAACCCATCAATCATATCCATCACCAAAAAATGACTTATGATGTAAGTTGGTGGTCCTCACTTTAAATTTAAAATTCAAGTGGGCTTGCTCAACACACTTCGGGCTCGGTTTCGTTTAATCCGATTAAACGAATTTTCCGTCGCGACGTAATTAAATCCAATTTAATTAAATAATAATGCCTGACAAAATTATTACGAAAGTCGCTTACGAATTAATTCTAAATTAATTCATTCGCTTGAATTAAAAGTCAATTTTAATTACACATTGAAATCTAATTTCAATTAATATATCTAATATATTATTTAAGCCCAATTTAAATAAATTAAATAGTAAATTCTAATTTAACTATTAAATTTACTTTGCCGATTAATTCCAAATTAATTGTGTTCTCTCTTCTCTACGAATTTAATCCTAGATAAATTCTCGATGTAATTAATCCCAGATAATTCTCTCTTTTATAATTAATTCCCAGATTAATTATTTCCGTAATTAATCCCAGATTAATTCTCTGTTCGATTCAAATCTCAATGGTGAATCTTCGGGAAGCGACCCAAGAGATCCCTGGATATGTTGGTAGTAAATACGGTTATCGGCCTATCCGAATACGTGCGTACCCGGTACCACGTTCTTACCGATTTACAAGACATGGTTGGCTTCTAGCAAAACACCGTGCCTACCCAATTCTCCATAAATATTCTTTAAAGGAATATGTAATCTTTGTCAGGTGTAGTATACGTAGTATTGCGTATTACGATCCAGTATCGAATGTCACATGCTAGGCCTGGGGCTAGAATTGTGTCTGCCCCGTATGAAGCATATATCGGATCTCTGGTAACTAGTCTCTATAATTAGATAATCATGACATTGTCATATTTTCCCGATAGCTGCAGCATATAAGAGTACCAGTTTCGTATCCTGCATGATCATCATCTCCATATGACTGAAGTGATACTTCCATCTTGACATCACATCCAATACACTATGATTCTCAGTATACCCAGAAGAGGCGTACACAGAATCTGTTAAAGCCCCGGATGACCAAAACCAAAGTATACTGATTGTTGCAAGTATTAGCGATGCAAGTCTCAGGTTAAGACCAAATACACCTACCCTGATTCGGATTCCCATAGACACAAAGTCATACTACCAATGGGATTCCGAGGGGTCTATCTAGAACGAAGCTGTTTCCGTATCATCGGTAAACAGAACCTCCTATTACACTTGCATGGGTATCCAATACCCAAATATATGAGAACTATGCCGTTACGCTTCCATAACATGCACAAATGTAATACTAGCCTATTACGCATTATCGATGTCCAGTCTCGATAATACTACGACTAGGGATATTTAATGATTAAACCTTACGTGGATTAATACTGTCCCATATCTTATTAATCCGGTACTAATCATATGGACTTTTATCTTTTATAAATTCCGATAATCTAATTACAAATGATAAAAGAGCAATTTCCTTTATCACATAGTTAATTTGTACAACAACACCATGTTCTGTATAAATAGTGATGCTATGGGTCATAATTGTCCAACAACTTGTAGATTGAAGGGAGGACTGGATGAGTCTTCGGTTCAAGTAAGTCTCTTTCTTTCTTTATTTTAATTAGAGTTCTTATGATAGTTAACATGTTTAGGTTTATGTTCTTTGCATGTTTTATGAGTTTTATGCTTAGAATATATAGTAACATGCCTAGGCTTGTAGAATAATCAAAACAAATAGGTCTTAGGCAAAGGGAAAGCGACATAATAATTTTATTTTCCGCTGCGCACTCGCGACCGCTTCTCAACAGTGATCCGATATGTGCTTCGTACGGGGCAGACACAATTCCAGTCCCAGGCCTAGCATGTGACATCTGATACTGGATCGTAATACGTAATACTACGTATACTACACCTGACAAATATTACATATTCCTTAAAAGAATATTTTTGGAGAATTGCTTAGGCACGGTGCTTTGCTAGAATCCTACAATGTCTTGTAAATCGGTAAGAACATGGTACGGGGTACGCACGTGTTCAGATAGTCCGACGACCTGATTTACTGCCAACATATCCAGGGATCTCTTGGGTCGTTTCCCGAAGATTCACCGATGACGTTTGACTCGAACAGAATTAATCTGAGATTAATTATGAGAGAGAGAAAATTAATCTTGGATTAATAGCGGCAAGAATTTATCTGGGATAAAATTCGATTAGTAGAGAGAGAACGATTAATTTGGAATTAATAGATTAAATAATATATTCGATATATTAAATGAAATTAGATTTCAACGCGGAATTAAAATTAGATTTTAATTCGGGCCAACGAATTAATTTAGAATTATTTCGTAAGCAACTTTCATAATAATTTTGCGAGGCATTATTATTTAAAGTCGCAACGAAAAAATTCGTTAATTTGGAATTAACGAACCTGAGTCCGAAATGTGTTTAGCGGGCCCACTCGAATTTTGAATTTAAAGTGGGGACCACATCAAGTCACATCACTAGTCAATCTCATCACTTTATGTTGATGGAAGTTGTTAGTTGGTGTTAGCTTGTTTCTTACACTTTCATTATTTTATTTTGACTTGTGATAGACTTTTACCAACTCTTGGAGATTTGGTATTTGACATATTGATTTTTGGAAAATCAAAACAAGTGACACAACACTTTTTCTCTCTCAATTTTTGGCCAAGGCCGAAACCTCTTCTCCTCTCTCCCATTGGAATTGCCGTGAGCTTTTAGCTCATGTTTCTTGATGATTCAAAAATCTTGCATCCTAGCACATCAAAGGAGTCAACAAAGGTGATAGGGAAACTATCCCTTTGAGTTTGGAATTCAAAGATCAAGCTTGGAGCTAAACCATTCATACAAATGAGAGCTTGGAGCACTACACAAAGGTTGGAAATTTTTTGTATTCTCTACATCCCTTATCCGATCAAAGTGAGTATATTTCCGCAACTTACTTTGTTAATTCACACAATTTTTGCTTAATAGATCCTTAGCATGTTTTAGGAGAACCTAACAAGGATCTTGTCTACTTGGGGGGAACTACTATCTGGTGAGCCAACGAAGGTCCTACATATGAAGGTGGAATGAGAGCTGTGGGCTCTTCAGCTCTCAGCTCTGGGCCTGGAAGCTATTGTTGGCAGGTAATCAACTGAGCAAGAGCTTATACGGAACGTTGAATTTGCTATAAACCCGCAGCTACTACGTCATTAGTCTGACCCACTGGTCTTCCCCTATCAAATTATACACCACCCTCATGTACAGATTTCACTCTCTGTCCCATATCTGATTTAGGGGAAGGTACCACTGATCTCTGATCTGGATCTACCTCTAACTCTGGTTCTACCTTTGGTTTCCATGATATCTAAATAATCAAGAAAGGAAAGTGGTCAATTGAATTCTTAGGAGATTATAACTATAAAGGATGAGACATAACTCGTGACAAGGATACTAGAGAAACAACCTCTTATACTACATATATAAGACACTGCTACTCTCTCACTGCAGTTACTATCCCCATAAACCTGGATCTGATACCAACTTTATAACATCCCCAATCCGGAAAGGTTACCGGAAGGTAACAGATTCCATTGTCACATAAGCCTCTGATGTTAAGTTAAGAAAACTCATTTTCTTAACTTAACATCTTGTTATCTCATCAATATGCATATACACATATACATTTCCTGAAAATATTTTAATGCATGGATTATAAGAAAATTTACATAATCTGTGTACTCTATACAATCATGTAAACATCATACACCAAAAATAAATCGAAAGAAACTATATTCTATGTCAATGTAGGTATGACATGATGGACCAACATGACTAGTGATTGTAGTGATACTATTGTCCCTGATCCATGTCTCCAAAAGATGGTTGAGGCTCACCAGCTGAGAGATCCTGTAAAATTGAAGAGTGGGGGAGAGTCCTAAGGAACTCAGTGAGTCGAGTTATAAAACCCGAAAATAGTATTAGTGTATTCATATTAAATGATCATCAAATAAAATCACTTTTTGAATTCATAAAACATAAACTAGATCTTTCCTTTCAAATATTTTTTGAAAACTATTTATGAAAAATCATATCTATGAAATCTCTGAAAACTATAGAAAACTTGACGCATGGGGGGCGTTACGTGTCGTCGTCCTCCCATACGCCCTACTAGTGGTCTTAGGGCGTTACATATCACCGTCCCACAAGCCACTAAAATAGTGCCATGAGTGCTGATCTATGCTATCATTCTGACCCTGAATCTAGGGTTTAGGGGGGGTTATGTATCACCATCCCCTAGCCCTGAACTACGTGTGCACACATTATTTGTATCCGTCAATTCCAAGTTACACTCTGAGATGGATTTTCCCCTATGCCTCCAAAATCATAAAAATCATACTTTTGAAATCATTTTCATAATCACGATATCTCTGATATCAAGCTTTATCAAAACTGCTTATGTTTAAATCATATAGCTCAGTTCATGTAAAATTAGTAATTGAATAAACCTTAATGAAAATCATTTAAGTCGAAACTACCAATCAAAATCTTGATAATATAATAAAATTCCAAAGTAAGTACTCCAATCGCAGTGCTACGGTAAGTCAGGTGCGGTACACGGCGTAGGTGATCTTCAAGTACTTTGACGCCGATCTAAAGTCAGAGAAATCGTTAGTTTTCTTCCTTATTACTCATAATATTTACAAATGCTAAGAAAGTATATGTAATGCATGATTGACGTAGTATGCTTGTCAGATGATATAACGCGTGTATATAAGCTTATACGAAACCCTTAGGGTGCCCTCTAACATTTTAAGATGAAGTTGAAATGGATTAAACTGATCCTGGAAAAATTCGGTCACGCATTGTGACACTGGCCCATGGGCATCGCGACGCTCACACAAGTAGCGGAGGTAATGAACATCTGATGGTTCCGCATCACGACGCCAAATATTGAGCGTCACGACTCCCATATGTGTCACGACGCTAAGTGTTAAGTGTCATGACTTCGACAAAAATCAGAACCGAGGCAGAGAGCACCAAATTGTTAAGCGTCGCGACGCTCGAAAAAATAGAACTAGGCAGTGAGCATTCTTTTGTTGTGCATAGCGGTGTTGAGCGTCGCGTCGCTCGCCTAATTTCAGGGCCAACACCAATTCTCCATTTTCACTCTCAAATCCTGCAACATCACTCAAGCTATAACAACAAGTATATAAAATATCATCAATATCACCCTCTATCGTCATCTCAACATCCATTCTTGATAAGCGGTAATTATATCAATATTTACAGTCCCTTTTACTTAATATTTTGTATCGTTTCTTGAGAATTGTGAATATTTTGATGTGTTTTGTGTATTTTGTAGATAAATAAGGTTTCAGGACTCACTAGAATCAAATAGGGGCAAAAACAACAAAAAAACGGACAAAAGGGCAAAATCATCATTTAAGCATCGCGACGCGTAAACCTTCTGCGTCGCGAATGCTAATATGCATCGGCCACGTGTCAACATCAAAGAAAGCTTGCTATCATATGCACTTGCTAACATGCGCCGGTCACGTGTCAACATTACAGCAAATCTGCTATCATACGCTGAACACGTGTCATCATCCCAACAGGCCGTGTAACTTATCATCGCCACATCAGCGCTACGTCAGCACTTACATCATCATGACGTCATCATGAAGTCAGCATAATAATTCACTCCGCCAACACACGTCACTGCTTACGTCAGCATCGCGACGTGCACAACTTCACACATAGCGACGTCGAGCCAATAATTTCTCCTGATAGCCACTTGTCATCATCTCGTCAAACTGCGTACACGTGTCGAAGATCAACGGCGCATCGCAACGCGCAAAGCTTCACGCGTCACGACTCATGGGACCAAATTTTGCCTATAAATTGAGGCCGAATTCATTTGAAATTTCAATACATTCTTCTGGGGATTTCCTTAAAAATACTAAAAAGATTGTATCTTGTTTATTTATTTATAGCTTTCTTGTATTTAATTTTTATTTTAAGCAATAGATTTTTCTTTATTTTACTCTTTCAGTATGAGGAGGTAACTCCCCTCTGCTTGGGTGAAAAATAAAGCTTTTATTATTTTAATTTAGATTAATCTCCCTTAATTATAATATATAAACTATTTTAAAACTCGACTTAATGGGATACCGCCTTTATGGTCGGTTGGACTTAATTAAATTGATTTTAACCTGACTTAATGAGATATCGCCTTTATAGTCGGTTGGAATCAATCTAAAATTTGACTTAATAAGGATACCGCCTATATGGTCAGTTGGTAATGTCATGCAAATTTTATATATTATAATAAGGGAGATATCTCAATTAGAAGTAATAAAAGTGGATCCTCTAACCCCAGTATTTTCATCTGACCATCGACAGAGGCTTTTGTATAATTTCGTGTTCCAGTTTAGTAAACCGATATATTGCATAAACATAAGATAATCACTTCATCTTTAAAGGATATTGGAAGGATTCACAACCCTAAATATTTTTATAATATTGATTTTACCTTTAATTTACTTTCGTACTGTTTTAGATAAAAATCACTATCCAATCAAAAATCAATCTATTGGATACTTGTAAACATTTAACTTCATAAATTGATAGCTTAGGTATTAAGTTATCGTGGGATCGATACATTTTATACTACTTGAGCGATATGTGCATTTGCGTTACGTGTGTTTTTATCACCGACCAAGTTTTTGGCGCCGTTGCCGGAGACTTGATTATCTTTTACTATTAATTTTAGGGTTTGGTATGTTACTTGTGTTTAATTTATTTTTACTTATTATTTTTTTTTCTTTTGTTTCAGGTCCTCAGACACTACATGAGAAGAACCAGAAGCTTTGAAATCCATCCGCTTGACCCAGAAATTGAAAGAACCATCAGACAGTTGAGAAGGGAAAGATGAGAAGGTCAAGAAGCACTGATCAACATGAAACCTAAACCATTGGAAGTTGCACCACCAATTCCCATTCCAGACAGAACTATTCCGGTGGTTGACGGCTTCATATCATGCATTGTACTTCCTCCCTTACCAGAAAATACGTGTGACATCAATATATGCATTCAGATTATATAACAATCAGTTCAATTTGGGGGGAATGCAATTGAAGATCCTAATGCCCACATCAGTAACTTCTTGGAAGTTTGCGGCACATTCAATTACAACCGAGCGGCAGAAGAAGCAATAAGGTTGCGTGTTTTCCCATATTCTTTGAAAGACAGAACTAAGGCTTGGCTACATTCACTACCAGCAGGTTCCATCACAACTTTGAATACTATTTGCCACCAAATTCCTTGCAAAGTACTTTCCCTCAGCCAGAATAGCAAAGATGAGGAACAACATTATATCCTTTGTATAACATGACTCAGAATCCCTCTACGAAGGTTGGGAGATATACAAGGAATAACTATGTAAATTTCCTCACTATGAGATTGCAAAATGGCTACAAGTCCAAACCTTATATAATGGACTTTCTGGACTAATGAGAGCCACAATTGATACTGCTGCTGGAGGAGCTTTAATGGAAAAAAGGAGAATATCAGGCGTGGGACCTAATTGAAGAAATGACTAACATCAATTCTTTGTGGCCAACAGAAATGAGCATGATTCAACGAATAGTAGGAATTTACGAAGTTAGAGCCAACACAACAACGAATGCCAAGCTGGATCAGATGTCAAAATGCCTGGAAACATTTATCATGCAAGTTGTGAACATCGCCGGTTCCATAATTTCACCATATGGAGGAGCACCAGAGGCAGAATCATACAACCAACATAATGAGACGGTGAACTATATCAGTAATTTCAACAAACAAGGGAACAATCCATATTCCAATACCTACAACCCAGGTTGGAGGAATCATCCCAATTTTGCATGGAGCAACACTGCAGGGAAAAAGAACAATCCATCATCAGGATTCTAAGAGCAAAATCAAAACCATGAGTATGAGAATAAGCCAGAAATAGAAGATTTGCTTGCAGAGATGTTCAAAAAGCAAGAAGCCAAATACGATGCTATATTTCAAGCCCAATCAGCATTGAATCAAAGCCTAACTGCTTCTATAAAGACACTGGAAAATCAATTGGGACAACTGGCCAATGCTCAGAGTTACAGACCGCAAGATACCCTTCCAAGCAACACAGAACCAAATCGAAGGAACATGGGGAAAGAGCAATGTCATGCCATCACTTTGAAAAACGGTACTGAAATCAACAAAGATGTTGGAGTTAAGGAAACTGCTAAGGATATTCCAAAAGAAAGCAGCGAAGCAGATCCACAGATGGAGGAAAGAGAAGCAAAAGTAAATGACTGAGAAAGATTCACTTTACTTCCACCTTTTCCATAGCATCTCCAGAAAAACAAACTGGACAAACAATTTGCTTGATTCTTGGAGATCTTCATAAAGCTGCATATCAACATTCCATTTGCAGAAGCGTTGGAACAAATGCCCAGCTATTTCAAATTCATGAAAGATATTCTATCATGAAAATGAAGATTGGGAGATTACGAGATAATAACATTGACAGAAGAATACAGCGCCATCATTCAGAGGAAGTTTCCCCCAAAGTTAAAAGATCCTGGCAGTTTCACTATCCCTTGCACCATAGGAGAACATAACTTCAGTAAGGCTTTGTGTGGTTTAGGTGCTAGTATTAACTTGATGCCTTTTTCCATTTATAGGAAACTGCAGATTGGAGAAGCAAAGCCCACCTCAATCTCTGTGCAACTTGCTGATAGAATGCTCATATTTCCGAGAGGTGTATTTGAAGATGTGCTTGTCAAAGTCAACAAATTCATTTTCCCAGTAGATTTTATCATTCTTGACATGGAAGAAGACGAAGACGTACCCATCATCCTCGGGAGACCATTATTGGCTATAGGTCGAACCATTATTGATGTACAAAAGGTGAACTAACCATGAGGGTACATGACCAAGAAGTAACATTCAATGTTTTCAAAGCTATGAATTTCACGGATGATGAAAAGAAGGAGGAATGTTTCAGACTTGATGTGATAAATAGTACCATCCAGAACTCAGAAGCAATGCAATATTCCACTAACAAACTTAAAGCATGTCATCTGCCTGTGGAGCTTAAAGATAAAGCGTATTGCGTACTGAAGAAGTTAACTCTTGAAATACAAGCAACATGAGAGAAACAACTCCACCAACTCAATGAATTGGAGGAATTTCACATACATCCTTTTGAGAATGCCAAACTGTACAAAGAAAAAGCCAAGAAGAGACATGATGAGAAGTTAGTGGGCATACAACTAGAACTGGGGCAGCGAGTACTGTAAAACAAATTAAGATTGAGACTCTTCCCCAGAAACTTAAAATCATAGTGGTTAGGTCTATTCTTAATCACCCAAGTTTTACCAGATAGAGCCGTTTAGTTACATGATTCCAACTCCAATAAAACATTCAAATTTAAAAACAAGCGTGTCAAGCACTACTGGGGAGAATCATCTGAGCGATAAAAAGAAAGTGTCACACTTTCAGATCCAGCCTAACGTTTGGGCAGTCATGTCTAGCTGACGACGTTAAACTTAGCGCTAGCAGGGAGGCAACCCATGAAATTTGTGTATATATTAAGATTTGGTGTGTTTTATTTTGGTGTGTTTTATTTTTGTAGATAAAGTCATAGACAGAATGGAAAACATTCTCACAAATCTTCACAAAAAATTTCCTTCTCTCCCTCAAAACTCTATGATGAAAGTTTACAAAGCTCGCATGGAACGGATGAGAATTCTGATGATCAAAGGTATTCCTAATGACATTCGTTGGATTATTGAAGCACGAATCCGATTGGCAGGTGAGTCCTCTGACTCTTTTATTTCATTTCTGCCTAGTTTAGGTAGAAGCACCTATGCCAAAAAAAAAGCTAATACATGTAACACTTATTGTCGTTCTTTGGGAATGATGTCTGATAACCGCGAAGATAAAATTAAATTCATTAGGGATGGCATGAGTAATGAGTCTTTAGATGACATATCATTGACTCTTGAGACGCATCCCAGTGGATATGTGTATCACGCAATTCGCATGTTACATACACAGTTTCGAAAAAAAAGACAACAATTAAGTCTCGGGAATCTGACTTTAAAAGACCATGTTGCCAATTTATAAGAAAATTGGATGAGAAGCTTGTCCCTGACGCATAGATGTCATTCAAGCCGTTGCTATCTGTAAATATTATTATCTCTTTATCTTTAACTAATAATTGTGATTTGTTTTGTTATTTTCTTTTATTTTCTCCGACAGGAACTATACTTTTTGACTTTCATGATTTATTTTACTGTTTAGCTCATAATTATCATTTGGCAGGTACTAGTGTTATTATTACTCACCTTTTTTCAGGTTCTATAAATTCAGCTTATCATTGCACTCTTGAAGATATCCAGATTTGAGAAAGAGTTACATAAAAAAAATGGAAGCAACTTCAAGAAGACGAGTTGTTAACATCTGTGTATTTTGCGGTACTAGTGTTGGTTCTAAGACAGAGTTAGTTGAGGCAGCACATGAATTGGGTAGAGTCGTAGCTGAGAGGAATATGCACCTAGTAAATGGCGGTGGAAATCATGGACTAATGGGGTACGTTTCAAGGGTTGTACAGGAATAAGAGAGTCAAGTTTTGGGAATCATCCCAAAACCTTTGGTAGAGACAAATCTTATAGGACCATCAAACAGAGATGAATGCATTGTGCCAGGTATGTCCGAACGACTTGTTGAAATGATTAACTGTGCTAATGCTTTTATTACTTTGCCAGGTGGCTTGGGCACGATGGAGGAAATTTTTATAGTGTTATCTTGGGCGAACTTGAACATACACCAGAAACCAATTGGACTCTTTAAAGCTGAAGGATTTTATGATTTTCTTTGTGTTTTTCTTGATGATGCCCAGAGAAATGGGTTCCTTTCAAAATCTGTAAAAGATATCCTCTTCACTGCCAGAACATCCCATGATTTAATTGACCAACTGTTAGCTTTTGAACCAAAAATTGACCCTATCATTTCCAAGATAAACTGGTATGATAATAATCGTGGTAAGAAGCGTCGGATAAATCTGGATCTTAACCTTTAATTTTCTTTTATATGTAGAATTTCAACTAACCAGATACTATCTTCTAAACTCTTATTCTTCTTTTTAGACATTGGGGACAATGTCTCAATTAGGTTTGGGGGAGGGGAATAGTTGACTAGTATCTTGTTTTTATTTTTCGTTGTGTTGTTTTTATTTGATTTTTAGTCAAAAATTTTCAATTTTTTTTTAAAAAATAAAAATAAATAAAAAAATAATATATTTTATGTTTTTATGTTTTTTAACTTGACTAATCATGTGGATTGGTGTTTGAGATAACTGTGTAAGGAATTTCCACTCCTGAGACATATCTTAACATATTTCGTAACAAGTTAATTTTTATTTATTTCATTTTGAATTATTTAATTCGTGAATTCTCTATAATATTGATTAAATTGGATCTTCATATGCTCAATTGACAGGTATTATCAACATGCATGGTAACATACGACCATGAGTTGTAAGTGAAAAGTTTGTAATATTCAGTGCTCTAGTTTGATTTGAGGAAGCATATAAAAAAGCGATGAAATAAAAAAATTGTGTATAGTAATAAAAAAAAACATTTGAGATCCGAGTAATTAAGTCCGTATGGGTATTTTAACACCTAGTGCCCTAAAGCCATTTGGTTTGGGAGTCACTGACCCAAAGCTCGCTACATGGATTAAAGATGTTTAAAAAAAAGAGGAGACATCTGAGATCCGAGTAATTAAGTCCGTAGGGGTGTCTTAACACCTAGTGCCCTAAAGCCAACTGGCTTGGGAGTCACTGGCCCAAAGCTAGCTACATGGATTAAAGATGTTATAAGAAAAATAATAAATAAAAAAAAATCCATTGCCAAAAAAGGTGTGAATTCTGATACAACTATAGGATAAAAACATTACTCTCTTTTCAACTACACTTATGAATATTGTGGGCACAATGATTTGATTAATACCTTGTTGGTTGTGTATATGAAGAATGATAAAAATAATCGAAGAATTTACTTATTTTTTAATTTAGAAAGAAAGAAAATAGCTATTAACTTGGATAAGATTTTCACTTGTTTAGTCACTAACTTGTTTTGTGTGTTTGATTTTACATTTGATTGACGTTTGTGGGTATCGTCACTGTAAGCCCTCACGAGACTACAACTCGTCCACTAGGGACACCTAAGGGTTTAAAGGCTTGTTGCATACGCTAAATGCAACCGTGATCCCTACGAAAGTGGCTTAGTTTAATTTTAATTTTAAAGTTGTTTATTGTATTTTATTTTTTTGTTTTGCTCGAGGACTATCAAAATGTTAGGTTTATGGGCGTGATAAGCGGTAATTATATCAATATTTACTGCCCCGTTCACTTAATATTTTGTATAATTTTCTGAGATTTATGAATATTTTGATGTGTTTTGTGTATTTTATAGATAAATAAGGTTTCAGGACTAACTGGAATCAAATCGGGACCAAAACAACGAAAAAATGGACAAAAGGGAAAAATCATCATTTAAGCATTGCGACGCGAAAACCTTCTGATTCGCGACTGCTAATATGCGCCGCCCATATGTCAACGTCAGAGAAAGCTTGCTATCATACACATTTGTTAACATGTTCCGGCCACGTGTCAACATCACAGTAAACCTGCTATCATACGTCGGACATGTCTCATCATCCCAACAGACCGCGTAACTCATCATCACCATGTCAGTGCCACGTCAGCCTTGCATCATCAGGACATCAACACAATAATTCACTATGCCAACACACGTCATTATTTACGTAAACATGACGTCAGCTTCGCGACGCGTACAACTTCACACATCGCGATGCCGAACCAATAATTTCTACCGACAGCCACGTGTCATCATCTCGTCAAACCACGTACACGTGTCGAAGATCAACGGCGTATCACGACGCGCAAAGCTTCACGCGTCACGTCTCGTGGGACCAAATTTTACCTATAAATTGAGGCCGAATTCATTTGAAATTTTCATACCTTCTTCTGGGGATTTCCTTAAGAATACTAAGCAGATTGTATCTTGTTTGTTTATTTATAGCTATCTTGTATTTAATTTTTATTTTAAGAAATATATCTTTCTTTATTTTACTTTTTCAGTATGATGAGGTAACTTCTCTCTGCTGGGGTGAAAGATAAAGCTTTTATTATTATAATTTAGATTAATTTCCCTTAATTATAATATATAAACTATTTTAAAACCTGACTTAATGGGATACCGCCTTTATGGTCGGTTGGACTTAATTAAATTAATTTTAACTTGATTTAATATAGGTTACTGGCTTTATGTCGGTTGGAGTTAATCAAAAATTTAACTTAATCAGGATACCGCATATAGGGTCGGTTGGTAATATCATGCAAAGTTTATATATTATAATAAGGGAGATATCTAAATTAGAAGTAATAAAAGTGGATCCTCAAACCCCAACATTTTCTTTATTGATTATTTTATCTTTTTAATTTCAAGTTTTACTTTATGTAATCTTTTATTAAGTTTATAATAGTCTTAGATATGTGTTGTAACTAAATGCCATATCTAGGGTTGTGATGAATTCCAATATCACCGGCTTATAAGGGTTATTTTATGATTTGGGTAATATAAAGGTTTATTTATTGAGTTTTAAGCTTAATGCTTCTTGTTAATTGGCCACTAATAAGATTCATCTGGTAAAATTAAAAATAATATTGACGAAGGAATTTTAGGTTTCAGCCTTAGACTCAATAGCTCACGATCTCACATTGGGGCAAATGATCCTTAGGTAGATTTCCTTCCAGGATGGACATATACCTGTTGGGCGGGGGTAGCCACAATTGGAACTTAATCTTAATGAATTCAGGTAATTTGGTTAACATAGACATATGATTGATTGGATTACTTTGGGTGTTTTCATCTGACCATCGACATAAGCTTTTGCATAATTTCGTGTTCCAGGTTAGTAAACTGATATATTGCACAAATATAAGATAATCACTTCATCTTTAAAAGATATTGGAAGGATTCAAAACCCTAGGTAGTTTTATAATATTGATTTTACCTTTAATTTACTTTCGCACTGTTTTATTTACTTGTTTTAGATAAAAATCACCATCCAATCGACAATCAATCTATTAGATACTTGTAAATATTTAACTTCATAAATTGATAGCTTAGGTATTAAGTCCTCGTCGATCGATACATTTTATACTACTTGAGAAATACATGCGCTTGTGTTACATGTGTGTTTATCACCGATCAATTCCGTACACTCCAACTTAGTTTCTGTAGGAACCACTTTCCTAGCGCAGCAGAAACACGTTAGACACCTGGGATCAGATATGAATTTTTTTTGTCCTTCTCTCTTCAGGCCGAAAGTCACCAGTTCCAATATTGAAATTTTACTTCTGTTTTGGATAACATTTCAGCCCCGGAACAGCCCCCAAACAAAAGCACAAAATTGGACTATTTTGGACCCGAAATGCACTCTGCTCACTGGCTAAATCAGACATTGATTGAATCAGTTTCTGATATATTTCAGATCTGATTTTTAAGCCAAAACCAGTCCCAACACAGTCCCAAAATACCCTTTAAAGTTCCCTAAAATTTCTGGATCAAAAGCAAAGTAAACCGAGCCTCGTTTCACTCAGACTATATGTGGCAGTGAATAAAAACAATGCTCATTGTCTAGTGTGGGCTAGACTCATAAAATAAATCCCTAAAACATTTTTAGAGTTTAAAGATCACACTTCAACTTTTGCTTTTTCCCTTTTCTTTTTCTTTGGTTCTTCTATTTTTTTCTCAACACTTGAGAGAATTGCAAGAACAAGAGATGAGGTGTCTAGGGTTTGGAATGAATGAGCTGAACAAAAGAAAATTATATTTTCTTTTTATACATAGGGTTATTAATTTCCAAAATTAAAAAAAAAACTCTCCCCCTCCCCACCAAGCAATTTTCGACCAATGTGTTATTTTTTTTTAAAAATTTTTATAACGACATATTTACTTTCCGTAAAGACAAAGATGTTACAAAATAAGAAATAATTATCACCTTTAAGAGTTGTAACTACCAAATAATATTATATCATATATTATTTATTTAATAATTATCATATAATTATTAAAACCATATATTAAATTTTAACATATAGTTTCAAGTGTGACAAAATAATATTGTTAATCATATTAATAATATTATCAAATGTGAGTATATAATTGGACTATCCAATTATATTTAATCTTCTATAGTATATCGAGTTAGCACGGGGACCAAATGGACCTACAGTTGCGAGTTCATTAAATATTATGAATTATTAACTCCGAGTTATTTCACTAAAAATCCGAAGATGCACTCTCGTTGTCACAGATAGAAAATTAAGCCGAACCACGTCGCTGTCCATCGATATAGTCATTTCATATGGATTAACCCTTCATGAGTATCTCGTAATTAGAGTCGGGTCATAATGTCCGTTATACCCCTATAATTATTTTTACCTTAAGTATCATTGATTCTCTAATGAACGATTTATTCATAACCATTATGAATGTTAATATTTCTATTCGTAATAGAAATACTTGAGCGCTCTAACCGTTCAAGTACTGAATCAACCCTTAAGGAAGATACTCATCTACTTCTCGTAAGAAGGAGTGAACTCCATGTCTATGTAAAATATCCACAGCTACACACCAAAATATGTCCCCATAAGACGTAGCTATTAGTCGGGATTGCTACACCAACCTCACCTTTGTAAATCAAAGGACATAGCCTGCCGTGCAGGAGTTCGTAATACACTCAAGATTAAGATCAATCCATATATGACCTCTAGTTGATCGAAATAAATTTCTTTATTTGAAAGATATTATAAGAAACTCATTTCTATCTGGGTCCAGTCCTATATGATCACACCATACAAGGTGCCTCTATTCTCATTTCTCTATATGGATGATCCCGGATCAAGGTCGCCATACAATTATAGAATGGACCGCAACTATAGATAAACCACAAACAAAGTACCTGATTTGTTTTCTCTCTATGGACTATTAAGATTACTAACTTCAGACAGAAATCATCTTATTCTCATATTAAGATTACTAACTTCAGACTTAAATCCTCTTAAGTCTGAATGCACATGAGTAATCGAGTGTAATCAAGACAATTCATAATATGCGATATTAAAACAAACACTTTGATAAATGAATAATGCATCATTTTATTTCATAAAATATAATACCGTTTACATTACATGAAGCTCTAGGGCATATATCCCAACAATCTCCCACTTGCACTGGAGCAAATGGGATATGTCACGTAATCATAGACCATCTAGGTGACCTTCAAAAGCTTTAGCCGACAAGGTCTTTGTAAACGGATCATCCAGATTCTCTGCAGATGCAATCTTTGTGACAGAAACGTCTCCTCTCAGCACTATCTCCCTGATGAGATGATATTTCCTCTCTATATGCTTTCATCTCTTGTGGATTCTTGGTTCCTTTGAATTTTCCATTGCACCACTATTATCGCAATAAAGTGCGAGTGGTTTATCCATATCTGGAATGACTTCCAGATCTCTCAAGAACTTATGGAGCCAGACTGCTTCCTTTACTGCTTCACTAGCTGCTACATACTAAACCTCCATGGTAGAGTCAACAATACAAGATTGCTTTATACTCCACCATACTATAGTCCTACCATCTAGGGTAAATACTGATCCAGATGTTGATTTCCTAGAATCGACATCCGTCTGAAAATTAGAGTCCGTATATCCCCTCAGGATCATATCCTCACCAGAATATACAAGCATATAATCTCTCATTCTCTTAAGATACTTGAGAATGTGTTTCACAGCCACCCAATGATCCAATCCTGCGTTAGAATGAAACCTACTGACTACTCCCACTGCAAAATAGATGTTTGGTCTCGTGCATAACATAGCATACATGAGACTACCAATTGCTGAGGCATATACGATATGTCTCATTTCCTCAACTCTTTGAGGTGTCTTAGGAGACTATTCCTTTGACAAATGAATTCTATATCAATAAGGAAAATTGCCTTTCTTGGAATTCTACATCCCAAATCGCACAAGGATCTTGTCGATGTAGGATGCCTGAGACACAACTAACAGTCGTTTCTTACGATCATGAAGTATCTAGATCCCAAGAATATAATTGGCCTCTCCCAAATCTTTCATTTGGAATTGGTTAGCTAGTCAGGTTTTCACGTCCGATAATATCTTTACATCATTTCCAATGAGTAAAATATCATCGACGTATAAAATAAGAAAAACCACATTCTCATCAATGATGCACTTGTATACACAATGCTCATTAACATTATTATGTTCCAAGATCGAGATGCTTGCTTGAGTCCATAAATGGACTTTTACAGCTTGCAAACCTTTTGCCCTTGACCTTGAGCTATGAATCCCTCTGGTTGTATCATATAGATACACTCATCATGATTTCCATTCAAGAATGCAGTCTTGACGTCCATTTGCCAAATATCATAGTCATAATATACGGCAATGGACAAAAGAGAGCAGATGGATTTGAGCATAGCTATTGGTGAGAAAGTTTCCTCATAGCCAACTCCCTCTTTTTGGGTATAACCCATGGAAACTAGCCTAGCCTTAAAGATATGTACCTTCTCATCCGCTCCCCTCTTTTTCTTGTAGATCCACTTGCAACATATATGTTTTACCCCATCAGGTTGGTCTACAAGTTCTTAGACTGAGTTGGAGTACATAGACTCCATCTCGAGGTGTTGGACAGTTATGACCCATAACGTCACTATTTGTAAAAGACATTGTGTTTTTTGTACAAATTAATTATGTAGCAATGGAAATTGCCTTTTATCATTTCGTAATTAGATTACTTAAATGTGTGAATGATGAAAGTCCTTATGATTAGTTCCAGATTGATAAGATATGAGACAATATCAATCCATAAAGGTTTAATCATTAAATATCCCTAGTCGTAGTATTATCGAGACTGTACATCGATAATGCAGAATAGACTAGTATTGTACTTATGCGTGTTATGGAAGCGTAACAACATAATTCTCATGTATTTAAGTATTGGATACTTATGCAAGTGTGATAGGAGGTTATGTTTTACCGATGGTACCGAAAACAGCTTCGCTCTAGATAGACCCCGCGGAATCCCATTGGTAGTATGACTATGTGTCTATGGGAATCCGCATCAGGGTAAGTGTATTTGGTCTTAACCTGAGACTTGCATCGCTAGTACTTGAGACAATCAATACGCTTTGGTTTTGGTCGTCAAGGACTTTAACAGGTTCTGTGTACGCCTCTTCTGGGTTTATTGAGAATCGTAGTGTATTGGGTGTGATGTCAAGACGAAAGTATCACTTCATTCATATGGAGATGATGGTCACGCAGGGATACAGAACTGGTTCTCTATAGGGTTGCAACCATCGGGATAATATGACTAGGTCATGATTATCCGATAATAAAGAGACTAGTTGCTAGTGATCCGATATATGCTTCGTACGGGGCAGACACTATTCCAGCCCCAGACCTTGCATGTGACATCCGATACTGGATCGCAATACGTAATACTATGTATACTACGCCTGATATAGATTGTATATTCCATTAAGAATATTTTTGGAGAATTGGGTAGGCATGACGCTTTGCTAGAAGCCAACCTTGTCTCGTAAATTGGTAAAAACATAGTACTTGGTACGTACATTTTCGGATAGTCCGACGACCAGATTTACTGCCAACATATCCAGGGATCTCTTGGGTCGCTTCCCGAAGATTCACCGATGACGTATGATTCGAGCATAATTAATCTGGGATTAATTGCGGAGAGACTTTATCTGGGATAAAGTACTATTTGAAGAGAGAGAAAGATTAATTTGGAATTAATCGATAAAATAATATATTTGATATATTAAACGAAATTAGATTTCGACGCGGAATTAAAATTAGATTTTAATTCGGACTAACGAGTTAATTTAGAATTAATTCGTTAGCGACGTGAATAGTAATTTTGCTAGACATAATTATTTAATTAAATTCGATTTAATTACGTCGCGACAGAAGTTCGTTAATTTGGAATTAGCGAACCCGAGCCCGGGAGTGTTTGCGGGCCCACTCGCATTCGGAATCGAGTGGGGCCCACATGTCACATCACATGTCACTTCACATGTCACTTTTAGTTGCTTTTGGTTGATGTGTTTAGGTGGAGTAGGTGGAAACTTGGTTTACACTCCAATTTGAAAGCTTTGAGTGACATATACCAAATACACTTTTGGTATATCAAATTAATTGATTTTGGAAATCATTTGAACAAGCTTCACTCTTCTCTCTCTTTGACCGAAACCTTGCAAAGAAAACTCTCCTCATTTTTCTTCTTCATCACCAAAATTTTGAAGGAAGAAATAGAAGAATTTTGTTGCAAAATTTTTCATAGAGCTAGCACTCATCAAGGAATCATACAAGGTGTTAGGGAAACTAATTCAAGAGCTTGGAATCCACAAAAGCTTGGAGCTTGGACAACATTTCTTGAAGAAGTACCTTGGCAAAATCTTGGAGCAAATTTTTGTTGTTTGACACATCCATAAATCGATCAATGTAAGTGTGTTTCCGCCACTCTTCTTTGTTATTCATTCACATTTTATGCTTGATTTGATCTTGGGATTAAACCTAGAAACCCAACAATGGTATCTATGAGCCAATTTGAGCATGAAATGAATTAGGGTAAAATTTGGGTAAAATCATTTTGAGCATGATTTGATAAAATTAATTGATTGAGTATGCTTGAATAATGATGTTATGAAGTTGTATATTATCAATTTCTTGAAATACTGATTGGATCAAATTTTAGCCTACACATTGGCTTGGCCGAATGTAGTAATTACCCTAGGGTCTTGGTATTTTTTGTTTCGTTGATCATTGGATGACTTGAAACGATTGGGAAATGTCGATTTGAAATTCAGTCGGATTAAAAAAAGAAATCGAACAAAATAACCCTTGAATGTCGAGAGCCTTATGGCATGTAATGAGTTGATTTTTTGATTCAAGAATGTTGGACATTAATTGAATAAAAGGATATATAACTAATTAGTTAAATTGTATTTTGGAAATATTAATTTGGGTAATTAATTGATGTATTACACTTAATTAATTGAATTATAAAATTTGGTTAATTGGGCTTGATTTTGAATTGGGCTTGAAAGTGTTGTATTTGGGCATAATGGGCTTGGTTGGGCCAAGTTGGTTTAGGCAAATTGGATTGGATCCAAATTGGGCCTAAATCATTCCATTAAGTCCAAATATAACAAATGGGCTTTAAAAGTTTAATTGGGCCTTATGGGCCGAAATTGGTTCCTTGGCAAATGAGGGTGATTCCTTAATTGGGCTTGGTAATTGGGTTTGACCCATATTGACCAAAGCCCATGCCTGATGAAATCAATTGAAAGCCCATCGGACTTTAATTAAACAAACATTGGATGTTAGTTGGGGTTTGAGACTCGATTAGATTAGATTTGGAATCTAAGTAGTTAAAGCGCATTAAAAAGTGTAGTTATTTAATTTGGAATTAAATAAATGAATTAGTATTGAATACGAATTAAATTAGATTTAACGAGTAGTTCGATATAATTCAAGAATTCGTACTTTGAGTACTTATTCTCAAACGAGTTGGACTCGCGCAAAAACCAAATCGTTGTTTGAACATTGGATGATCACATAATTCAAAGACTAATTAATTGGATTAGATTGGTTGAATTGCATGCTATGAATAAATATATGGATGTGTTGAATGAATAGCGTATATCAGATGGATATTAGAAGGGAAATGACAATTTTAGAAATTGTTGTAAATTTGAAATTTATAAATTGGACCTGCGTGTCCAGCCTTATCTCTCATTATTTCTTTGTATTCTCTTCTTACCTAATTCCCCTCAATGTAATGAGGTTTCTATAATTGTATTATGTAATTGGGTAGAAGTAGAATAGTGCTAGCTGGGGAAAGGAAATTGAGTGATTTGTTCTAGGAACAAGTTGTTAAATATCCATCCGCATATCGTTATTAATTTACTTTCGCGCCTTATTATGTGTTTAGATGCATGTTTGAGGGTGTATGATGATGAGACCTAACAAAGATAATAAATTGGTTGCCAATTTACGCGAAAAACCTTCAAAACATATTAAGCGTTTTCCTTCCATTGAGTGATTCTTACTCAAGATCCAAAATTGGCATTGGTTTGTTGGCCAAAGTCAATTGCGGATGTGTTTGAATCATGAAGGCTTTGTTCCATATCAGTGTCTTGTCCAAGTTGTGATTTGTTGAGACTTCCCGATTACAGAGATTAGTTACTCATGATCCAATTTATGTTTCGTACGGGGCAGACACAGGGCCAGCCCTAGGCCTAGCATGTGACATCTGATACTGGATCGTACTATGTATTACATAATATTAGTATTACTACACCTGATACATATGATATTCCTCGATGAATATTTCTGGAGAATTGGGTAGGCACGGTGTTTTGCTAGAAGCCAACCATGTCTTGTAAATCGGTGAGAACATGGTAAGGGATACCTGACCGGCGTAATCACACGCGTATAATGCAAGCGCACGTATCGTTCGAGTAGTATAAAAAGTATCGATCCCACGAGGACTTAATACCTAAGCTATTAATTTGATGAGGTCAAATGTTTACTAGTGTCTAACAGATTGTTTGTTTTGATTGGGATGGTGACATACAAATTAAATTTAAAACTAGTAAATAAAGTTGCACGAAAGTAAACTGAAGAAAAATTCAATATTAATAAAATATCCAGGGTTGTGATTTATTCCAATATTATTTAAAGATGAAGTGGTTATCTTATAGTTGGGTAATATATTGATTTACTAACCTAGAACACGAAATTATGTAAAAGCCTCTTCTGATGGTCAATTACAAATACCCAGTATAACCCAATTGAACCATATGTCTATGTCAACCAAATTACATGGATTCATTAAGATTAAGTTCCAATTATGGTTACCCCAGCCCGACAGGTATATTCCTATCATGTAAGGAAATCTATTAAAGGGTTATTATCCTCAAGGAAGATCGTGGGCTATTGAGTCTAGTGTCTTAAACCTAAAATCCCTTTTCCAAGTTCATTTTAAGTTTACCTAATCAATTTTATTAATGGCCAGTTAATAAAAAGCATTAAGATTAAGGCTCAATAAATAAATCTTTATATTACCCAAACTATAATCTAACCCCTTATAAACCAGTGATATTGGAATTCATCACAACCCTAGATAACTATCTTAGCTACTATTAATAACTAGGGCTAGTAAAATAAAAGACATAAAGTAAAAATGCGGAAAAGTAAATGCGGTAAAGAAAATTCTGAAAAGTAAATTTATAATAAAATAAAATGCTAAGGTAAAAGGATCTACTTTTACTATTTACCATTTAGATATCTCCCTTAGTATAATATATTAACTTGTGATAATTTTACTAACCAGCCATATAGGCGGTAACCTGATTAAGTCAAATTAAGTCCAACCAGCCATAAAGGCGGAACCAAAATAAACCTGCCATGTAGGCGGTAAGAAAATTTAATTACCAACCGACCAATCTAGCGGTATCCTTGCTTAGTCAGGTTTAAACCAGTTTAAAATGAATTACCAACCGACTAATATAGCGGTATCCTTATTAAGTCAAATTTTAAATAGTGAATATATTATAATTAAGGGAGATTAATCTAAATAGCAATAGTAAAAGAATTACCTTTCACCCTAGCAGGGGGAAGTTACCTCCTCATGGTTGAATAGTAAAAACTATAAGAGTTAAAAAAAAAAAGTAAATTACTATTACTATTACAAAAGTAAATTACTATTACATAACGTAATTAAAATTAATTACAAAACTGAAATTAAAAAGAAACTAGGTAGAAAACTCTCTATTTACATCAGAGAATTTAGGGAGGAAGGTACATCTGAAACTGAAATTTCGAGCTCAATTTATAGGCCTCGGTAACCCCCTCGCGTCGCGACACGCAAGTTTCTTCTTGCGTCGCGACGCGCTGATGTGTCGCTCTCTGAGTCGTCGGCTCAGATTCTTATCTGCTGACGTGGCAATTGCTGATGATTAACTCAATAATTACAGTGACGTGGCGCTGATGTGGCGACATGTGGCGAAAGTGATTGTCGGCATCGTAGGATTGCGACACATGGCACGCTGTGATTGGCTGATGATGACGTGGCACGTTGACTTGGTCAACTGGTGATGTGGACAATGACATGGCTGACACGTGGAGTGACACATGGCGATGGCGATTGTCGGCACCATATGATGATGACACGTGGCACGGCGCACGTTAGCAGATCGACTGTGATGGTAACACGTGGCACGCGCACGTTAGCAAAGTCAAACTTCTTAGATTATGACATGTGGACCCAGCGCACGTTAGCATGGAGCAGCGCATGTTAGGTGTCACGACGTTGCCTGCACGTCGCGACGCGCCAATTTATAATTTTGCCCTTTTGTGTCCTTTTTCACTGTTTTGGTCCAAATCACCTCCAGAGAGTCCTGAAACTTTATTTATCTACAAAATAACACAAAACACATCAAAATATTCATAAAACTCAAGAAACTCGGATCTCAGACGTTTTTTTTTCAATGCTTTTCATAGATGCTTCCTCCAATTAAACTAGAGCATTGAATATTACAAACTTTTCAATTACAGCTCATGTCTGTATGTTACCATGCATGTTGATAATTCCTGCCAACTGAGCATATGAAGATCCATTTTAGTCAATTTTATAGAGAATTTACAAATTAAATAATTCTAAAGGAAATAAACAAAAATTAACTTGTTTCGAAAATGGGTTGAAATACGTATCAGGAGTGGGAACTCCTTACACAGCTATCTCTCACCAATTTCACATTTTTAGTCAAAATAAAAACAAAAACGCAAAATATTTTTGAAAATTTTTCAATTTTTTTGTATTTTTCGAAAACTTTTGGACTAAAAATAAAAACAACACACAACTAAAAATAAGATACTGATAAACTAATTCCCTCCCCAAACCTAAATGAGACATTGTCCCCAATGTCTTAAATATTAGAAGAAGAGTTAAGAAGATAGTACCTGGTTAACTGAAATTCTACACGAAAAGTTAAAGGTTAAGATCCAGATTAATCCGACGCCTCTTACCATGATCGTCCTCGAACCAATTTATCTTTGAAAGGATAGGGTCAATTTGTGGTTCATAGGCTAAGATTTGGTCGATTAGATCCGGATCAGTTCTGGCAGTGAAGATGAGTTCTTTTAAGGGTTTTGACACGAACCCATTTCTCCGGGCATCATCAAGAAACACACAAAGAAAATCATAAAATCCTTCAACGTTGTACAGTCCAAGCGGTTTCTGGTGTATGTTAAGGTTCGCCCAAGATAACACTGTAAAAATTTCCTCCAATGTACCCAAGCCACCTGGCAAAGCAATAAAAGCATCAGCACGATTAATCATTTCTACCAATCGTTCATACATACCTGGCATGATCAGTTTGTTGGACAATTATGACCCATAACGTCACTATTTGTACAGATTATGGTGTTGTTGTACAAATTAACTATGTGACAATGGAGATTGCACTCTTATCATTTATGATTAGATCACCTAGATATATAAATGATGAGAGGTCCTTATGATTTGTTCCTGGACAGAGAATGATATGAGACAATATCAGTCCACGAAGGATAAATCATTAAATATCCCTAGTCAGAGTATTATCGAGATTGGACATCGATAATACGTAAAAGATTAGTATTACACTTGTGCGCGTTTGTGAGGGAACAACGACATAGTTCTCATATATTTGGGTATAGGATACTCATGCAAGTGTAATAAGAGGTTGTGTTTTACCGATGGTACGGGAAACAGCTTCGCTCTGGATAGACCCCATCGGAATTCCATTGGTAGTATGACTATGTGTCTATGGAAGTCCGAAATCAGGGTAGGTGTATTTGGTCTTAACCTGAGACTTGCACCGCTAATACTTACGACAATCAATATACTTTGGTTGAGGTCGTCCAGGGCTTTAACAGGTTCTGTGTACGCCAATGCTGGGTATATTGAGAATCGTAGTATGTTGGGTGTGATGTTAAGATGGAAGTATCACTCCAGTCATATGGAGATGATGGTCACATAGGATATAGAACTTTTTCTCTTAAATGCTCGAGCTATCGGGATATTATGACTAGGTCATGTATATCCGATTATAGAGACTAGTTGCCAGACATCCGATATGTGCTTCGTACGAGACAGACACAATTCCAGCCCCAGGCCTAGCACGTGAGCATCCGATGCTGGATCGAAATACACAATACTACGGTATACTACGCTTGATATAGATCACATATTCCTATAAGGATATTTCTGGAGAATTGGGTAGGCATGGCGCTTTGCTAGAAGCCAACCTTGTCTTGTAAATCGGTACAAACGTAGTACGAGGTACTTACGTGTTCGGATAGTCCGACGACCGTATTTACTGCCAACATATCCGGGGATCTCATGGGTCTCTTCCCAAGATTCACCGATGATGTATGACTCGCACTTTATTAATCTGGGATTAATTAGAAGAGAGAGAAAATTAATCTGGGATTAATTACGAAGATATTTTTTCTGGGATAAAATATTAATTAAAGAGAGAGAACGATTAATTTGGAATTAATCGATAAAATAATATATTTGATATATTATACGAAATTGGATTTCGACGTGGAATTAAAATTAGATTTTAATTCGGGCGAACGAATTAATTTAGAATTAATTCGTTAGCGATGTGAATAGTGATTTCACTAGGCGTAATCGTTTAATTACGTCGCAACGAAAATTCGTTAATTTAGAATTAGCGAACCCGAGCCCGAGTGTGATTGCGAGCGCATTCGCATTTCGAATTCGAATACGGCACGCAAGTCACATCAAGCGTCAAATCGCTAGTCACATCAAGCGTCAAATCGCTAGTCACATCAAGTGTCAAATCAAATGTCACTTTGAGTGATGTGACAAGTTGTCACTTGATTGAGTGATTGATGTGGTTGTTGAAAGACATTAATGGGCTTTTGCTTTTTTGACTTTTTGGTAAGGGAAATTGAAAAAGTGGTAAATGGTTTTAATTAATTTGGAATTATAAAAACCTATTACATTTCTTTTTCATTTCTCTCTCCACTCTTCTCACTTACGGTTTCACGTGAAACCCTTATTCCCTCTCTTTTCTCTCCCTCTCGGCTTTGAGCCACTTCTCTCTTCTCCATTTTTCTGGTTCGACCGAATGAGAAAGAGAAGCTTGTGAGAGTGTTTTGTGGCAAAACAAAGGTGCTAGCACACACTTGGGTCAATACAAAGGTGATAGGGCAGTGAACATTTGAGCTTGGAAACCGTTTTTGAAGCTTGAAGCTTGGAGCTTCCATGGAGTCATCAATGGCCGAATCTTGGAGGAGTTTCACAGCCCAAAATCGAGCACCACAGCAGTTCAAGGAGGCCACTGCCGAGCTTCAACAAGGAGGAAGAAGTGGCTTGTTCTTCGCGTCGCAAGATCCGATCAATGTGAGTAAATTCCGTACCTCCTTTGATGTGTATTCACTTGTTTCATTGCTTGATTTCATGATCTTGGGACCTAATCTAGAAACCAACAATGGTATCTTGAGCTTTGATCAAGCATGAAAATTTTAGGGTTAAAATTGGGTAAAATCAATTGAAGCATGATTTGGTTAAATTGATTGATTAAGTATGCTTGTATGTTGATTAATTGAAGTTGTGCATGATCAATTTCATGAAATTGGATTGGATCCATTTTCCCCCCCCAAATTTTGGGCATGGCCGAAAATTGTGAACCCTAATATCTTGGTGATTTTTTATTTTTTGATCATTGGATGACTTAAAACAATTGGGTAATGTTAATTTGAGGTTTAATTGGATTGAATTTTGAATTGGACATTTTTCCAAATTAAAGGCTTGGCCGAAAATATTGAGTATTTGATATTCATGGTGATTTTTGATTTTGATTCATTGGATGAGTTGAATTGATTTGGGAAATTATGATTGTGGATTCAATTGGATTGAAACCGAATCGGAATGAAAAAACCCCTAATTGCCGAGAATAAGAAGCATGTAATTGGTTTTGATTTTGATTGAATTGTGTTGGACACTATTTGATGTTTAAAGTGCAATTATTAATAGGCTAATTGATGTTTTAGAAATGTTAATTGGGTAATTAATTTGTATTACACTTAGGTTAATTAATTGTGGAATTTGGAATTTTATAAGTTAATTAATTAGGCTTGAAATTGGATTGGGCCTTAAGGTTGTAATTGGGCTTTTGGGCTTTGTTGTACCAAGTTAGGTTTAGGCAATTTGGTTGGATCCAATTAGGCCTAAAACCGAATCCATAAAGTCCAATTATGACTAAATGGAACTTAATTATTTAATTGGGCCTAATTGGCCAAAATTGATTTATGGGCTTATGGGGTAAATCCCGATTGGACTTTGTTATCGATTTGACCCGAGTTGACCAAAAGTCCACGCCTTAAAGAAATTAATTAAAAGCCCATTGGACTTTAATAAATAAAAATTGGATGTTAATCGGGCTTTGAGACCCGTTACGATTGAATTTGGAATTTAAGTCGTAAAGGTTCGTTAATAAAGTGTAATATTTAATTTGGAATTAAATAGTGAATTAATATTAAATACAAATTGAATTGGATTTAATTTTGTAGTTTAATTTAATTCGAGAATTCGTACTTTGAGTACTTATTCGCAAAACGAGTTTGACTCGAGCAAAATCAAATCGTTGTTTGAACATTGGATGATCACTAATTATCAGATTAATTAATTGGATTAGATTGATTGATAACATGCTTGTGTGAATACATGGTTGCGATGCATGAATAATGTATATCGTATGGATATTAGATGGGTGGGACAATTTTGGAAATTGTAATAAATTTGATTTATTAATTGGACCTGCGTGTCCAGCCTTATTACCCATTCTCATTGTATTTCTCTTCTTACCTATTCCCCTCAATGTAAATGAGGTTTCTTTAGAAGTGTAGTGTAACGGGTAGAAGTAAATACATGTGCTAGCGGGAGAGAGAAAATGAGAGACTTGATCTAGGATCAATGTAAAGTATCCATCCGCATATCATTATTATTTTTTCATATGCGCTTTATTATGTGTTTAGAATGCATGTTTAAGGGTGTATGATGATGAGACCTTAACAAAGATAATAAATTGGTTGCCAATTTGCACGCGAAAAACCCTCGCTTAATATTAAGCGTCTTTCCTTCCATTGAGTGATTCTCACTCAAGATCCGAGACGACATTGGTTTGTTGGCCAAAGTCAAGGCCTTTGTCTGTCGAAGATGTGTTTGAATCACGAAGGCTTTGTTCCATATCAGTGTCTTGTCCAAGTTGTGGTTTGTTGGCCAAAGTCAAGACCACTTCTTGTCCATCGACATTGATTACGAAGTTTTCCATGGTCAATGGGTCGCGCTTGACTGGGATCACTAAGTTTGTTGTGCAAAAGCCAAGGCTTAGTTGATTCAGAGGAAAAAGGTTAGGCAATACATTGGATGTATTGACATATATAAGATATATGTTTCGGACTTGGATGTCCCCCTACCGGATCTAGGAATTGGATTGGATCCAATTGATCTTAGAGATCTACCTAGTTAATTATCATACAGTTTGTTGGCCAAAGTCAAGATTGTGTGATATTTAACGGGATCCTAGCCCACTAGGAAACACGATTTCCCGAGTACTCGACAGAGGGTTAGAGGCTCGCCGAAAAATAGTGGGAGGCAAGAATTGAATTTCCAATATTCGTTCAATTACTCGCCATACGCGCTCAATCACAAATTATTTCGTCGTTAGATTAAATGTTAGTTGGACTAATATTTAAATTGTTGTTTTAATTAACAGTTGGACTGTATTATAGTTGATTATATAATTGGATTATAGTAATCAATATATTTGAATTAATTAATTTCAATTTACAGTTGATTTTATAATTGGATTATAGTAATCAATGTAATTGAGGTTAATTGATTTAAATTATATTTGATTGTATAGTTGGACTATAATAATCAATATAATACATAGTACCACAAATCGTTGATTAAATAGTTGGACTATTAGAATCAAGATAAAATTGAAAGATTGACATTTAAAACATAATCCTAGGGAAAATGTGTTTAAATGGTTTAATTTTCAAATTGGGAATAAAGTTTCAGGATGGTACTGGAAACTAATAAGTTACTTTATTTGATAAAATAACATATTATGCCTAAGCCCGGAGTTAAGCAAATAGTCGAGCATAATCTTTGGAAGATTATGTGATGATAACTTTAGTGCTTAATCCATTATACTTGTCAAGTAGACTCCTTAATTTCTGAATCAGAACTAAGGATTAGATCCTTAAAGTATGATAATGAAATTGAAGGATTTTCATGGATCTATTTTAGATCTTTGAAATACTAAAGTTGCAATAAATAATTCTTGGAGAATTAATGACTAATCTCGAGGAGATAAATTCAGTGTTTGCAATAAGGAAAGTAGCATAAGGCGCACCTTACTTCGATATTCTAGAAACCCGAGGCTTGGCCAAAGGCTTCTAGAATTTTGAAAATGGCAAAGGCAAAATCATTATAATCTTCTAGGAAGATAAAAGGACATATCCCAAGAAGGAATTGAAGACGAGCAAGGCTCTGACTTCACAAATATTTGTCAATATTATGTTCACTACTAGTATTAAAATTAGATTTTAGATACTTAGTGTGATACATAAAATATGTACTGATGTTCAGAATTTGTTTTGAACAGGATAGTGACTTCAATTGAGATTAATCTTCGGATCGGAAACGGGGACGAAAGTCGCTGTTTTAACCGTAGATACCTGAATTTAGGAACTACCTTCGGGTTAGTACTTAAATTAAGAAACTGTTATAATGTAACTAGTTTGACTAGAAAAATTATCTCTATATCAGTGTATAATCCGTTGCGGATATACCTTTATATTCTAGAACACTAAAGTGTTTTATTATATAAAGATGATATTGAGATAAACACATTAGATGTGAATAACATAATTTATATTTTGAATATAAATAATATCTCAAATATATAACATGACAAATAAATAGCTCAAACTGATTTGATCAATTAAGAAACTAAATGTGGCAAAGTTGTCAGGGACACTATTAAACAAGAATCGTATATCCACACTTTCGAAGAGTGGGTACTAGGACTGATTTGATTCTATTCAAATAAAGTCTACGAATCTAGTTTATTAGGCAAAGTGCCTAAAACACCTTTACTTGGTAGAAGTGTAAATGCCACTGATCTGTTAGCCCTAGTTCATAGTGAAGTAAGTGGGCCCATGTCTAGATATGGATATGAATATTTCGTGACCTTTACGGATGTGGCATCACGTATGGTTATGTGTTTCTTTTGAAACACAAATCGGAAACTTTCACAGTTTCGACACGAAATAGACAAACAAATCGGCTAAAGTATTAAACCGTCACGGTAAAACTGTAATGAAAAATACTTAAGCAATAAGTTTCTCGTATACTTGAAAGAGTATAGTATTCTTTCAATGAGGACTCCTCCCGGAACACGTCAATTTGACGTTGTGTCCGAACAAGATTAACCGAATTTTGTTAGACATGATAAGGTTAATCATGAGTCGCTCTGAGCTACCATTTCCTTCAACGGATAAGCTTTAAACAGTGCAAGAACTTATTTTGAATAAGGTTCCATAAATATCTGTTTGACATATATCATATTAGATATGAACGGGAAAGAAACCGAGTTTCTCATTCCTGTAAGATTTGGGTATGCTAGGCATACGTTAGGATGATACCAAACTAAAACCCACATATGATAAGTGCCAAATGTAGGTTATCCTAGGGATACCATAAGTATTATACTTATACATCTCATAAGAGAACAATTAGATTGTTGCTCACCATGCGGTTTTCCTAAGAGGAATACCGATATGCAGTGGTAAGTGGGAGGATAGTATAACTCGATGAAAATCAGAGTAATACTGTTCAAGGCACCGAATCTCAATGGAACATAAATAGTTCATCAAGGATGAAACTATTACCATTAATCTTCGAATACACAAGAACCGCGTAGGTCGGAGAGAATCAGAAAACAACTTGGGGTATGGGTTTCTGATCTCACCTCGTAAAGATGTCTATCTTTTGAGGTATACCAACTGACTACGAATGAGGAAGTGATACAAGGTATCGACTCCCTATTATGGCAAAGTGTCATATAATCCGAAATGGATTCCATGTATATCTACCAGTTTGGAGACTAGTTGATGTACCGCAAGGCATTGTGCCTACTGGTACTATAAGTCTTCAAAGAAGACATACATGGATGGCAACATACCAACGTATAAAGCTAGGCTTTTAGCGGAAAGGTATCGTTATCAACATTGTGTTGATTACGATTCAACCTTTTAACTGTTGCCACGGTTAATCCATTTGGATAATACTTGTTATTCGATCCATGATTGGATTGAAGCAAGCATTAGGTTCTTGGAATTATCGTTTTGATGTAATCATAATGATTTATAATTTAATTCAAAACGAAAATGATTCTTGTGTATATAAAGAGGTTAGTGGGAGCGCACTGACAGTTGATATCTTATAAAATAATGATAATACGTCATTTCTTGGAAATGATATTCCCATAAAATAACTATCGGCGAAAGCTTGGCTTTCGAAATACTCTCCGAGAAACCGTACATTGAAAAATGTACGCGACCTAGTGTCTCATATGCTTTGAGCATATGGATTCACAAACAGGCCAATCCGAGTGATAGTCACTGGATTGATGTTAAGAACATCCGATAGTATCTTAGAGAACTAAGGATGCGGTCTTAGTCTATGGAGAAGGAGAACTTGAAGTGACTGGGATCACTGTAGCAAGTTTCCTATAACCGATAAAGACGACTAAAAGTCGCAAACGGTACTATACAGTTTGAATAACAGTACAGTGAGCTGGAAATCTTCCAAGCAAGATAATACCGAATAAACAACAAATGCGGGATATTGCTGCAGCTGAGGCAGCAATATAAGTCTTATGGGGTCGATAATATCTAATTAGATTAGATATAATTTTGTTAGCAGCTGAGCTAGGCTCGAGCACAGGCTAAAGAATTAATGGTCTCATGAACGATCCAGATAAATACTTCTACATTTATCTGATTCGTTCGGATTATACATCGTGGCGATATAATGATCGCATAAATCGCATCAAGATGATATTCATGCAAATTTGCTGACGAAAACCTTTTCTCAGCAATTTGAGCCAACCGTACATAGTTCGGGTGTCAAGCACTCGAGTGACTGGCTATAAGACAAGTGGGAGATTGTTGGACAACTATGACCTATAGCATCACTATTTGTACAGATCATGGTGTTGTTGTACAAATTAACTATGTGACAAAGGAGATTGCACTCTTATCATTTGTGATTAGATCACCTAGATATATAAATGATGAGAGGTCCTTATGATTTGTTCCTGGACAGAGAATGTTATGAGACAGTATCAGTCCACAAAGGATAAATCATTAAATATCCATAGTCAGAGTATTATCGAGATTGGACATCGATAATATGTAAAAGATTAGCATTACACTTGTGCGCGTTTGTGAGGGCACAACGGCATAGTTCTCATATATTTGGGTATATGATACTCATGCAAGTGTAATAGGAGGTTGTGTTTTACCGATGTTACGGGAAACAGCTTCGCTCTGGATAGACCCCATCGGAATTCCATTGGTAGTATGACTATGTGTCTATGGAAGTCCGAAATCATGGTAGGTGTATTTGGTCTTAACCTGAGACTTGCACCGCTAATACTTACGACAATCAATATACTTTGGTTGAGGTCGTCCAGGGCTTTAACAGGTTCTGTGTACGCCAATGCTGGGAATATTGAGAATCGTAGTGTGTTGGGTGTGATGTTAAGACGGAAGTATCACTCCAGTCATATGGAGATGATGGTCACATAGGATACGTAACTTGTTCTCTTAAATGCTCGAGCTATCGGGATATTATGACTAGGTCATGTATATCCGATTATAGAGACTAGTTGCCAGACATCCGATATGTGCTTCGTACGGTGCAAACACAATTCCAGCCCCAGGCCTAGCATGTGAGCATCCGATGCTGGATCGAAATACACAATACTACGGTATACTACGCTTGATATAGATCACATATTCCTATAAGGATATTTCTGGAGAATTGGGTAGGCATGGCGCTTTGCTAGAAGCCAACATTGTCTTGTAAATCGGTACAAACGTAGTATGAGGTACTTACGTGTTCGGATAGTCCGACGACCGTATTTACTGCCAACATATCCAGGGATCTCATGGGTCGCTTCCCAAAGATTCACCGATGATGTATGACTCGCAATTTATTAATCTGGGATTAATTACGGAGATATTTTATCTGGGATAAAATATTAATTAAAGAGAGAGAACGATTAATTTGGAATTAATCGATAAAATAATATATTTGATATATTATACGAAATTGGATTTCGACGCGGAATTAAAATTAGATTTTAATTCGGGCGAACGAATTAATTTAGAATTAATTCGTTAGCGACGTGAATAGTGATTTCGCTAGGCGTAATCGTTGAATTAAGACGCAATGGAAAATTCGTTAATTTAGAATTAGCGAACCCGAGCCCGAGTGTGATTGCGAGCGCATTCGCATTTCGAATTCGAATACGGCACGCAAGTCACATCAAACGTCAAATCGCTAGTCACATCAAGTGTCAAATCAAATGTCTCTTTGAGTGATGTGACAAGTTTTCACTTGATTGAGTGATTGTTGAAAAGGCATTAATGGGCTTTTGCTTTTTTGACTTTTTGGTAAAGGGAAATTGAAAAAGTGGTAAATGGTTTTAATTAATTTTGGAAATTATAAAAACCTATTACATTTCTTTTTAATTTCTCTTTCCACTCTTCTCACTTACGGTTTCACGTGAAACCCTTCTTCCATCTCTTTTCTCTCCCTCTCAGCTTTGAGCCACTTCTCTCTTCTCCATTTTTCTGGTTCGACCGAATGAGAAAGAGAAGCTTATGAGAGTGTTTTGTGGCAAAACAAAGGTGCTAGCACACACTTGGGTTAATACAAAGGTGATAGGGCAGTGAACCTTTGAGCTTGGAAACCATTTTTGAAGCTTGAAGCTTGGAGCTTCCATAGAGTCATCAATGGCCGAATCTTGGAGGAGTTTCACAGCCCAAAATAGAGCACCACAGCAGTTCAAGGAGGCCACTGCCGAGCTTCAACAAGGAGGAAGAAATGGCTTGTTCTTCGCGTCGCAAGATCCGGTCAATGTGAGTATATTCCGCACCTCCTTTGATGTGTATTCACTTGTTTCATTGCTTGATTTCCTGATCTTGGGACCTAATCTAGAAACCAACACAGTTCCTCTCCGTTTGATGGTCAAATAACATTTGCTTCTGCCAAGTGTTTTGGGATGATTCCCAAAACGTGACTGCCTCCCTTCTGTACAGCTTTTGAAACGATCCTCATAAGTCCAAGATTGCCTCCGCCATATACTAAGTGCATACTCCTTGCAGCTAAGACTCGACCCAATTCTTGTACTGCTTCTATGTATTGTGGCTTAACACCAACAATAGTACCGTAAAACACACAGATGTTCTCAACTTGTCTTCTTGAAGTGGCTTCCATGTTTTACTCTGGATGTCTTCAAAAGTGCAATGATGAGTTGAATTTATAACATCTGAAAAGGGTGAGTAAAATAATAGCACTAGTACCTGCCAAATGAAAATTATTAGTTAATAGTAAAATAAATCGTGATAGTAAAAAAGGTCTGGATCCTGTCAGAGAAAATAAAAGAAAACAACAAAACAAATTACAATTATTAGGAAAAGACAAAGAGATATAATATCTACAAATAATGTAGCGGCTTGATTGACGTCTATGCGTCAGGGACAAGCTTCCCATCCAATTTTCTTATAAATTGGCAAACAGGGTCTTTTTGAGTCAGATTCCCGAGACTTAACTGTTGTCTTTCCTTTTGGAATTGTGCATATAACATACGAATTTCGTGATACACACATCTACTGGGATGCGTCTCAAGAATTTTAGATATATCATCCAAAGACTCCTTACTCAAGCCATCCCTAATGAAATTAATCTTATCTTCGCGGTTATCAGACATCATTCCTAAATAACGACAATGAGTATTACAAAACATACGAGCACATTTATAAAAAAACACATATTCTTTTGGCTCTTTTCTTTTTAGCATAGGTGCTTCTTCCTAAACCAGACAGATGTGAAATAAAAGAATCAAATGACTCACCTGCCAATCGGACCCGTGCTTCAATAATCCAACGAATGTCAGTAGGAATACCTTTGGTCATCAGCAGTCTCATCCGTTCCAAGCGAGCTTTGTAAATTTTCATCAGAGATTTTTGAGGGAGAGAAGGAAATTGCTTGTGAAGATTTGCGAGAACTTCTTCCATCCTGAAATGACTTATCCTGCAAAAATTAAACACACAAAAATAAAACACACCAGATCACAATATATACACAAATTGCATGGGTTGCCTCCCTGCGAGCGCTAAGTTTAACGTCGTCAGCTAGACGTGACTGCCCGAATGTTATGATGGATCTGAAAGTGTGACACTTTCTTTTTGTCGCTCAAATGATTCTCCCCAGTAGTGCTTAAAACGCTTGTTTTTAACCTTGAATGTTTTGTTGGAGTCGGGATCATTTATCTCAACGGCTCTGTCTGGTAAAACCTTGGTGATCACAAATAGACCTTACCACTGTGATTTTGGCTTCCATAGGAAGAATTTCACCCTTGATTTGTTTAACAGTACCTTCTGCCCTGGTTCCAGTTGTATGCGCACTAACTTCCCATCATGTATTTTCCTTGCCTTTTCTTTGTACAATTTGACATCCTCAAAAGGCTGATTGTGAAATTCCTCCAATTCGTTGAGTTGGTGGAACTTTTTTTCTTATGTTGCTTGTAGTGCAAGAATTGGATTTTTCAGTGCAAAAGATGCTTTATCTTCAGGCTCCACATGTAATTAACATGTTTTAAGTTTGTCAGTAGAACTTTACATTGCATTGGAGTTCTGAATGGTACTGTGTATCACATCAAGTCTGAAACATTCCTCTTTCTTTTCATCATCTGTGAAATTCATGGCCTTGAAGACATTGAATGTTACTTCTTAGTCCTGTACCCTCATGGTTAGTTCTCCTTTCTGTACATCAATAATTATTCGACCTGTAGCCAAGAATGGTCTTTCGAGTATTATCGGCACGTCTTCATCTTCCTCCTTATCGAGGATAATAAAATTTGCTGGGAAAATGAATTTGTCAACTTTGACCAGCACGTCTTCAATTACACCTCTCGGAAATACTAGTGTTCTATCAGCAAGTTGCAGAGAGACTGAAGTGGGCATTGTTTCTCCAATCAGCAGTTTCCTGAAAATAGAAAAAGGCATCAAGTTAACACTTGCACCTAAATCACATAAAGCCCTACCAAAGTTATGTTCTCCTATGATGCAAGGAATGGTGAAACTGCCAGGATCTTTCAACTTTGGGGGAAGCTTCCTCTGAATGATGGCGCTGTATTCTTCTGTCAATGCTACTGTCTCGTAATCTCCCAATCTCTGTTTTCGTGACAAAATGTCTTTCATGAATTTTACATAGCTGGGCATTTGTTCCAAGGCTTCTGCAAATGGAATGTTGCTGTATTGGCTCCACTTTCATAAATTCCTGCAATTCTTTAGATCATGCTCCTTTCTGTTGTCCACAATGAATTTTTGTTGGCCATTTCTTCGATTAGTTCACATGCCTGATCTTCTCCTTTTGCCATTAAAGCTCCTCCAGCAGCAGCATCAATTGTGGTTCTCATTAGTCCAGAAATTCCATTATAGAATGTTTGGACTTGAAGCCATTTTGGAATCTCATGGTGAGGACATTTCCGGAGCAAATCTTTGTACATTTCCCAAGCTTCGTAGAGAGTTTCCGAGTCTTGTTGTACAAAGGATATGATGTCATTCCTCAGATTTCCAGTTCTGGCTGGTGGAAAGTAATTTGCAAGAAATTTGGTGGCTAAAGTGTTCCAAGTTGTGATGGAACCTGCTGGTAGTGAATGTAGCCAAGCTTTAGCTCTGTCTTTCAACGAGTATGGAAAAACACGCAGTCTCATTGCTTCATCAGCTTCTCGGTTGTAATTGAAAGTGCCGTAAACTTCCAGGAAGTTGCTGATGTGGGTATTAGGATCTTCAGTTGCTTTTCCCCCAAAATGCACTAACTGCTGAATCATCTGAATGCATGTTTTGATGTCACACGCATTTGCTGGTAAATGAGGAAGTACAGTACATGAAATGAAGTCGTCGACCACCGAAATGGTTCAGTCTCGAATGGGTATTGGTGGTGCAACTTCCAAAGGTTCAGGTTCCATGTTGACTAAAGCTTCTTGGCCTTCACGCCTTTCCCTTCTCAACTGTCTGATGGTTCTTTCAATTTCCGGGTCAAGCGGTCGGAGTTCAAAGCTTCTAGTTCGTCTGGTGTAGTTTCTGAGAACCTGAAACACAAGAAAACAAAAATAATAAGTAAAAAGAAATTAGATACAAGTAAATGTATCTAACCTCAAAACTAATAGTGAAAGATAAATAAGTCCTCGGCAACGGCACCAAAAACTTGACCGGCGTAATCACACGCGTATAACGCAAGCGCACATATTGTTCAAGTAGTATAAAAAGTATCGATCCCACGAGGACTTAATACCTAAGCTATTAATTTGATGAGGTCAAAAGTTTACTAGTATCTAACAGATTGTTTGTTTTGATTGGGATGGTGACTTACAAATTAAATTTAAAACTAGTAAATAAAGTTGCACGAAAGTAAACTGAAGAAAAATTCAATATTAATAAAATATCCAGGGTTGTGATTTATTCCAGTATTATTTAAAGATGAAGTGGTTATCTTATAGTTGGGTAATATATTGATTTAATAACCTGGAACACGAAATTATGTAGAAGCCTCTTCTGGTGGTCAATTACAAATACCCAGTATAACCCAATTGAACCATATGTCTATGTCAACCAAATTACCTAGATTCATTAAGATTAAGTTCCAATTATGGTTACCCCCGCCTGACAGGTATATTCCAATCCTGTAAGAAAATCTATTAAAGGGTTATATATCCTCAAGGAAGATCGTGGGCTATTGAGTCTAGGGTCTTAAACCTAAAATCCATGTTTCCAAGTTCATTTTAAGTTTACCTAATCAATTTTATTAATGGCCAGTTAATAAAAAGCATTAAGATTAAGGCTCAATAAATAAATCTTTATATTACCCAAACTATAATCTAACCCCTTATAAACCGGTGATATTGGAATTCATCACAACCATAGATAACTATCTTAGTTACTATTAATAACTAGGGCTAGTAAAATAAAAGACATAAAGTAAAAATGCGGAAAAGTAAATGCGGTAAAGAAAATGCTGAAAAGTAAATTTACAATAAAATAAAATGCTAAGGTAAAAGGATTTACTTTTACTATTTACCATTTAGATATCTCCCTTAATATAATATATTAACTTGTGATAATTTTACCAACCAGCCATATAGGCGGTAACCTGATTAAGTCAAATTAAGTCCAACCAGCCATAAAGGCGGAACCAAAATAAACCTGCCATGTAGGCGGTAAGAAAATTTAATTACCAACCGACCAATCTAGCGGTATCCTTACTTAGTCAGGTTTAAACCAGTTTAAAATGAATTACCAACCGACCAATATAGCGGTATCCTTATTAAGTCAAATTTTAAATAGTGAATATATTATAATTATGGGAGATTAATCTAAATAGCAATAGTAAATGAATTACCTTTCACCCTAGCAGGGGAAGTTACCTCCTCATGGTTGAATAGTAAAAACTGTAAAAGTTAAAAAAAGTAAATTACTATTATTATTACAAAAGTAAATTACTATTACATAACGTAATTAAAATTAATTACAAAACTGAAATAAAAAAGAAACTAGGTAGAAAAATCCCTATTTAAATTAGAGAATTCAGAGATGAGGGTACATCTGAAACTGAAATTTCGAGCTCAATTTATAGGCCTCGGTAATCCCCTCGCGTCGCGACGCGCAAGTTTCTTCTTGCGTCGCGACGCGCTGACGTGTCGCTCTCTGATTCGTCGGATCAGATTTTTATCCGCTGACGTGGCAATTGCTAATGATTAACTCAATAATTGCACTGACATGACGCTGACGTGGCGACACGTGGCGAAAATGATTGTCGGCATCGTAGGATTGTGACACGTGGCACGCTGTGATTGGCTGATGATGATGTGGCGGTGACGTGGCACGTTACTCGGTCAACTGGTGATGTGGACGATGACATGGCTGACACGTGGAGTAACACGTGGCGACATGTGGCGATGGCGATTGTCGGCGCCATTGGATGATGACACGTGGCACGGCGCACGTTAGCAGATCGGCTGTGATGGTGACACGTGGCATGGCGGACGTTAGCAAAGTCAAACTTCTCAGATTATGACATGTGGACCCGGCGTACATTAGCATGGAGCGGTGCATATTAGGCGTCGCGACGCGCCAATTTACAATTTTGCCCTTTTGTGTCCTTTTTCACTGTTTTGGTCCCAAATCACCTCCAGAGAGTCCTGAAACTTTATTTATCTACAAAATAACACAAAACACATCAAAATATTCACAAAACTCAAGAAACTATACAAAATATTAGGTCAAACGACTGAGAAATAGTGATACATTTTCCACTCATCAGTACCCACATGTTCAGATAGTCCGATAACCGTATTTACTACCAATATATCCAGGAATCTCTTGGGTCGCTTCCCAAAGATTCACCAATGACATTTGACTCAGATAGAATTAATCTGGGATTAATTATGAGAGAGAAAATTAATTTGGGATTAATTGCGGTAATAATTAATCTGGGATTAACTTCGTATAGAAGAGAGAACACGATTAATTTAGAATTAATCGATAAAATAAATTTAATAGTTAAATTGGATTTTTCTATTTAATTTATTTATTTGTGGCTAAAATAATATATATCGGATATATTAATTGAAATCAGATTTCAATACGAAATTAAAATTGGATTTTAATTCGGGCGAACGAATTAATTTATAATTAATTCGAAAGCGACTATCGTAATAATTTTGCAAGACATAATTATTTAATTAAATTGGATTTAATTATGCCGCGATGGAAAATTTGTTTAATCGGAATTAAACGAACCTGATAAAATTACGTGTGTCTTTTTGTGTTTTGGGAACACAAAATATCTTTAATTTGGTGGGCCCAAGTCAAGTTGTGTGTTGATGAAGCCCACTCAAATTTTGAATTTAAAATGTGGTGGGACCACATGACTTACATCAAAGGTCAAATGTTGATGTAAGTAGTTGGCTTAATTAATTAAATCCATTTAACACACAATCACCAAGTTTTGTAAAATAACTTTTTATTCTTCTCTACCTTGGCCGAATTATTCTCTCTATGGTTGTGAAATTTTGCTTCAAAATTTCAACATAGCTAGCACTTGGAGGAGTCTAATAAGGTGATAGGGAAACTCACATAAGGAATAAACAACATAACAACAAGCTTGGAGCTTCATCCAAATAGGAAATTTCAAAATTTCTCCATATAACAATGTAAGTGATTCCGCTACTTTTCTTGATTATTTCACACAGATAATCATGTTTAGGATCTTGTGGCATGTCTTAGAGACTAACAATGATATCAGAGCGCCTTGCTAAATATGATTTTGAAAACTAGGGTTCATAAACTTTAATTATGAATTTTTGCTTGGAGCATGAAATTTCAAAATTGAGTTGTTGGTTGATGTTAGCTGATGATAACTTGGAGTTGTACATTATTGGATTGTTGAAAAATTGATTGGATCAAATTTCCATAATTTCCCTAAGTTGGCCGAATCTTACCCTAGTGTAACTCATGGTGCTTTTTTAAATTTTGACACTTGGATGTGTTAATGGCATGATATATATGTTGAATATTGATTTAATTGGATTGGAATCAAATTGGATATTAATTTCTTGTCATTGCCGTGAGTTAGCATGCTTGTTGGAGACTTGATTTTGCTTCAATTTGTGTTGGACATGAATTGGAATGATAAGTATGATTAATTAGATTAATTAATATTTTGGAAATGTTAGATTAATTAATTAGTTATGTTAATTACACTTAAAATGGATTAATGTAATATTTGGAATATTGTATTAATGTAAATTAGTCCCTAATATACTAAATGGGCTAATTTGGTTATATTTGGATTAATGGGCTTAGTTGGGCCAAGTTTGGTTATGGATAATTGGGTTGGATCCAATTGGGCCTATGCATGGCAGAAAAGCCGGGCTCGGCCCGGCCCGGGCTTAAATAATTAAAAAAAAAATACGACACTAAATAAAATTAATGGATTTTATCATTTATGGTCATTCATTTTCATTCGCCCTTCTTCATTTTGATTTTGCGTTCTGCCAAGCCCTAAATCCTAATCGTCTCTTCTTCTCTTTCGCCGATTCAGCCTCTGCAGCTCTGCCTCGGTGCCTCCTGGATTTTGCGTTCATCGTTCACAGTTCACACCCATTTCTTGATTTCTTCTGCCAAGCGGTCCAAGCCCTAATCGTTTCTTCTCTTTCGCCGATTCAGCATCTGCCAGTCTGCCTCCTGAGTCTTGAACTCTCACCTCACGAAAACCTTAACGCCGCCTTCGCCCGACTACCCCCCTGTCCCTCGGCTCAGCGGCTCTGCCTCGGTGCCTCCTGGATTTTGCGTTCATCTCCTCGTCTCATCGTTCGTCGGTTCAGCAAATCGTCTAAGCCTTCAATCATTGATTCATTGTTATTACGGCACTGTCATTGTTATTATCAAACCGAAAATATTACACTTCACTTTCAAATACACTTGGTGATGATTAATTGAGACAACAAACTGAAGAAAGAGGCAGCAGTTGGCAATAATGTCAAAATCTTTTTTTTAATAAAATCGGGCTTGGCCCGGGCCCGAGCCCGGCCCGGCAGAGGCCGGGCCGGGCTTTTGCCGGGCCCGGGCCAATTTTTTTCCGGCCGGGCTCGGGCCGGGCTTTTACAAGCCCAGCCCGAGCCCGGCCCGTTGCCATGCATAATTGGGCCTAAACTATTTCCATAAAAGTCCAAAATATGACTTTTGGGCCTAATGGGCCAAAATTAATTTATGGCATAGGGTGATTCTTAAATGGGCCAATGCATTATGGGCTTAATCCATAATGGCCAAAAGTCCGTGCCTAAAGAATTAATTAAAGCCCATTGGACCTAATAGAATTGGTATTGGATGCTAAATGGGCCTTTGAGACCATTTGATTGGATTTAGAATCCAAGTCTAAAACGACATTATTTTAATCGAATAAGTCTAATTATTTAATTTGGAATTAAACTTGAATTAGTATTGAATACAATTTAAATTGGATTTAATATTGTAGTTCGATATAATTCAAGAATACTTACTTTGAGTATTTATTCTTAAACGAGTTGGACTCGCGCAAATCAAATCGTTGTATGAACATTGGATGATCATTAATTGAAGAATTCATTAATTGGATTACATTGATTGACAACATGTTATGTGTGAATGCTTGGATGTATTTGTTTGAATAATGTATATCGGATGGATATTAGATGGGTGGGGGCAATTTTGGAAATTATTGTAAATATTGTATTTATTTGAAATTGGACCTGCGTGTCCAGCCTATCACCTCTTATTCTCATTGTATTTCTCTTCTCGCCAATTCCCCTCAATGTAAATGAGGTTTCTTATAGTGTTATGTAATTGGGTAAATAGAAGAATGTAAAGTGCTAGCGGGAGAGAGGAAAAGAAAGAGAGAGATTTGTTCTAGGAACAAAATGTATATGAATATCCATCCGCATATCATTATTATATTTATTGCGCCTTATTGTGCTTTTAGAATGCATGTTTAAGGGTGTATGATGAGACCTAATCAAAGATAATAAGTTGGTTGCCAAATTACGAAAACGCCCTCGTATTTAATATTAAGTGTTTCCTTCCATTGAGTGGTTCTCTCTCAAGATCCAAGATTGGCTTTGATTTGTTGGCCAAAGTCAAGATCATTGTCTATCGCGGATGTGTTTGAACCATGAAAGCTTTGTTAATATCGCATGTCTTGGGCAGTTGTGACTTGTTGGCCAAAGTCAAGGTCACTCTTGTTCATCGATGTGAATTACGAAGCTTTCCCACTGTCAATGGGTCGAGCTTAACTGGAATTATTAAGCTTGTTGAGCCAAAACCAAGGCTTAGTTGATTCAGAGGAAACGGGTTAGGAAATATATTAGATATATTTTTCGGACTTGTATGTCCGCCTACCGGATCTAGGAATTGGATGGGATCCAATTGATCTAAGAGATCTACCTAGTTAAATTTTATACAGCTTGTTGGCCAAAGTCAAGGTTGTGTATTATTTAATGAGATCCTAGCCCACTAGGAAACTAGGTTTCCCGAGTACTCAACAGAGGGTTAGAGGCTCGCCGAAAATTAGTGGGAGACTAGTATTAAATTTGTAATTTCTTTTAATACTCGCTAATATGCGCACTCTATTATTATTATTTCTCGTTATTATATATATTAGTTGGACTAATATTATTCATTTATTATTATTTTTTGAACAGTTAGACTATGCTCAACACTACTCATTTGTAGTTGGTTATATAGTTGGCCTATAATAACCATTGCATTTGAGTGCACCCGGAACATTTGATTGGATAGTTGGACTATAACAATCAAAATGGCTGGAAAGATAAGCGTTATGGACATAATCATGGGTGAGAATGTCTTTAACGGCGTAAATTTTCCAGACTGGGAAATGAACCTCAGGATAGTCTTGGGAGCTGAGAAGTTGCTTTATGTGATAGAGAGACCTCTCGGGCCTGAGCTCGGACTTGAGCGGCCAGTAGAGCATGAGCTTTGGAAAACTCACCGTGATGATAACTTTACTGCTCAATCTGTTATGCTTGCTGCAATGACTCCTCAGTTTCGTCGTCAGAACAATGGATTGGATCCTTATGCGATGATGTTGAAGTTGAAGGATCTTCATAGATCTAATCTTAGATCTCAGAAGTATGAGTTGTAGAAGACGCTCTTTTGCTCTCGTATGTCCGAGGGTACATCTGTCGACCTCTATGTGTCACAGATGATTACTGACATCGAACAGCTGGGTCAGCCCGACATTACCTTCGAGGCTGAGACTTCCATAGATTTTATCTTACAGTCTCTGTCCGACTGCTGGGGCGGGTTCATCATGAAGTATAATATGATGAACCAAGAGAAAACTCTTGGAGAGTTAATGGCTATGCTGAAAGAGGCAGAGCCAGAGCTTCTGAAAGGCAAGAAGCGCGAGGCGCATCTTACTTCGACATCCAAGAAGGCCAAGGCTTGGCCGAAGACTTCTAGAGGTGTGAAGAAGAAGGGCAAGGCTCAATCATCACAGTCTTCTGGGAAGACAAAGGACAAATCCCAAGACGTCTGCCTACACTGTGGCAAACGGGGTCACTGGAAGCATGACTGCCGTAAGTTCAAGGCGGACTTGAAGGAAGCGAAGGCGGGCAAGGCTCCGGCTTCAGGTATGTTTGTTATTGAAATAAACATGTCTACTACTAGTTTTAAAAATTGGATTTTTGATACTGGATGTGGTACTCACATATATACTGATGTTCAGGATCTGCAGATTAGCAGGAGACTGGCTTCAGGAGAGATCGACATGCGAGTCGGAAATGGGACGAGAGTCGCTGTTTTGGCCGTTGGCACCTATGTTTTGAATCTGCCCTCAGGGCATGTACTTACATTAGGAGAGTGTTATTTTGTACCTATTTTGACTAGGAATATTATCTCTGTATCTAGTTTAACCTGATGCGGGTATACCTTTGTATTCAGGAACACTGTGTGTTTTGTTTATAAAGATGATATTGAGATATGTACAGCAGATGTGAATAATGGTCTTTATATTTTGAATATAAACGAATCTCAAACATATAACATGACAAACAAAAAGCTCAAATTGAGTAAAACGGATGAGACTTATTTGTGGCATTATTTTCTGGGACACATTAACGAAACTCGTGTATCTACACTTTCGAAGAATGGATACTTGGACGAATTTGATCCTAATTCATATGATGTCTGCGAATCTTGTTTGTTAGGAAAAATGCATAAAACACCTTTTAGTGGTAAATGTGTACGTGCCACCGAGCTGTTAGCCTTCGTTCATAGTGACGTATGCGGGCTGACCGGTGCTTACACATACGTATAACGTAATCGCACGTATTGTTCAAGTAGTATAAAAAGTATCGATCCCACGAGGACTTAATACCTAAGCTATTAATTTTATGAGATCAAATAATTACTAGTATCTAACAGGTTGATTGATTGATTTGAAATGGTGAAGATTTTAAATTTAAAAACAAGTAAATAAAATTACACGAAGGTCGGTTTAAGAAAATTCAATATTAAAAACTATCTAGGGTTGTGAATCTTTCTAATATCTTTAAAAGATGAAGCGGTTATTTCATGTTTGTGTAATAAATCGGTTTACTAACCTGGAACACTAAATTATGCGAAAGCCTCTGTCGATGGTCAGATGCAAATACCCAGTTTAACCCAATTGAACCATATGTCTATGTCAACCAAATTATCAGGATTCATTAAGTTTAAGTTCCAATTATGGCTACCCCCGCCCGACAGGTATATGTCTATCCTGTAAGGAAATCTATTAAAGGGTTATCTATCCTTAAGGAAGATCGTGGGCTATTAAGTCTAAGGCTGAAACCTAAAATCCATATGTCTAGTTCATTTTAGATTTACCAGATCAATCTTATTAGTGGCCAATTAATAAGACGCATTAGGCTTAAGACTTAATAAGTAAACCTTTAAATTACCCAACTATAAAATAACCCCTTATAAACCGGTGATATTAAAAGTCATCACAACCCCAGATAACTAACTTAGTTACGACACATAACTAGGGCTTTAAAAGACATAAAGTAAAAATACTGAAAAGTAATTGCGATAAAGTAAAAGTTGAAAAGTAAATTGCAATAAAATAAAATAAAATGCTAAGGTAAAATGATCAACTTTTACTACTACTAATTTAGATATCTCCCTTAATATAATATATTAACTTGTGATTATTTTACCAACCAGCCATATAGGCGGTAACCTGATTAAGTCAAATTAAATCCAACCAGCCATAAAGGCGGAACCGAAATAAACGTGCCATATAGGCGGTAAGAAAATTTAATTACCAACTGACCAATCTGGCGGTATCCTTGATTAGTCAGGTTTAAACCAGATTAAAATGAATTACCAACCGACCAATCTGGCGGTATCCTTTTTAAGTCAAATTTTAAATAGTGAATATATTATATTTAAGGGAGATTAATCTAAATAGCAATAGTAAAAGAATTACCTTTCACCCTAGCAGGGGGAAGTTACCTCCTCATGGTGAATAGTAAAAACAGTAAAAAGTAAAGAAAGTAAATTACTATTATTACAGAACGTAATTAAAATTAATTACAAAACTAAATTTTAAAGAAACTAAGAAGAGAACTCCCTATTTACTTCAGAGAATTTAGAGAGAATGGTACATCTAAAACTGAAATCTGGAGCTCAAATATATAGACCCCGGTAGGCCTCCAGCGTCGCGACGCCAAGGCCTTTGGCGTTGCGACGCCAGCACTTTTTCGCGTGGAATGCTGAGAGCTTGACACGTGGCAATTTGGATAAGGAGATAAGGCGACACGTGGCGAGGCGGCTAACAACTCAATTATTATGTTGATGTGGCGATGGCGACTGTCGGCACCATAGGATTGCGACACGTGGCACTTCATGATTGGCTGATGATGACGTGGCAGTGATGTGGCACGTTGACTCGGTCAACTGATGATGTGGACGCTGACGTGGAGTGACACGTGGCACACATGGCAATGGTGATTGTCGGCACCGTAGGATAATGACACGTGGCACGACGCACGTTAGCATATCAGCTGTGATGGTGACACGTGGCACGACACACGTTAGCAAAGTCAAACTTCTCTGATTCTGACTTGTGGACCCGGCGCACGTTAGCATGGACTTGGTGCACGTTAGGCGTCGCGACGCCAAAGGCTTATGCGTCGCGACACGTTAAATGACCATTTTGCCTTTTTCATCCAATTTTCACTGTTTTGGCCCAAATCACCTCCAGAGTGTCCTGAAACTTTATTTTTCTACAAAATAACACAAAACACATCAAAATATTCACAAAACTCAAGAAACTATACAAAATATTAGGTCAAATGAGTGAGAAATGGTGATATAATTACCACTCATCACACACCCAAACCTAACATTTTGCTAGTTTTGAGCAAAATACAAAATAAAAAAAATAAAATAAAATTAACTAAGCCACTTTCGTAGGGATCACGGTTGCATTTAGCGTATGCAACAAGCCTTTAAACCCCTAAGTGATCCTAGTGGACGAGTTGTAGTCTCGTGAGGGTTTACAGCAATGATACCCACAAACATTTTACAAAAGTAAAAATGTAGTAAAATTAATGCACACAAAAGCAAAAAGACAAGCGAAAAGAGAATAAAGAAGTTAGTGACTAATCAGGTGAAATTTCTACTCCAAGTTACTAGTTGTTTTATTTCTTTCTAAATTACTGAATAAATAAATTCTCCGATTATATTTACCATTCTCCATATACACAGCCAACAAAATATTAAACAACTCATTTTTTGCCCACAACAGTCATAAGTGCAGTTGATAAGAGAGTAATATTTTTGTCCTAAAGTTTTATCAGAATTCACACCTTTTTGTAGCAATGGAATAATTTTTCTCATTTTTCTAATTTTTTTCTTTGATTTTTGATTTTTTTTATTTATATACAATATATTCCATCTATGTAGCGAGTGTTGGGTCGGTGGCTCCCAAACCAGTTGGCTTTAGGGCACCAGGTGTTAAGACACCCCTACAGACTTAATTACTCAGACTTCAGATATATATATTTTTTGCAGCATCTTTGATCCATGCAGCGAGCTTTGGGCCAGTGACTCCCAAACTAGTTGGCTTTAGGGCACTAGGTGTTAAAACACCCTTACAGACTTAATAACTCGGATCTCAGATGTTTTTTTTTTTACTCCATCACTTTCTGAGCCTCCAATTAAACTAGAGCACTGAATATTACAAACTTTTCAATTATAGCTCATGTATGTATGTTTCCATGTATGTTGATAATACCTGTCAACTGAGCATATGAAGATCCATTTTAGTTAGTTTTATGGAGAATTCACAAATTAAATAATTCGAAAGGAAATAAACAAAAATTAACTTGTTCCGAAATAGGTTTGAGATACGTCTCAGGAGTGGAAACTCCTTACACAGCTATCTCTCACCAATTTCACCTTTTTAGTCAAAATAAAAACACAAAAACGCAAAATATTTTTGTAATTTTTGAAAAAATTTCAATTTTTTTTGTATTTTTCGAAAACTTTCGGACTAAAAATAAAAACAACACACAGATTAGAAACAAGGTACTGATCAACTAATTCTCTCCCCCAAACCTAAATGAGACATTGTCCCCAATGTCTTAAATATTAGAAGAAGAGTTTAGAAGATAATACCTGGATAATTGAAATTCTACAGGAAATTAAAGGTTAAGATCCAGATTAATCTGACGCCTCTTACCACGATCGTCTTCGGACCAATTTATCTTTGAAAGGATAGGGTCAACTTGTGGTTCATAGGCTAAGAGTTGGTCTATTAGATCTGGAGCAGTTCTGGCAGTAAAGAGGAGTTCTTTCATAGGTTTTGACACGAACCCATTTCTCCGAGCATCATCAAGAAACACATAAAGAAAATCATAAAATCCTTCAACGTTGTACAGTTCAAGTGGTTTCTGGTGTATGTTCAGGTTCGCCCAAGATAGCACTATAAAAATTTCCTCCAATGTGCCCAAGCCATCTGGCAAAGCAATAAAAGCATCAGCACGATTAATCATTTCTACCAATTGTTCAGACATACCTGGCACGATCAGTTCCTCTCCGTTTGATGGTTCAATAAGATTTGCCTCTGCCAAGGGTTTTGGGATGATTCCCAAAACGTGACTGCCTCCCTCCTGTACAGCCTTTGAAACGATCCTCATTAGTCCAAGATTTCCTCCGCCATATACTAAGTGCATATTCCTTGCAGCTAAGACTCGACCCAATTCCTGTGCTGCCTCTACGTATTGTGGCTTAGTACCAACACTAGTACCACAAAACACACAGATGTTTTCAACTCGTCTTCTTGAAGTGGCTTCCATGTTTTACTCTAGATGTCTTCAAAAGTGCAATGATGAGTTGAATTTATAACACCTGAAAAGGGTGGGAGTAAAATAATAGCACTAGTACCTGCCAAATGACAATTATTAGTTAAACAGTAAAATAAATCGTGATAGTCAAAAAGGTCTGGATTCTGTCAGAGAGAAAATAAAGAAAACAACAAAAACCAATCACAATTATCAGGAAAAGACAAAGAGATATAATATGTACAGAAAAGTAGCGGCTTGATTGACGTCTATGCATCAGGGACAAGCTTCCATCTATTTTCTTATAAATTGGCAAACAGGGTCTTTGAGAGTCAGAATCCCAAGAATTAAATGTTTTGTATTTATTGTTGAAATTGTGTATTATATACGACTCCTTACTCAAGCCATCCCTAATGAATTTAATTTATCTTCGCGATTATCAGACACCATTCCTAAAGAACTACAACGCGAGTGTATTGCAGTTCCAGCGTGCACATTTGTAACAAACACTCATTTGCTTAGCTCTATGTTTCTTTGCATAGGTGCTTCTTCCAAAACCAGGCAGATGTGAAATAAAAGAGTCAGAAGACTCACCTGCCAATCGGACCTGTGCATCAAATACCTAACTAATATCATTAGGAACACCATGGATCGTCAGTAACCTCATCCGTTCCAAGCGAGCTTTGTAGACTTTCATCAGAGATTTTTGAGGGAGAGAATGAAATTGCTTGTGAAGATTTGCGAGAGCTTCTTCCATCTTGAAATGTCTTAATTTGCAAAAACTAAACACACCAAATTAAATCACAACAAATCACAATATATACACAATTTTCATGGGTTGCCTCCCTACGAGCGCTAAGTTTAAAGTCGTCAGCTAGAATTGACTTCTCGATCGTTAGGCTGGATCTGAAAGTGTGACACTTTCTTTTTGTCGCTCAAATGATTCTCCCCAGTAGTGCTTGACACGCTGACTGTTAACCTTGAATGTTTCGTTGGTGTTGGGATCTAGTAACTCAACAGCTCCATATGGAAAAACCTGAGTGATTACAAATGGACCTGACCACCTTGATTTCAACTTTCCAGGGAAAAGTTTCAATCTTGAGTTGTACAACAGCACCTGCTGCCTTGGTTCCAACTGTCTGTGCACTATTTTTCGGTCATGCCATTTCTTGGTCTTTTCTTTGTTCAATCTGGCATTCTCATAAGCCTGTAGGCGAAATTCCTCTAATTCGTTGAGTTGGTGAAGTATTTTCTCTCCTGCAGCTTGTGAATCAAGATTCAACTTCTTCAGTGCCTATTACGCCTTGTGTTCAAGCTCAACTGGCAGATGACATGCTTTCCCAAACACCAATCGATATGGGGACATACCAATGGGTGTCTTATAAGCTGTTCGGTATGCCCATAATGCATCATCTAGTTTTGTAGACCAGTCTTTCCTTGTTGATCCAACGGTTCTCTCTAAGATTCTTTTTATCTCTCTGTTTGAAACCTTAACCTGTCCATTTGACTGTGGATGGTAAGCAGTGGCAACCTTGTGAGTAACTCCGTATTTGGATAGGAGTCCATCGAAGTATCTGTTGCAGAAATGTTGCCACCATCGTTAATGATTGCACGAGGTGTTCCGAATCGAGTGAAAATGTTCCTTTTCAATAATTTGATCACCACTTTTGAATCATTGGACGGCAGTGCAATTGCTTCGACCCATTTGAAGACGTAGTCTACAGCAACCAGGATGTACAGGTTTCCGAATGATGGAACAAAGGGTCCCATGAAATCAATACCCCATATATCGAATATTTCCACTTCTAGAATGTTTTGCAACGGTCATTCATTTCTCCTTGAAATATTCCCCGTTTTCTAGCACCTGTCACATTGAAGAGCAAAAAGATAAGCATCTTTAAAAAGAGTGGGCCAGAACAAACCTGATTGTATGACTTTGGTTGCAGTTTTATTTCCGCTGAAGTGTCCGCCATATGGCGATGAATGACAGTGCTGCAAAACACTATTGACTTCCTCTTGTGGAACACACCGTCTCAATAATTGATCAGCACACCGTTTGAACAGGTACGGCTCATCCCAAACATAATGCTTGACTTCTTTGAAGAATTTCTTCCGTTGCTGAGTTGTCCATTCCAACGGCCATTTTCCTGACACAATGTAGTTGACATAGTTAGCATACCAAGGGGCATCTTGCTGTTTCATGGCAAACAGCTGTTCATCTGGAAAAGTTTCTTTGATTGACAGATCTTTGTCAGCTGTTTCTCCATTCTCGAGTCTCGATAGATGATCTGCCACTTGATTCTCTGTCTCTTTCCTGTCTCGAATCTCCACGTAAAAATTCTTGCAGAAGAAGTATCCAATGGATCAATCTAGGTTGGCATTTTTTCTTCGTGATCAAGTATTTGATTGCTGAATGATCTGTGTAGACCACCATTTTGGGACCCAGCAGATAAGAGCGGAATTTTTCGAAAGCGTACACAACTGCGAGTAACTCTTTTTCAGTGGTTGTGTAGTTGAGTTGAGCTTCATTTAGAGTTCTGCTGGAGTAGTAAATGGTGTGGAAAATCTTTGCTTTGCGTTGTCCCAAAACTGCACCTACAGTAAAATCACTAGCATCACACATTACTTCAAATGGAAGGGTCCAGTCTGGTGCTACAATGATCAATGATGGGGGCAGAAATCAGCTTCTGTTTTAAGATCTGAAAAGCTTAATGGCATTATTTGGTGAAGTTGAAAGGCACATCCTTCTCTAGAAGATTGCACAGAGGTTTGGAAATCTTGGAAAAGTCTTTGATAAATCTCCTGTAAAAACCTGCATGTCCGAGAAAGCTCTGAATCCCTTTGACAGATGTCGGCGGAGGTAGTTTTTCAATTGTTTCAATCTTTGCTTTGTCTACCTCGATTCCTTTTTTTGAGATCCGGTGTCCAAGAACAATGCCCTATTGTACCATGAAATGACATTTCTCCCAATTGAGCACCAGGTTTGTATCTTCGCACCTTTTAATACATGTTCCAAATTTTGAAGCAGTGGTCAAAAGAATCTCCAAACACAGAAAAGTCATCCATAAAAACCTTCATACTCTGCTCCAACATGTCTGAGAAGATGGCCATCATGCAACGCTGAAATGTAGCAGGGGCATTACATAATCCAAATGGCATCCTGCGGAAAGCAAAAGTACCATAGGGACATGTAAAGGTAGTTTTCTCATGGTCTTCTGGTGCGATGGAAATCTGATTGTACCCTGAATATCCGTCCAGAAAGCAATAGAACTCATGTCCTGCCAGTCTGTCTAACATCTGGTCAATGAATGGTAGCGAAAAATGGTCATTTCTCGTGGCTTTGTTCAGCTTCCTGTAGTCCATGCATACTCTCCATCCAGTCACCGTTCTTGTTGGGATTAGCTCGTTCTTTTCATTGGTAACCACAGTAATTCCTCCTTTCTTTGGTACACACTGCATAGGACTCACCCAACTACTATCTGAGATGGGGTAAATGATGCCAGCATCCAACCATTTGATTATTTCTTTCTTTACGACTTCCTTCATGATTGGATTGAGTCTCCGTTGATGCTCCACTGTGGGTTTGTACTCATCATTCATCAGAATCTTGTGCATGCAAAATTATGGACTAATGCCTCGAATGTCTGCTATAGTCCAACCAATGGCTCTTTTATGCTCTCGTAATACTCTCAGTAACTTTTCTTCCTACTCCAATGTTAGTGAAGAAGAAATAATAACAGGTAATTCAGAAGAGTTTCCAAGAAATGCATACCTGAGATGGCTCGGAAGTAACTTCAGCTCCAGCTGTGGTGGTTCTTCAACCGAAGGCTTGATTCGATCTTTCTTTGGCAGTTCCAAGCTTTCAACTGGTGGTGTTGATTTGAATTGGAATGGTTTGTCAAGGTAGTTGATACATTCCAGGATTTCAGCATCTAGCTAGTTGTCAGTCATGTTAGTGATGCAAGCCTCGAGTGTATCTGTGGGATTTAGCTCAGTATCCTGAATGATACTGTCAACAACATCAACTCTGAAGCATTCTTCTTCATTTTCATCACTCGGGAATTTCATGGCTTTGAAAACATTAAAGGTAACTTCTTGGTCCTGCACTTTCATGGTCAGTTCTCATTTTTGCACATCAATCACAGTTTTACCTGTAGCCAAGAATGGTCTCCCAAGAATGATAGGTACTTATTTGTCTTCTTCCATGTCAAGGATGATGAAATCTGCTGGGAGAATCAGTTTGTCAACTTTGACCAGCACATCTTAAACAACACCTCTTGGAAATGCTAGTGTTCGATCAGCAAGTTGCAGCGAGACTGAGGTAGGCATTGCTTCTCCAATCTGCAGTTTCCTGTAAATAGAAAAAAGCATCAAGTTAAAACTAGCACCTAAATCACATAAAGCCTTACCGATATAATGTTCTCCAATGGTGCATGGGACAGTGAAACTGCCAGGATCTTTCAACTTCGGGGGAAGTTTCCTCTGAATAATGGCACTGCATTCTTCCGTCAATGCTACTGTCTCGTAGTCTCCCAATCTCCATTTTCGTGAAAGAATATCTTTCATGAATTTAACTTAGCTAGGCATTTCTTCCAACACTTCTGCGAATGGGATGTTGATATGCAGCTTTTTGAACACCTTCAGGAATCGAGCAAACTGCTTGTCCAGTTTTTTTTTTTGAAGTCGCTGTGGAAAATATGGAGGTGGAGTGATTCTTCCTGGTTCTTTTTCCTTTGCTTATTTTTCCTCCATCTGTGGAACTGTATCTTTTGTAGGTTCTTCAATTGTTGCCGTGATTCCAATATCTTTGTTGATCTCAGTACTGCTTTTCAAAGTAATGGATTGACATTGCTCCTTCCCTCGGTTCTTTGGATTGGGTTCTGTGTTGCTGGGAAGATTACCTGGCGGTCTGTAACTCCGAGCATTGGCCAGTTGTCCAATTTGATTCTCCAGTACTTTGATTGAAGCAGATTGGCTTTGAAATATAACATCATATGCTGCTTGTTACTTTTTGAACATCTCTGCAATCCATTCTTTCATTTCTGGTTCTTTTTCAAACTCCTGGCTTTTGTTCTGTTGCTGGAATCCAGGTGGTGGAAAATTCTTTTGCCCTGAATTGTTGCTCCATGAAAAATTTGGATGATTCCTCCACCCTTGTTTGTAGGTGTTGGAATATGGATTGTTCCCCTGTCTGTTGAAATTGTTGACATAATTCACCGTTTCTTCAAGTTGGTTTGGTTCTGGTGCTCCTCCATATGGTGAACTTGTGGATCCAGTGGTAAAAGTCTCCATGAATTTGCATATCTGATCTAACTTGGCATTGACTGCTGTATTGGCTCCACTTTCATAAATTCCTGCAATTCTTTGGATCATGCTCCTTTCTGTTGGCCACAAGGAATTGTTGTTGGCCATTTCTTCGATTAGGTCTCAGGCCTGATCTTCTCCTTTTGCCATTAAAGCTCCTCCAGCAGCAGCATCGATTGTGGTTCTCATTATTCTAGAAAGTCCATTATAGAAAGTTTGGACTTGAAGCCATTTTGGAATCTCATGGTGAGGACATTTCCGGAGCAAATCTTTGTACCTTTCCCAAGCTTCGTAGAGAGTTTCTGAGTCTTGTTGTACAAAGGATGTGATGTCATTCCTCAGCTTTCCAGTTCTGGCTGGTGGAAAGTACTTTGCAAGAAATTTGGTGGCTAAAGTGTTCCAAGTTGTGATGGAACCTGCTGGTAGTGAATGTAGTCAAGCTTTAGCTCTGTCCTTCAAGGAGTATGGAAAAACACGCAGTCTTATTGCTTCTTCAGCTTCTCGGTTTTAATTTAAAGTGCCACAAACTTCCAGGAAGTTGCTGATGTGGGCATTAGGATCTTCAGTTGCATTCCCCCCAAACTGAATTGACTGTTGAATCATCTGAATGCATGTTTTGATGTCACCCGCATTTACTGGTAAGGGAGGTAGTACAATACATGAAATGAGTCTGTCAACCACCGAAATGGTTCTGTCTCGAATGGGAATTGGTGGTGCAACCTCCAAAGGTTTATGTTCCATGTTAACTAAAGCTTCTTGGTCTTCTCGCATTTCCCTTCTCAATTGTCTGATGGTTCTTTCAATTTCTGGGTCAAGCGGTCGGAGTTCAAAGCTTTCTCATGAAGTATCTGAGAACCTGAAACACAAGAAAACAAAAACAATAAGTAAAAAGAAAATTAGATACAAGTAAAGGTATCTAACATTAAAACTAATAGTGAAAGATAAATAAGTCCCCGGCAACGGCGCCAAAAACTTGACCGGTGCTTACACACACGTATAACGCAAACGCACGTATCGTTCAAGTAGTATAAAAAGTATCGATCCCACGAGGACTTAATACCGAAGCTATTAATTTTATGAGATCAAATAATTACTAGTATTTAACAGGTTGATTGATTGATTTGAAATGGTAAAGATTTTAAATTTAAAAACAAGTAAATAAAATTACACGAAGGTCGGTTTAAGAAAATTCAATATTAAAAACTATTTAAGGTTGTGAATCATTCTAATATCTTTAAAAGATGAAGCGGTTATTTCATGTTTGTGTAATAAATCGGTTTACTAACCTAGAACACTAAATTATGCGAAAGCCTCTATCGATGGTCAGACGCAAATACCCAGTTTAACCCAATTGAACCATATGTCTATGTCAACCAAATTATCATGATTCATTAAGTTTAAGTTCCAATTATGGCTACCCCCGCCCGACAGGTATATGTCTATCCTGTAAGGAAATCTATTAAAGGGTTATCTATCCTTAAGGAAGATTGGGCTATTAAGTCTAAGGCTGAAACCTAAAATCCATATGTCTAGTTCATTTTAGATTTACCAGATCAATCTTATTAGTGGCCAATTAATAAGACGCATTAGGCTTAAGACTTAATAAGTAAACCTTTAAATTACCTAAACTATAAAATAACCCCTTATAAACCGGTGATATTAAAAGTCATCACAACCCCAGATAACTAACTTAGTTACGACACATAACTAGGGCTTTAAAAGACATAAAGTAAAAATACTGAAAAGTAATTGCGGTAAAGTAAATTGAAAAGTAAATTGCATAAAATAAAATAAAATGCTAAGGTAAAATGATCAACTTTTACTACTACTAATTTAGATATCTCCCTTAATATAATATATTAACTTGTGATTATTTTACCAACCAGCCATATAGGCGGTAACCTGATTAAGTCAAATTAAATCCAACCAGCCATAAAGGCGGAATCGAAATAAACGTGCCATATAGGCGTAAGAAAATTTAATTACCAACTGACCAATCTGGCGGTATTCTTGATTAGTCAGGTTTAAACCAGATTAAAATGAATTACCAACCGACCAATCTGGCGGTATCATTTTTAAGTCAAATTTTAAATAGTGAATATATTATATTTAAGGGAGATTAATCTAAATAGCAATAGTAAAAGAATTACCTTTCACCCTAGCAAGGGGAAGTTACCTCCTCATGGTGAATAGTAAAAACTGTAAAAAATAAAGAAATAAATTACTATTATTACAGAACATAATTAAAATTAATTACAAAACTAAATTTTAAAGAAACTAAGAAGAGAACTCCTTATTTACATCAGAGAATTTAGAGAGAATGGTACATCTAAAACTGAAATCTCGAGCTCAATTTATAGACCCCGGTAGGCCTCCAGCGTCGCGACGCCAAAGCCTTTGGCGTTGCGATGCCAGCACTTTTTGGCGTAGCATGTTGAGGGCTTGACACGTGGCAATTTGGATAAGGGGATAAGGCGACACGTGGCGAGGCGGCTAACAACTCAATTATTATGCTGACGTGGCGATGGCGACTGTCGGCACCATAGGATTACGACACGTGGCACTTCGTGATTGGCTGATGATGATGTGGCGGTGAGGTGGCATGTTGACTCGGTCAACTGATGATGTGGACGCTGACGTGGAGTGACACGTGACACACGTGGCAATGGTGATTGTCGGCACCGTAGGATGATGACATGTGGCACGGCGCACATTAGCATATCGGCTGTGATGGTGACACGCGGCACGGCGCACGTTAGCAAATTCAAACTTCTCTGATTCTGACTTGTGGACCCGGTACACGTTAGCATGGACTTGGTGCATGTTAGGCGTCGTGACGCCAAAGGCTTGCGCGTCACGACGCGCGAAATGACCATTTTGCCATTTTCATCCAATTTTTACTGTTTTGGCCCAAATCACCTCCAAAGTGTCCTGAAACTTTATTTTTCTACAAAATAACACAAAATACATCAAAATATTCACAAAACTCAAGAAACTATACAAAATATTAGGTCAAATGAGTGGGAAATAGTGATATAATTACCACTCATCACGGGCCCATGTCTAGCCAGGCTAGAGGTGGATATGAATACTTCGTAACCTTTACGGATGATGCATCGCGTTATTGTTATGTGTATCTTATGAAACACAAGTCGAAAACTTTTGACTAATTCAAAGAGTTTCGACACGAAGTAGAAAAATAGACTGGCAAAAGTGTTAAAACATTGTGGTCAGACCATGGTGGAGAATACTTAAGCAATGAATTTCAAGATTAATTGAAAGAATATGGTATTCTTTCACAGTGGACTCCTCCCGGAACACCTCAATTGAACGGTGTGTCCAAACAGAGAAACCGAACTTTGTTGGACATGGTAAGGTCAATGATGAGTCGCACAGAGCTACTGATTTCCGTCCGGGGATACGCATTAAACAGTGCAATATTTATTTTGAATAAGGTTCCGTCAAAGTCTATTGAACAGACTCCATATGAGATATGGACAGGAAAAAAAATGGGTTTCTTATTCCTGAAGATTTGGGGATGCTGGGCATATGTTAAACGTTTGGATAGTACTAAACTAGAACCCAAATCGGATAAGTGCATATTTGTAGGTTATCCTGAGGAAACGAAAGGATATTATTTCTACAACCCACAAGAGAACAAAATATTTGTTGCTCTTCATGCGGTTTTCCTAGAAAAGGAATTCATGAATGCAGTGGTAAGTGGGAGGAAAGTAGAACTCGATGAAAATCGGAGTGATACTATTCCTAGCACCGACCCCCTCACGAAACACGAACAGTTGATCATAGATGAAACTGTTCCATAATATTTTGATACACAAGAACCATTTAAGTCGGAGAGACTTAGAAAACAACCTGAGAGGTATGGGTTTCTGATATCACCTCATGTAGACATTAATCTTATTGAGGAATATGAACCTGCTACGTATGAGGAAGCGATACAAGGTATCGACTCCGCTTTATGGCAAGAAGCCATGAAGTCCGAAATGGATTCCATGTATACCAACCAAGTTTGGACACTGGTTGATGTACCATAAGGCATTAAGCCTATTGGTTGTAAATGGATCTTTAAAAAGAAGAAAGATATGGTTGGCAACATACAAACGTACAAAGCTAGCCATGTAGCTAAAGGATATCATCAACGACATGGTGTCGATTACGACGAGACCTTTTCACATGTTGCCATGATTAAATCCATTCAGATAATGCTTGCTATTGCTGCATATTTCGATTATGAAATATGGCAGATGGATGCCAAAACTGCTTTCCTTAACGGAAATGTTTTGGAGGATGTTTATATGCAATAACCTAATTTTTTTGTCATACCAAGACATGCAAACAAGGTTTGCAAGTTAAACCAATCCGTTTATGGATTAAAGCAAGCATCGCGTTCTTGGAACCATCGTTTTGATGAGATCATAAAAGAATATGGTTTCATTCAAAACGAAGATGATTCTTGTGTATATAAGAAGGTTAGTGGGAGCGCACTGACATTCATTGTCCTATACGTTAATGATGTATTACTTCTTGGAAATGACATTCCCATGCTACAATCGGTGAAAGCTTGGCTTTCATTAAAATTCTCCATGAAAGACCTGGGAGAGACAGCCTTTATTTTAGGAATAAGGATCTATCAGGATAGATATAGAAAGCTGTTGGTACTCTCATAGAGCTCGTACATTAACAAAGTATTGAAGAGATTCAACATAGACCAGTCCAAGAGGGGGCTGCTTCTGGTGTCACATGTCGTCTCTCTATCGAAAGATATGTGTCCTAAAACTCAAGATAAGAGAGATGCAATGATTCGGATCTCGTATGCTACAGCAGTCGGATCGATCATATATGCCATGATATGTACGTGACCTGATGTCTCATATGCGTTGAGCATGTGCAGTCGCTATCAGGCTGATCCAGGTGATGGTCACTGGATTGCTATAAAGAACATCCTTTAGTATCTTAGACGAACTAAAGATGCTTTCTTAGTCTATGGGGAAGAAGAACTTGAGGTGACTGGGTTCACCGATGTAAGTTTCCAAACCGAAAAAGATGACTGTAAGTCACAATTAGGGTATATATTTTGTTTAAACAACGGAGCAGTGAGCTGGAAATCTTCTAAGCAAGAGACTGTTGCCTATTCAACAACAGAAGCGAAATATATTACTGCAGCTGAGGCAGCAAAAGAAGCAGTTTGGATCCGTAAATTCCTAATTGGATTAGGAGTAGTTCCGTTAGCAGCTGAGCCCGTACCTTTGTATTGTGACAATAATAGGGCTACCGCACAGGCTAAGGAACCACGATCTCATCAATGATCCAAGCATGTACTTCGATGATTTCATCTGATTCGTGAGATCATACATCGTGATGATGTGAAGATCGAGACAATCTCATCAGATGATAACATTGCAGATCCGCTGACGAAGGCTATATCTCAGCAAATGTTTGAGCGACATGTACATAGTTCAGCTGTTAGATATTTGAGTGATTGGTTATAGGCCAAGTGGGAGATTGTTGGACAATTATGGCCCATAGCATCACTATTTGTAAAGAACATTGTGTTTTTGTACAAATTATCTATGTGACAAAAGGAAATTGTTTTTTTATCATTATTGTAATTAGATTACTTGGATATATATTAATAATAAAAGTCCATATGGTTAAGTCAGATTAATAAGATATGAGACAGTATTCATCCACGAACGGTTTAATCATTAAATATCCTTAGTCAAATTATTATCGAGACTGGACATTAATAATGTGTAATAGACTAGTATTACACTTGTGCGTGTTATGGAAGCTTAACGACATAGTTCTCATATATTTAGGTATTGGATATTTATGCAAGTGTAATAAGAGGTTTTGTTAGCCGTTGGATTGGGAACAGTTCGCTCTGGATAGACCCACTCGGAATCACATTAGTAGTATGATTATGTGTCTATGTGAATCCGAATCAGGATAGGTGTATGTGATCTTTAACCTGAGACTTACGTCGCTATTACTTGCGACAATCATTTTACTCTATGATTGGTCGTCTGGAGCTTTAAAAGGTTCTGTGTACGCCTGTATTGGGTTTACTGAGAATCGTAGTGTAATGGATGTGATGTCAAGATAAGAGTATCACTTCAGTCATATGGAGATGATGGTCACACATGATACGGAACTAGTACTCTTAAAGTTGCAGCTATCGGGATAGTATGACTAGGTTATGAATTTTTATTACAGAGATTAGTTACTCAGGATCTGATATATGCTTCGTACGGGGCACACATAGGGCCAGCCTTAGGCCTAGCATGTGACATCCGATACTGGATCGTATTACGTATTACATAATATTAGTATTACTACGCCTGATACAAATGATATTCCTTGACAAATATTTCTGGAGAATTGGGTAGGCACGGTGATTTGCTAGAAGCCAACCATGTCTTGTAAATCGGTGAGAACATGGTACGGAGTACGCACGTGTTCAGATAGTCCGATAACCGTATTTACTGCCAACATATCCATGAATCTCTTGGGTCGCTTCCCAAAGATTCACCAATGATATTTGACTCATGTAGAATTAATCTAGGATTAATTATGAGAGAGAAAATTAATCTGAGATTAATTGCGGCAATAATTAATTTGGGATTAACTTTGTATAGAAGAGAAAACGCGATTAATTTAGAATTAATCGATAAAATAAATTTAATAGTTAAATTGTATTTTTCTATTTAATTTATTTATTTATGGCTAAAATAATATATATCGGATATATTAATTGAAATCGAATTTCAATACGAAATTATAATTGGATTTTAATTCGGGCGAACGAATTAATTTAGAATTAATTCGAAAGCGACTATCGTAATAATTTTGCGAGGCATAATTATTTAATTAAATTGGATTTAATTATGGCGCGACGTAAAATTCGTTTAATCGAAATTAAATGAACCCGATAAAATTACCTGTGACTTTGCGTGTGTCTTTTTGTGTTTTGGGAACACAAAATATCTTTGACTTTGGTGGGCCCAAGTCAAGTTGTGTGTTGAAGAAGCCAACTCAAATTTTGAATTTAAAATGTGGTGGGACCAAATTACTTATATCAAAGGTCAAATGTTGATATAAGTAGTTGGCTTAATTAATTAAATCCATTTAACACACAACCACCAAGTTTTGTAAAATAACTCTCTCTTCTTCTCCACCTTGGCCGAATTCTTCTCTCTATGGTTGTGAAATTTTGCATGAAAATTTCAACATAGCTAGCACTTGGAGGTGTCTAATTAGGTGATAGGGAAACTCACCCAAGGAATAAACAACATAACAACAAGCTTTGAGCTTCATCCAAATAGGAGATTTTGAAATTTCTCCATATAACAATGTAAGTGATTCCGCCACTTTTCTTGATTATTTCACACATATAATCATGTTTAGGATCTTGTGGCATGTCTTTGAGACTAACACTTATATCCTAGAAGACTAGCACATGTCGTATATTGGAATTGGAGTTCCAATGGTTTAATCCAATGTACCATGAGTTTTGGAAGCTCGTATAGACGTGTGGGTATTGGTTGGACCGAATAATGAATGACTCACAAGTGATTCCTAATAGTTGGAAGTACACACCACCATCAATAGGAATCTCCTCCAGTCGAGTAGCATATGTAATCCTTTAACTATATGATAACATTGATTTTGTGTGAGATCCTCCACACTTTGATGCCATGTATGTCAGAAACCTTTCATGGTTTAGCCTCTAGATGTTCGTTGGGTGTGGACCGATGCACTCGTTAATCAAGTGTGAATCAAGATATGATCTGTCGGCTCGTATATGTACCATAAATGGTTTAGGTATCCATGTGAATAAGTCATGATTCTTAAAGACTTTGGCCAAAACCGATCACTTATGGTGGATCGCATCAGTTGTAAAGAATCATGGACATGTCGATATGAGATGTGAGCCTCAGAAATTGGACGATGTATTATATATTTCCTAAACATAATTCAGATAGCCTATGATGGAGGGACTGATAAATATATGTGATGACCTCAACTTGTATAGTTCAGAAAGATCATTCGGTTCTTCCTTCTCTGCTTGCTTTATCAGATTGACAATTCTGCTAAAGTAGCTTCTTTATCAGACAGATGAAACTGCATAATAAAGTTAGAGAATTCTTTTGGTAAGGATTGAAGAATTAGATCATGACCTATCTCATTATCCATGATGAACTTGAGGTTGGCTAATTTTTCAATGTGGCCAGTCATCTTAAGCACATGTCCACTAACAGATCCTTCCTTATACCTTGTTTGGAATAAGGCACATGACACTTGGAATCTCACGGTATTAACAGAAGTTGCATACAACTCCTTCAAGTGAAAGATGATGGTTTGAGCATCCATATCTTCGTGAGCTTTCTGAAGTTCGTCCGAAATAGAGCCAAGCATTATGCAAACTGCTTGCTCATCATCATCGACGTGTTTCTTCCATGCATCAAATGTATCTTGGTCAGCATCTTCTGTGAGTTCAGGGGAAAATGATCTTTCAAGAACATAGAAAATCTTTTCTTGTCGTAAGACAATTTTAAGGTTTCTAAACCAGTCATTGTAGTTGTCCCCTTTGAGCTTATGCTCATCAAGGATGGAACGAAGTGATACTCTGTTTTCCTTTTGAATGTTTGTGAAATATTTTAACCCACCTGTTAAGAGAAAATGTTAAAATTATGAATATATTTTCATTAATATTTCATAATAACATGGGCTTTTAATATTATGAAGTTGCTCCCACTCAATTGTTTTTAAAATTTGAAGCAAATCGCATCAACCCCAATATGATGGATTTCTTGTGGGCAAGGATCCCATTATCATCATTTCATAACTCCGACTAGGGCCGGTCAGTATAAAATACGATAATTAGGTAGTTTCCCAACTAATTTATGATATAAATCACAAATCATTGATCATTGGGTTGGGCAATCAAATATGCCATAGCTTATGCTAGTCCTTGTGGACACCCAATCTTTGCCACTAAGTTATAAGACCACGCCTAAGGGTCGCTGCGTCTTATGACTCAGAAAAGTCAAATCATTGTCAATAGTACGATTTAGGGACAAATTGGTATTGGTCAGTCTGGTAAAACCTAGTCCTGCCAATACGGTTTAAGCCCTTTGGGTCTATACTTTACAATGGGAGGCAAATTTTAGACTTAAATTATTATTGAGGATTCTAGCAAGTTTAAGTGAATAACTGTCAAATGGATTCCTCCATTGAAAATTCCCCAGAGAGAGGGTGGAGTGAACTCTCTTAAATACCCTTACCTCTTAGGCTCTTATTACCTTGGTGACAGGAATAAACAATAGATCCTCCAAATTAGTCCAACACTTTAAATATGCTTTAAGGTAAGCTTTGAGTAAATGATTATCTAGATGTCTTCACAACTTTTCCTTTTGGCTATAAAAAGGTAGTGAGTGAAGGAAGACACTAAATCATTATCTAACTCTAGTAATACCTTTGGTTAAATTAACTTTAGTTTGGAAAGTTTTATTAACCACTTGGTCTCATCACAGAATAATTACTTAGCTAAGGGATAAGCAATACACTCTCTATTTTTTAGAAAGTCTCTAGATGTTTGCACCCTAAAATAATCATGTCAATTATAATCAAACATAGAATCATCAAGCATATGAGTTTTAATATGTTGGAATTATTTTAGGCATTAAATAACTTGATTAATATTTAATTATGATATTTCATTTTATTTTATTCAAATAAATTTACTATTCACTTTTTTCTGCAGACGCGTAAACTTTAAATGCAATTTCATAATTCAGATCTTAACCAAATCATGCAAAACTTGTGCCTGAAATTAAGTTCAGGGTGTTAGCTTTCCAACGAGCTTTTAAACACCCAATTTCGAGTTCAAATGAGAGAGAACTAATAAAACAAAACGACGTGCTGATACAACTGTTGAGAAGCGGCCGCGAGTGCGCTGTTGAAAATCAAAATTATTATGTCGATTTCTTTTTGCCCAAGACCCATTTTTTTTTATTATTCTACAAGCCTAGGCATGTTACTATATATTATAAGCATAAAACTCATAAAACATGCAAAGAACATAAACCTAAATATGCTAACTATCATAAGAACTCTAATTAAAATAAAGAAAGAAAAATACTTACTTGAACCGAAGACTCCTCCAGTCCTCCCTCCAATCTACAAGCTTTTCTCGAACTCAGCAAGCTCTTCCACGTTCCAAAGAGCCACCCAAGTGTGTGGCCTCCAAAGATGCACACACCAAAGCCAAAACTCAACGGCAAGACTACGCCTTGAGTGCACGGGTATTTTGCCATTGGTGTTAGCCTAGGCAAATACCTCAAAACTTTTAACTCGAGGTTCCTCTAGTCAATTAGACTTAAGGATCCTCAAAATCAGTGGCTTACTCATAAACTTTAGAGTTGCTCACTTATATAAACTCAAGATCTGAAAGGTTTGGTGTAGCAAATTTGTAAAGAATTCTTTAGGTTTATACAGTGCTCCAAAGACAACAAAATTAATTAAGAATCCGATGTGGGATAAAAGCTAATTTAATCTTAGCCATTGGATCTTAATTTAATGGTTTAATGAGATTATAAAACCCTAAAAAGAGTTTGGGCCGAATTGGAATTCAAAACAAATAAAAAAAAATTACTATTCATGTTACTATTCACGTTAATAGTAATAATTTTTATTTATTTTTTTTATTCCAATTCCCAAAGAGCCCTATCGTCATTCACCAATCCCTAAGCCACTATAGAACCTCATAAATGATCTGTTCAATAATTAAACACATTGAACCATTTATGAACAATTCCTACATCAATCATATATGCTGTTATATTTGTAATGTGCACTGTTAACCATTGATTTCGACTTTGTTGTGTGTGACCTTTTGGGTTCCCCTCAAGTTGGACATGAAATGAATCGTGATAATTTAATCGAACATAAATTATCATCCGATCAGATGGTCATTCGATTTCAATGACCAATGTTGACATCTAGCAACATGCCAAGGCCCCCAAATGAGAAGGAAAGATATATATACCCATTCTGTATGCGATTTACATATGATACGGTCCCTCGCCTCACTGTATCCCCACCTATTGACCTAGGGTACGAAAAGTGTCTACCCATATGGTCAAAGGTATGATGTTGATAGTGTCATGAATCGTGATCACCCAAGAATCTCACATGATTCTTCCTCTGTTGCCACAGTATCAAGCACAGATCACACATATCAACATGCGAACTGGAATACTACTCTTATAAGAAAATATTATCCGATAGAGTGGCAATTCTATGTTGTATCTTTACAAACTTCATGTGTTTCAACAAATGACCCAATCATACCCTTATGACCAGATCTTTTGAACCGGGGAAGGAGAATGCCAAAGTTATTTGATCCACACATAAGATCTTAAAGACCTCAAGTCAAAGAACTAGTCATATAATCAATACATGAAAGTTCTCACAGACACATGAGATAAACACTTCATATGAAAACTTTCGGTGGTCAGTTCGATTGATACGAGCAACTCATGCATCCATGTGATACACCAAGCGGACGGATCTCCGCTAGTAGCCTATGAGATCGGCTACCCCACTTAAGGGCGGATCATATTATCATGCTAGTCTCTACGCTTTGTGAAAGCCCAGATTATTCATAAAACTATGACTATGAATATTTAAGAGTAATTATTCTCATAAGGCGTGGAAGCCATCCTCTTATTACTCCAAGGGCTTTATTATAGGGTTGATGATTCATATAAGTTATGTAAAACATGTATAATAAAGATTTCCATTTTATTAATTAATGAAAATATTACAAATACATTTACATATAGCCCATCCACAAGTTGGGTATAGGGCATATCCCTAACACGTCAAACATATGTCGATGATACAACAAAATGACATCTCAGAGGACTACACTCTATATGGACATAGCTCTGCAAAGATGGACCCGACGACTAGTGGCTGCAATGTAACACTTGTCCTCGAACTGGGTCTCCAAAAATGGCACATGGCTCACCAAAAGAATAACCCTGCAAAAGCACTGGGAAGTGGTGGGGGTGAGTCTAGAGGATCTCAGTGAGTGGAGCTACAAAATAAGAAACTGAATCAGAACATCTGTATGAAATCATTTATACTCTAAGAGTTTCTGAAAACGTTTCTTGAAAACTGATTCTTTTTCTACTAAACTGGAGAAAGCCTTTTTCTGTAAACTTTCTGTGAAAAATATCTCAGGTACTGTAGAAAAACTTGACGCATGGGGGCATTACGTATCGTCGTCCTCCTATACGTCTAACTGGAGCCAGAAGTGCAAAACCATGACTTAGGGGCGTTACATATCGTCGTCCCCTAAAGCATGCCACTCATGTCCCTGAAACTGGTGGTCTTGGGGCGTTACGTATCGATGTCCCCCAAGCCACAGAACTAGATCCGGTAGTGCTGATTTATGCTACTATCTGACCCTGAAACTAGGGTCTAGGGGCGTTACGTATCGTCGTCCCCCTAGCCCTGAACTACGTGTTCGCACGGTCTCTGTCCGTAAATTCAACAAGTAAGAGCTGAGGTGGGTTTTTCCCCCATTCCTTGAAAAACATCAAAGTATTGCTTTTAGACTTTAAAATTTTTAACTCAAACTTTACATAAAAGCAACTGATAATTTTAAAAGGCTAACGCCCTAAAGCTTTTAAAAATAAGTCTTGAAATAAATCTTCATCTGAAACAAGTAATTATAAAATCAATTCATAAGAAAATAAAACTCCACTCATAGATTAGAGTCCGATCAAGTTCCATTTACGTCGTTGGGGGTGAACTCGGCTCCTGATGAGTATCTATATAAAATACACTGAGTTAGAAACATCAATTATAAAATACGGTTTGAAATCACATAAAATTCCTTAAGTTGATTGGATTACCTCCTTAGAACATTTCTATTTCTTAAATGAAATGGAAAACAAAATTCAGACTCTTGGTTACGAGTCGCATCTTCTAAAAAAATTCTGGTTTTTTTTTGTATCGCGTCGCGACGAGCCCGTGCAAATCATATGAATGTCTCTGCCTTGATCGTGTTGTGACGCACGCAAGCTCACATTGCGACGCGCCTGTGTTAAACAGACGCACCTCTATGTCTTATTTGTGTCGCGACGCGAGTTTGGCGCGTCGCGACGCAACACTGATTATAGGGGCAGATTTCATTCTTCAATGGTTAGTCCCCAAATCCATCTCATTTCAACCCAACCATTTTCAACACATCAAATAATACATCTAAAACACCTTCTAATCATCAAATGATCTCCCTACCTCTCATCTTTACCCAAAATTCTATCATTCCTTCCTATTACTACAATTAAAAACAAGACATGAAAACACTCTCATACATCAATTCCTTTACTCAAAAATCACCAAAACTACATTATCAATAAGTCATCGACATATTTTACTCAACCAACTATCAAAATTCAAGACACCAAAATTTGGGTCAAGTAAACTTACCTTATTTCAACTTCTTTATTTTCCCCACAATGCACCTTAGTGTCCTTTTTCTTCTTTTGAGTCTAAAATGGATGGATTTTTCTTTGCTAAACTTCAAATTTGAAAAAGAAGATAACAAACTCCCTCACTCATTTTCTCTCTCAACCTCACGTCAGGATCCAGAATTGTGAGCTTCCCCCCCTTTTTTTAATTTTCTTAATTAATTTTCTAGAAAAGTCTAGTTAGTATGTTTGTTGGCTTTGTTTGGGCCTTGGGCTCCCTCTTCTTTTTCTCTTTAATTTGACTGGGCCCAACCGCCCAAATAGAAAACAAAAGTAAGTTGGGCCAACAATTAAGTAAATGCTCGTTGTTTCTAGTCGTTTCGAAAATTGTTTACTCACCCGGAAAAGAAAATCCTAGGCGTCCCTAGCCGAACAAAACATTTGGGGTCGTTACAAATTCTCCCCTCTTAAAATTATTCATCCTAGAAAAGAAATATTTAAAGGATAAGGTGTGTTCCTTCATTCGTGAAGAGTCAGGGATACTGCTCTCTCATGGCTTCTTCCGGTTCCCAGGTAGCCTAATATTCCTTGTGATGTTACAAAATCATCTTGACCGAAGGACCCCATCGAGATCGTAGCTTCCTTGTCTCTCTTCCCATAATAGCTACTGGTTGTTCCGAATAAGATAAGTTTTGATGAATATCAAATTTCTGAGGCTCTTACACATGAGATTCATCACGTAAATATTTCTGTAACATGGATACATGAAAAATAGGATGTATTCTTTCCATGTTGGGTGGAAGCGCCAACTCATATGCTCTTCCTCCAACTCTCCGAAGTATTTGGAATGGTCCGATAAATCTAGGGCTGAGTTTGTCCTTTTCACCGAATCTCATGACTCCCTTGAAAGGAGATACTTTCAGAAATACAAAATCTACCACCTGAAACTCCAAATCTTTTCTCCGGTGATCTGCATAACTCTTTTGGTGACTCTAAGCCGTACTCAACCTCTCTCTGATCAGCTTTACTTTTTCTACGTCATCTTGTACTAAATCAAGTCCCAATAACTTCTGCTCCCGACTTCAAACCATCCAACTGGCGATTTGCACTTCCGCCCATACAAAGCCTCGAATGGTGCCATTTGAATACTTGCTTGATAACTATTATTATAAGAAAATTCTATAAAAGGCAGATACTAGTCCTTGCTACCCTCAAAATCAATGACACAAGCCCGAACATGTCTTCTAAAGTTGTATGGTGTGCTCTGATTGACCATCAGTCTGAGGGTGAAAAGCTGTGCTAAAACGTAATTGTGAACCCAAAGCCTCCTGAAGTGATTGCCAAAACTTAGAGGTAAACTGAGAACCTCGATCGGAAACAATTGAGATAGGTACCCCATGCAATGACATTATCTCATCTAAGTACAATTTAGCATACTGGGCTGCTGTGAAGCTAGTCTTCACTGGTAGAAAGTTTGCTGATTTAGTCAATCTATCTACGATCATCCATATAGAGTCATAGCCATTGGAGGTACGCGGGAGCCCGACAATAAAATCCATAGTGATCTTCTCTCATTTCCACTCTGGAACATGTAAACTCTGTAGCTTCCCTGCTGGCCTCTGATGTTCAGCCTTAACCTGCTGACGAGTGAGGCACCTAGTGACGAATTCAGCCACATCTTTTTTCATGTCATCCCACCAATACAGATCTTTAAGGTCATGATACATCTTGGTGATTCCCGGATGCATGTTATAAGATGAAGTATGGGCTTTCTCTAATATCGAGCGTTTCAACTCTGGAACTGGAGGAACAAGAATTCTATTCTGCTTCCTGACGAGATTTTCACAGTCTAGGTAATACTCATCATCTGTACCTTGTTGTATTCAACATCTAATCTGTTACACTTCAGGATCCGTTTCCTGTGCAATTCAGATTTCATCGACGAGGGTGGATTTAACTTGAATTTGTGCCAATAAACCTCCTTGTGTCGTCACCTGAAAGTTCACTCCATCCAATATACAACTCTACATCTATCTAACTTGGTGCCATCGCTCAATTGGCAAATGAGCAAACTTCCCATAGACTTCCTGCTTAAGGCATCCGCGACAACATTAGCTTTGCCCGAATGGTACTGAATGGAGCAGTCATAGTCTTTCAACAATTCCACCCATCTCATCTGCCTCAAATTAAGCTCCTTTTGGCACTGGATATACTTAAGGCTTTTATGATCAGTAAAATTTCAAACCTTTCACCGCACAAATAATGCCGCCATATCTTCAGAGAAAATATTATTGTAGCCATCTCCAAATCATGAGTGGGATAATTTTGCTCATAAGACTTCAATTGTATGGAGGCATAAGCAATCATTTTTCCCCTCTGCATCAACACACAACCTAAACCCACTCTAGAAGCGTCATAGTACACTGTAAATCCTCATGATCCCACTGGCAGTGCAAGAATAGAAGTAGTAGTCAATCGATGTTTGAGTTCCTGAAAACTCTTCTCACAAGAATTGGACCATTCAAACTTCACATTCTTCTGAGTTAGCCGCGTTAATGGAGCAGCTATTCTGGAGAAATTCTCTACGAACCTCCTATAATACCTCGCTAATCCCAAGAAACTACAAATCTGTGTTACCCTCTTAGGTCAATGCCGATTCTGAATAGCTTTGATCTTTTGGGAATATACTCCAATTCCTTACTTGGACACCACATGCCCCAAGAATACCACACTAGTCAACCAAAACTCACATTTTGAGAACTTAGTGTATAACTTTTATTCTCTCAGTGTCTGCAACACTTGGTGCAAATGTTCTGCATGGTCCCTACTCACTACGCGAATACACCATAATATCGTCAATAAAGACTATCACGAACCGATCTAGAAAAGGTCTAAACACCCTGTTCATCAAATCCATAAATGTTGCAGGGGCATTGGTTAGACCAAATGACATTATTAAAAATTCGTAATGCCCATAACTGGTTCGAAAAGCTGTCTTCGGGACATCACTCTCTCCAATCTTTAATTGATGATAACCCAAGCGCAGGTCAATTTTTTAAAAACACTGCGCCCCCTACAACTGATCAAATAGGTCATCAATCATTGCCAGTGGATATTTATTCTTAATTGTCACGTTATTCAACTGCCGATAATCTATACATAATCACAGCGTCTTGTCCTTCTTCCTCATAAAAAACACTGAAGAACCCCACGGGGACACACTGGGGCGAATAAAGCCCTTATCCAGCAAGTCTTGTAATTGCGTCTTCAACTCTCTGAGTTGTGCAGGGCCATTCTGTATGGAGGAATCGATATAGGCTGGGTTTCTGGTATAACGTCTATACAAAACTCAATCTCCATATCCCGAGGTAATCTCAGCAACTCGTCTGGAAACACATCAAGATACTCCTTCACTACCAGAATCTGCTCAAGATCTGTATTTTCCACTCTACTATCCATTACATAAGCTAAGTAACCCATATTTCTCTTTTGGAGTAACTTAAATGCCTGCATAGCTGATATCAGGTTGTGAAGCGCTATAGTTCTATCCCCCTAATAGACTTTTACTGGTCTATCGGGAACATGTAGTGTAACGATCTTCTCTAAACAATCAAGTACCACATAGTGCTTAGCTAGCCAATCCATCCCCAGAATAACATCGAATCTCAGAATATCCAACACCACTAAATCGGTATAGGAAAGATATCCATCAATATATATAGAACACTACCTCACACCCTGAGTAGCTTCTAAGGGGTCTCCTACTGGTGTAGCTATAATGATAGGGGAGTCTAAAGGCTCAATGTTCCTACCCATCTGAGTGAAAAAACATGGTGCCACGAAAGAATGGGTAGCACCATAATCAAATAATACCCTTACTTATACAGAATCGATCAGCAATGTACTTGTGACCACCATATTGGATGCATGTGCCTCCTGGGGAGTGAGGGTATACACCTTACCCTGAACTCTGCTGGAGAAAACATGTCATCGATCACCAACTAGTTGCCCCCTTACACCTACTGTATGTCCTCTACTCGCTGGCCTCTGCTCTCATCCTCCTACATTTTTGTTAGGCTGTGGATGGGGTGTAGATGGGGCTGCACTATAAGATGGAACATGTTCTACTAGTACCGGGCAATCTCTCTTCAAATGACTTATTTGCCCGCACCGATAACAACCTCTACTCCCAGATCTACAAGTCCCGATATGAGCTTGTCAATAAATAGGACATTGTGGTAGAACTCGCCTAGGCTCGGCTACCGATGGAGAAGAAACTGCACGAGAGGTGACACTCTGAGCCATCCTACGGTCCTGACCCTCTTGAACTGAACCCATGCCTCGACGTGCTGTAGGCGGAGCTGCCATTTGCTGTTGTATACTAAGGTCACTCTGTTGTGGGTTAGTCCTCTCCTCCGATCTAGATTTCTTTCGAGACTCTCTCTCTACTTGTCTCTCTCTAACCCGTGCTTCAAACTGCAGGGCAGCATCTAGAACTTGGGTGTAGGTAGCGTTCTCTGTGAAATGAATGGAGCGGAATAAATAGTCTCGAAGCCCATTTACAAACCTCTTCACCTTTATTTCCTTTGTACTAATCAGATGTGGGGCATAGCGAGACAATCGTGTGAACCGTATGTCATATTCAGAAACTATCATCTGCTCGCCCTGTACCATCTATTCAAACTCTCGGGCTCTGGCATCCCAGATACTCTATGGCAAAAATCTGGACAGAAAGGTCGTACTAAACTCAGACTATGTTAGAGGCGGAGCGTTTCATCGCCGACCATCCCGGAAGGACATGAACCAAGTATTGGCGACATCTCTCAATTGAAAACTGACTAACTCCACTACCCTCTCCGCAGAACACCCCAAAGCTATGCATATCTGATCTGATTCCTCAATGAATCCACAAGGGTCAATGGAGGTCTCCACTCCCGAAAACGTGGGAGGATAAAGCTTCCGAAAATCGTGTAAAGATACCAGTAGTTCTTGCCGATGCATAACCTGAACCGTTATTAGAGGTGGCTCATGTGGCACAATAGAAGGTCCGGCTCGGAATGTAGTAGGGTCTGGTATATTTGGAGAATCTTCTATTTGGTGAGCCATGGATACTCCTACTGGTGGTGGTGGTACAGGATCGATGGGTTCTGCAGCTCTTGGCTCTGGGCCTTGTGGTTGCGGCTAACGAGTAATCAATTAGGCTAAGGCTGTTACTAATTGTTGAATTTGTTGTAGTCCCGCAACTACTGGGTCATTGGGCTGGACCATTGGCACAGCTCTACCTTCCCCCATAATACTCTCATGAATCGATCCACTTCTGGACCATATTGGCTCAGGGGGAGGTACTACCGATCTCTGGTCCATATTTATACCTTGAGGCGCCCTACCACGCCTGGGCCTACCCCTTGCTCCGGTTCTTCCTTTGGGTGGCATGGAAATCTAAGAAATTAAGAGAGAGAAAGAAATGGTCAATTACATATAAAGGAATTATAAATGGTTAGAATGTGACAAGCCTCGAGACAAGGTTACCAGAGTATACAATCACTTACATATAGTAGTACCTCAGGTATACCACATATACAAGCCACTACTACTCCCTTACTGCAGTCACTGACTCCCTAGACCATGCTCTGATATCATCTTTGTAATATCCCCATTACAGGAATGTTACCAGCAAGCAACAGTTCCCACTGTCACCTAAGCCTCTAACACATGTACTAGAACACTTGTTTCTGCTTTAATGCTATACAATGTTTACTAAATCACACATGCAAACTTAAATACTTAAGTAATCTTGAATGCAAGATCAAGAAATCAAATATATACATGATTAAGAGTATTTACAATATGTATACAACGTCAAACAAATGTCGATGATACAAAAAAATGACATCTCAGAGGACTACACTCTATATGGACATAGCTCTGAAAAGATGGACCCGACGACTAGTGACTGCAGTGTAACACTTTCCTCAAAATGGGTCTCCAAAAATGGCACATGGCTCACCAAAAGAAGAATCCTGCAAAAGAACTAGGAAGTGGTGGGGGTGAGCCCAGAGGATCTCAGTGAGTGGAGCTACAAAATAAGAAACTGAATCAGAACATCTATATGAAATCATTTATACTCTAAGAGTTTCTGAAAACTTTTCTTGAAAACTGATTCTTTTTCTACTAAACTGGAGAAAACCTTTTTCTGCAAACGTTCTGTGAAAAATATCTCTAGTACTGTAGAAAAACTTGACGCATAGGGGCGTTACGTATCGTCGTCCCCCCATACGTCCAACTGGAGCCAGAAGTGCAAATCCATGACTTTGGGGCGTTACGTATCGTCGTCCCCCAAAGCATGACACTCTTGTCCCTGAAACTGGTGGTCTTGGGGCGTTACGTATCGCAGTCCCTAAGCCACGGAACTAGAGCCGGTAGTGTTGATCCATGATACTACCTGACCCTGAAACTAGGGGATAGGGGCGTTACGTATCGCCGTCCCTCTAGACCTGAACTACGTGTACACACGGTCTCTGTCCCTCAATTCCACAAGTAAGAGCTGAGGTGGGTTTTTCCCCCATGCCTTGAAAAACATCAAAGTATTGGTTTTAGACTTTAAAATTTTTAACTCAAACTTTACATAAAAGCAACTGATAATTTTAAAAGGCTAATGCCCTAAAGTTTTTAAAAGTAAGTCTTGAAATATATCTTGGTCTGAAACAAGTAATTATAAAATTAATTCATAAGAAAATAAATCTCCACTCACATATTGGAGTTCAATCAAGTTCACTTTACGTCGTTGGGGGTGAACGCGGCTCCTGATGAGTATCTATAAAGAATACACTGAGTTAGAAACATCAGTTATAAAATATGGTTCGAAATCACATAAAATTCCTTAATTTAATTGGATTACCTCCTTAGAACATTTCTATTTCTTAAATGAAATGTAAAACAAAAATTCAGACTCTAGGTTACGCGTCGCATCTTCTAAAAAAATTCTGGTTTTTTAGGTGTATTCGCATTTTTGCGTCGCGACGCACCCGTGCAAATCATATGCACGTCTCTGCCTTGATTGCGTCGCGACGCATGTAAGCTCGCGTCGTGACGCGCCTGTGTTAAACAGATGCACCTCTCTGTCTTATTTACGTCGCGACACTAGCTTGGCGCATCGCGACGCAATGCCGATTCTATGGAAGAGTTCATTCTTCAATGATTAGTCCCCAAATCCATCTCATTTCAACCCAACCATTTTCAACACATCAAATACTACATCTAAAACACCTTCTAATCATCAAATGATCTCCCTACCTCTCATCTTTACCTAAAATTCTATCATTTATTCCTATTACTACAATTAGAAACAAGACATGAAAACACTCTCATACATCAATTCTTTTACACAAAAATCACCAAAACTATATTATCAATAAGTCATCAACATACTTTACCCAACCAACTATCAAAATTCAAGACACCAAAATTTGGGTCAAGTAAACTTACCTTATTTCAAATTCTTTCTTTCCCCCACAATGCATCTTAGTGTCCTTTTTCTTCTTTTGAGTCTAAAATAGATAGATTTTTCTTTGCTAAACTTCAAATTTGACAAGGAATATAACAAACTCCCTCACTCCTTCTCTCTTTCAACCTCACAGCAGGATCCAGAATTGTGAGCTTTCCCTTTTTTTTTTATTTCATTAATTGATTTTCTAGAAAAGTACAGTTAGTATGTTTGTTGGCTTTGTTTGGGCCTTGGGCTCCCTCTTCTTTTTCTCTTTAATTTGATTGAGCCCAACCGCCCAAATAGAAAACAAAAGTAAGTTGGGCCAACAAATAAGTAAATGCTCGTTATTTCTAGCCATTATGAAAATTATTTACTCACTCGGAAAAGAAAATCCCAAGCGTCCCTAGCCGAACAAAACATTTGGGGTCATTACACATTAAACTAATTCATTTCCTAATTTTTGTCTTGATTTAATTAGATTAAATCAAAGTGATAGATAAAGGTGATTAGTCACACCTAATTATACATATTTGTATAAATTAGATTAAGCCCACATAAAAGTTTATTAGAACTTTTATTAATTAAAAATTGTCCAAATTTTGCTATAAAAAGCAAGTCTGAACAAAGATTTTAATCAAGCTTGAGAAAGCTAAATACAAGCAAGAATTATAGTAATTACCCTAAGTTAGAGAAGTGTTTAGAGAAGATTTGTGAGGTCTCTAAAAAATTTCATCTAAGAGAAATAAGATTGGATCTTGGAGTGAAGCTTGCTAGCATTGGAATCAAGATTGAATCTTGGAGTCAAGCTTGTAAACCTTGGATGTTATCTAACCATTTCAACAAGGAGAATGAGATTGGATCTTTGTATCAAGCTTAGTAGGTAATGTTTGATCTTCTCCTAAGCTACGTTCTTCATTAGTAGGTTTTCATTAGTGAGACATATAGTGATGAATTATATATTAGATGCATGATTTCATAGCTTAAAATTGAAATAAGGCTAATAAATTGTGTTATGATGCTTTGGAAGTATAAACATAATATGCTTGTTAATTAGGACAAAGATGTTCATGTTGGACATGGAATAATTAATAACAGTTTAGAACTCTAGATTAAAGCTTAGAGCTATGGCTACCATTCTAGAAACATTTTACCATATTTTGGTGAACTATAATTGTTCATGAGATATTTTATAATGAGATTCTAAATTGGTTTGTGTTTTGATTCAAATAAATGCATATAAGTATTTAGAATACATGTATGTTAGTTGTATAACATGTGTTGATGGTGGTTATGATGCTAAAATTGGATTTTAGGTGTATTTGAAGTATTAGGAGAAAATTCGAAGTGTTTAGTATTGGTTTGAAGTAGAAAAATATTCACTACCTAGGAGCGTCGTGACGCACACCATTCATTTCCGTGATGTTGAGACGTTCAGCTCTCACAGTTGCTCTCGCACTTTGTAGTGTCGTGACGCCCAAGCTTCCACGTCGCGACTCGCAGAGCTAATACATACTGAAACTTCATTTTCTCAGTTCCGGAGTTTTCGGACTCTATTTTTTCCTACGGACTCGAAACATAATGTAGTTTTACATAAAAAAAAAACAAAATTTAAAATACCATATACTAGATATCCACGGGTTAGACCCACTTCTGCTGCGTGGGACACTGATCCGACCCTAAGGGTTCCACATCTGCCCCAACAGTTTCAAGTTACATCATATAGTCTGCAACATATCATAATAGCTCGTAATAATTGCGCCTAAATTGATATCTTTAATAGTACATAATACAGTATTCATTATGCCATCATATTATGATGCATAAAAGTGACTAGACATTCTAATCAATTTTTTCTTTCAACTGAGGAATCATCCTCTACCAAAGATGAATACTAAATACATAAAAGACATATTAATTGTCAAACAATTTTACTAACTGTCACACAGATATTTATGTTGTGTCCTTTATTAGATCGTATCTAATGCACAACCAATGGAAGCATCTCACTAGTCTCATAGTTTCATATCAAATATAAAACTTTATATCAAATATAACAGAGACTACTCCCACTGTATTCACGAACATAAGAAGACTTAGGTAAACCATTTACCTCACAAACATCCCATTATTACTTTAATAATGAAAATGTAGTCAGGATATATAACATTAGAAAGAAATTTGTATGCTCTCACTAACCCTTTTATCATATATGTAATCTCTACGCGTTGATAGAATCAGACAATCTGACTCATGTCAAAGTTAGGGAGCACATATTTTCGGAAAGCTCTCTAATCTACAATAGGCTCTATAAGCTAGTATATCAAATTGTGATCTTAACAGAGTACAAACTCATGGCCATTTCATAACATACTTCTTTAAATAATGAAATCTCAATGGATCTCTTCGCCGAAGAAACCATTCAGAAACGCCACTTTGTATTCCTAGCCAAAATACACGGTCTAGTATTAGTATTAACTAAGAGATCCAGATTATTCCATCAGTGCAACTAAAGAGAAATTTTCTCAGAATCTATAATAGAATTCTGAGTATAACATTTCCCATTGTTATACTATAAAGGTCAAACCTTTAATCAACTCACTTAGCTTTTGATGCGCAAACCATTTACACATATTATAAACGATTCATGATAAAAACTCAATCAAGTTCAAAACTCGATTGTAGTAAGATAAGAATAATCTTAGATCATGGTTTAATGCTAACCTCCAAATTCAAAATCCAATATCGTTCCCATTATAAGTTATAAGATAATTTTCTTCCAAAAGAAAACAACAAAACCATTAAGTATCGAATACTTCGCAAAAGATTCTGACATCTTATTGGACTTATATGGAAGATTTCTAAGGGTCTTTTCATCTAATTAATTATGTGGTTTCATTTTATAGTTCATCATTCTCACATTTGACTTCAATAAGTCAAGTCTTTTCTACAATAGTCAACATCCAATGTTACACACCAAGTAATAAAATCATTTTTATTACTTGAGATAGTAGAAAATATGTTCTATCAAATAGAATACAAGATTCTATTAATTTGAATAAATGAAAAAATTTTACTCATACCTACGAGGCGCAAGTACTTTCAATTGTATAACTGTTATACAAAAAAAGATTCAAATCTCAAACTTTTCAAGAATCAAATTTTCTACTTATACATATCGTATACATAACTGTAGAAGCTAATGGAACCGTAATCAAAAGGATGAATGAGTGCTACTGGAGCATATCCCATAAGTATTAAAATTAATTCGGCAATACTCAATATAAAAAGAATCAAATCACAAAATATTTGATTCCTCCTACTCACAAATTCCATCACGATGGAATCGTAGAAGAATGATATTGAGTATGAATCACATTTATTAAATAATCGTAGAATTAATTGCCTTAAATTCATCTATTTGATCATATCAAAAAACCCTGAGAAATTCAAAGACTCGCGATGAATTTTAAGGATACAATATTCAATCTTCAGATCGAAATTCTTTGAACCAGTCAAAATATTCGATCCACATTTCATCAGAACATATTGAAAGTTCTCAAATATTTCAAGATGTTCAATATGTGTTCTTTCAGAAACACGTAACTTAGTCATGAAAACTCATTAACTAAGTTGCGAAGTAAAGAAAATTACCCAAGACAAATTATAATTCATTAAACTACATACATCCACTGTATTAGTTTAATCAATCTGTGGTCCAATGATGATCATTGGTTAAATGAGATTTTAATCACATTCTCTGAATACAATACTCATTAAATGGAAAAAAAATGTGTGGTGTGATCTCGTATCAGATCATATTTTACCTTGCGGGATAAACATTCAATGCTTAAGTGATAAAACTTCATAAACTACTGTTCTAAATTATTTACATTACCGAAAATATTTCTTAATGTTTATCTTTACGTCAATGACACTACTAGTAATATCAAAACATATAACAATTGTTTATAAAGAACAAATAACTATCCAATAATCGCAAGTTCTAATATCAAATATCAAAACAATCATTAAATAATATTTTAAATAACTAGATAGGAGATCTGGTATTCAATACCTATAATTGTCGTGTTGTGAGAATCGACATTCTCTACACACAACAACACACATCTCCTTTTTCTTTAGCTTTATAAATTTTCTTCAACTATTCATAACAATTGTAAATAATTGATTAGAAAACGGTGTCGGACACATGACCTCTAAAGGTCACTAAAGCCAAGAAATGTCATTAACAGATAAATAAATACCAAATGAGGTTTTTCTTAATACTAGTGAAGAATATCAAGACATGAACCAATTCATATCAATCCTTTAAGCACAAGAAACTATTCTCTCTAAAAATAATATCTTAAATTAGTCTACTCTAGAACCTATTCTAGAAATCTATAACCAGAAATGAAGTTAGAAAACATATATCAAATATGTATGTAATGGATTAGAAGTTAAGATCTATCTACACGACAGAATAAGGAAAACAATAGTAGATAATTTTCATAACATTACACAATGCCTAAGTTATAGATTTTTAACCCAGCAGTGTCTCCCACCATTTTACGTAATACCGTAATTCCCAAAGGAAAATGAGAATTCAATAATTAAATCAAATTCCATAGTGAGAAGTGGACCCCATGAATATATTTCGACTCAAAACTTTGACACGTTCTCGCCTACGTATATTCACAGGTAGACAACTCATTGTCAATCACACTCACTGTGACTCCTGCTTTTTGTTGTGATACATGCCCTAGAACTTAATGTAATATAAACGGAATTATATATTATGAAATAAAAATATGCATTATTCATTTATCAAAGTATTTATTTAATATCGCATATTGAAAATATCGTGTTTACCCTTGATTACTCATGTGCATTCAGACATAGTGTATGAGTGTCATACACAAGAGGATTTAAGTCTGAAGTTAGTAATCTAAAATAGTCCATAGAAAGCAAACAAAACGGGTATTTTATTTTGCGGTTTATCTATAGTTGTGGTCCATTCTATGATTGTATGGCGACCTTGATCTAGGATCGTCCATGTGGTGACATGAGAATTGAGGCATCTTATATGATGTGATCATATAGGTCTGGACCCAGATAGAAATAAGTTTCCTATAATATCCGTTAAATAAAGAAATTCATTTCAATATACTAGAAGGTCATAAATAGATTGATCTGAATCCTGAGTGTACTACGAACTCCTACATGGCAGGCTATGTCATTTGATTTACAAAGGTGTGGTTGGTGTAACAATCCCGACCGATAGCTACGTACTTTGGGGGACATGGTTTGGTGCATAGTTGGGGATGTTTTATTTGGATATGGAGTTCACTCCTTCTTGCGAGAAGTATATGAGTATCTTCCTTAAGGGTTGATTCGATAATTGAATGATTAGAGCGCCCAATTCTTTAAATTATGAATAGAAAGATTAACATTCATAATGGTAATGAATAAATCGTTCATTAGAGAATCAATGGTACTTAAGGTAAAAATAATTAGAGGGGTCTAACGGACATAATGACTCTATGTAATGACCAATCTGTATGTAATGATTATATCGATGGACACCAGCGTAGTTAGACTTATATTATCTATCTACGGCAACGATAGTGCAATTTCAAATTTTTAGTGGAATAACCGGAAGTTAATAATTCAGAATATTTACTTAAGAGTTTAATTAATATTCTGGGATTATTGGAGCTCGGAATCGTAGGTCTATTTGGTCCCCGTGCTAGCTCGATATACCGTAGAAGATTAAATATAATTGGATAGTCCAATTATATACTCATATATGTATAATATATATTATTAATGTGATTAATAATATTATTTTGTCACACTTGAAACTATATGTTAATTTTAATAAATGGTTTTATAAATAATTATATGATAATTAGTTATTATAGGTTATTAAATTATATTATATAATTTAATAAAGTTTTAAATTTTGATTTTCTAAAAATGGGTTTTGGAAACCCTTTTTGGTTGGAAAGGAAGTTATACCTTTTAAAAGGTAATAACTTATTTTATTTTGTAACATTCATTTGTCATGATGATGGCATTAAGTAAATTTGGATGTTATAACATTTTTATTCAAAAAAAAATAAGGTTGGTCGAATTCTTGCAAGGGGAAATGGAACGGTTTTGGTTTTATTTTGGAAATAAAAACCCTAAGTATAAAAAGAAAATAAGATTTTCTTTTTGCCAATAAAAATAATTCTAACTCTTGCCACATTTTGATGCTCAAAGGTTTCTCTCAAGAGTTGAAGAAAAACAAGAACATGAAAAATAAAAAGTTGTTATGTGTTAATTGTTTAATCTCTAAAGAGTTTAGAGATTAGTCTGTGAGTATAGCCCACACTATATTCTGTTGGTAGCGATATATAGCATGGAAGGCTATCTGGTGTCGAAAACCGAAAATCATAATCTTCTCTTTCTCTATATCACCTCATGGCAGTGAGCATATTTTGAACATTGCTGCCACTTTGTGTTGTGTAACAGGGCTCGGTTTATTTTATTTCTTGTCCAGAAATATTAGGGAATATTTAGGGCTGTTTTAAGAATATTGTGGGGCTGGTCTTAATTGAAAAATCAGACCTGAAACACAGTGGTTATTCATGCAAATTAGGGGTTGTTCCGGTAATGTGATGGGCATTATTTCGGATCCAAAACAGTCCAGATCTGAGCCACTGTTCGGGGGCTATTCTGGTACTATTTCGGGGCTGAAATTTTGTTAAAAACAGAAGCAAAATTTTAATGAAGGAGCTGGTCACATTCGTCCAAGCAAATGGAAGGACGGCAAAAATTTTCAAGGATGATCTCAGTTACCTAAAGCGCTTTCGCTGTGTTAGGAAATCAGATCCTACACTTTTGGTCCTAACCGTTTCTCGTTGTGACAGCTTTGGCACGTTCACAGGAGGCATATCAAAGCTACATTTGTCAATGATAAACTCAAGCTACCGATGTAGTCCTAACAACTTTGGCACGTTCAGGATTTCCACTTTCACTTGAATTTGTCACTTATCATATAAGTTCTACCGGTGAAATGAACTATTATCAGCCATAACGGTACATCTCTGGCACGATACAACTACAACATTAGGAAATCATTCGCATCTGTACCGACAAGACAGACCAAGAAATAAGTATTCATAATACTAGTTACTATAAAATCTTATTTAACGTGAATATTCCTAAAGTGAGTTTTACTTTAATTTCTCAACAATTTAATTCTTCCCCGGAAACTATAACTCAACTTACCATTAAATCTCTGTTATGTTTCTCGTTAGCGCAGAACCAAAAATTCAAGAAACATCTAAATTATAAGCATCTGCAAACATCAAAATTGGATTACATATCATATATCAAGAATGAAATATGTGATGGATGTAGGATCAGACATGCTCTGATATCATTTTATTGGGGTCATTCGCTGCAGAAGCGTGGTTCGACCGAAATCGTAATTTTAAAACTTTTAAAGTTACCAAATAAATTATTCGATATCATATATCTATAATTTATTCATATTTAACCTAAATATATTATTCGATATTATATAATGACATAATTAATTTTAAAAACACCTAGAAACTTTTACGAAAATGACTTTCCGTAAAATGGCATAAAACGTATTTTCCGCTGAACGGACCAACCGAAACCACACGGGACTTCCCAGGTCAGCCCCAAAAATATTCGGTCAGTCCATGTGATTTCCAAACATTGACGAATTCATTATTTCGACAGCGTTTATCTGGTTACCCCGAATTTCACCCGATAACGCCGTTTTCACCGTTTTTGCTTATTTTCACTCCGAAACAATTTCCGTAAATTATCCTAACACCCAATACACATACAACACATCCAAAATTCATATTTTTCATCAAAAAAAATCAGAATTTTCAAGTCTGACCAGAACATGAAAAATAATCCATATATCATGGTTAAATCCAATTTTTCTTACTATTAATCAAATTAATCCAAGACCCAATTGAGGTCACCACAAAAAAAAAAAAAGAACTCTAGAATAATTATAGGCATAATAAGAATGGTCATTACACTCTAGAATGGCTACCAATTTGTCCAACAACAAATTAAACATAAATTACATTAATTTAGTTCAAAGTATATCTACACATGCTCAAAGCTACTCAATCCATTATCCAAATCAAAAAGTCCTAAATTTAGAGAGTAAAAGAAATCCTAAAATATTTCTAGAAAATCAAGAAGAATAAAATAAATTTTCTAGCCAAATGAAAAAAAAATTACCTCACAAATCTTCAAAAATCCTTAAGCTTTTTCTTGGTTTAAACACTTTCTTTCTTATCTCTCTCAAGAAGATTTTGAAACTCTAGAAAATGATGGAGATTTTTGGCCATATCACTTCAAGGAAAAAGAGAAAATATTTTTCTTTTTATATTTGATAGTGGTGTTAGTTGAGGGACAAAATGGATAAAATACATTTTTTAACTTGTAAAGCTTATCAAATAAGCCAAAAGTCAAAACTTAATAAATGAATTTAAGGGTTAAATGATCATTTTCCAAGCAAATGTAACTTTTTCATAAGTCATGATATTGTGACACTTGTCCCTAATTTAATATTAATTTAATCAAATTAAATATATTAAATATTAGGTTAAGTATTAGTTATATATACAATATATATAATTAATTAATTAACAAATATCTACCAAATAATTTATATTACATTATATCAAATATAATGTCTAAATAAATTATTTGGACACTTGTCATATTCGTCACATATATAAAATGACTAAAATACCATTTGCATGTGTATTTTCGTTTACTAATTAAACGATTCGAATTATCATATTTAATCCGATAAAATATTATGAATAATTAGTGTTATTCATAACGCATTGCCCTAAGTGCTCAATGAGTACACTTCATATTGTGAGATTCTCTAATTTCATATTTATCCATAACGGAATCCAATTCTATATCCATAATTCACCCACTTGTAAATTATGACAGCCACGGATAATCTTGCTGAACTATACAAGTCAAGATCATCGCATACGTATAATCCTTCCATCACAGGCTATCCATATTATACCAGGGATATAGATGGGAACGTCAAATCCCTAAGGTATAGTATAGTCGACTCATAAATTTACTATTTATAAATAACACTCGGAACTCATTTTTGTAGTGTACTACGGCCATGGATTTTACAGATCGAAAACATGTGCAAGATATATATGCCCATGACACAAGACTAATAGATTCTATCTTGATACACCGAATATCATGAGCATCAGTCCACACACAACGAATAGGCGGAGGTGTGACCTAAATAGGTCGTTGACGTCACTGTCATCAAAGTGTGGAAGATAACTATTTTATCCACTACGGTATCTCAAGTCTAAGGACTATTATGTTACTTGTTGATGGTGTTTTCAGGCACTGTGGCATTTAAAGCAACACGACAGGGGCAAAAAAGGTAAATCCCATTCTTGTTCAGGATCATTGATGTTGACCCGACCCATAAAAATCCAGCAGCAAGGGCCCGAGCACTTTGCAATAAAAGGCCGAGCACCTTATGGTTACAGACCGACCACAACAGGAAGAGACCGAGCACTTTATGGTCGGCAACCGATCACTTTAGTTTGAATGACCGAGCATTATCAGATCGACAGCATCACTCTCAGTTCAAAGAACCATTATGACCGACCACATGAAGACCGACCATATGGCAAAGCGTGCATCAGAAGATAAGATGTCATGTCCCCACGGGGTAAGGAGACAGTCCTACCTTCATAAAGAATACTGATGAAACCAGTATCCTAGAAGGATAAAGGGAATAGAGGTATATTTGATTAGGAATCCTTGTGGGAAAAGGAGGTTTCTTCAATTAGGAATCCGCATACTAGAAGGAATCTGATTTCTTCACTATTATAAATAGAATGGTAGAATATGTGGAAGAGGCATCAGAATCACGTAAAATCTGTTTGTGTCCGTGGACGTAGGTCGGGTAAAATTCCGCAGAACCACGTAAAATCTCCTTGTTTGATTGGCGCATTATCTACCTTCTGCTAAGTTTGCTTTTGGTTTCCCCCATAACCAAATAAATTCACTATTGAGGGAGGATTACCTCGGGAGCAATATTCCTATATTGCCCTGAGACCAAAATCCACCGTCAACAGTTGGCGCCGTCTGTGGGGACTCAAAACAAAAAGCAGTTCGCGAGAAAGACAATGGTAGAAGGCGGAAATCATCAATCTTCGGGGAGTCTAGCGACAGACTGGATGAAAAAGGTGGAAGAGAGCATGAAATCCATGATGAATCGGCTGGAGAGAATGGAAGGAACGAACAACGAGAGACCAGACGTCGGAACCAGTCGAAGAAGAGGTAAAAAAGCAGAAGGGAAAAGGGTGATAGATACAAGTGAAGACGATGGACCCAGGAGGAGGGGCCCCTACGAGATAAAATCCGTAGTTGTAGAAAAAGATTCACAAACAGAGGACACATGGGAAGAAGAAGAAGGAAGACCATCACCAGATCCCTCCTATGATAGTCTCCGCGACTCCAGAAGAGAAGACATGGAGTATAGCGAAGATGTGCGGGAAATTCCAAGGCATGAGGAATGCCGCACACAGTGCAATAGACGCACAGAGGGGCACAGAAGACTACATGGCGACACAACCAGTGAGATAAAGTCTTGGGTAAAAAAGGAGATGACCAAGTGGGGGGTAGGTCTCAAGACCGATGCAAGTGATGCCCGGGATGGTGAGGAGGAATCTCCCATCACAGAAGAAATAAAATCGGCAAATTTCCCAAGGCGGTTAAACATGCCGACCATGGCACCTTACAAAGGCCACTCTGACCCGAAATCCCACATCGAAAGCTTTGTCATGTTGATGGAAGTCCAGGGAGTGGTAGGAGATGCCATCTGCAAAGTGTTCCCCCTAACTTTGGATGGACCCGCCATCCTATGGTACAGAAGTCTGGCCTCGGGGAGCATCGGAAGCTTCACACAGCTTAAAAGGTCGTTCGTTCGACACTTTAAAGGGGTCTGCATCCCCAAGAAGACGATTGGAAAATTGAGGCTTATGAAGCAAGGAGATGACGAGCCCCTAAAAATTTTCATCGAGAGGTACCACAATATGGTGCTCGAGGTCGGAGGGTACGAGTCCCAAGAGGCCCTGGAAAGTTTAAAGGGAGCCCTAAGGATCAGAAAACTGTGGACTCACCTAAGAATCCAAGACACACCAGATTATGCCACCGCTCTGAAGGTAGCGCGGAAATTTGTCTTGTTAGAAAGCGAAGAAAAGATCTCCCGAAGGGGGACGGCCATTCGAGAAAGAACAACAAGAACAGAGGCCCCCCGACGACCGGACAGGGAATTCAAAAAATTCAATCCGAGACCCAAAGAATTCAAACCAATGCCTCGAAGGGATCAGGAAAGAGGGGTCGCGACCCAGGTGAATCATGTAGTCCGAGAAGAAGCATATATTCCCCTGAGCAAGCCACCAGGGCAAATCATCATGGAGATACAGGAAAAAGGCCTCTTGATAGAACCCGACCTCAGGAGATTCCCCCCGGATAAAAGGAACCAGAAGTCTTACTGCGTACATCATAATCTGAGGGGGCACACAACGGACGAATGCAAGATCTGCGGGAACAGATGGAGGACCTAGCCCGAAATAGGTATCTAAATAGTTATATCAACCATGAGGCCATGGCCGCCAGACAGAGGGCACGAAGCCGGCAGGTGAACATCATCGCAGGAGGGAAAACACTGGCCGGAGACTCTAACCGGTCAAGAAAAAGTTATAGCCAAATACAGGGGACGGAAGTGCTGGAAACGGAAAGATCCCCAGTACCACGAGGAAGTCGGTCGGTACCCATAATGTTCACCGACGAGGATGCTCGAGGGGTGAGTTTCCCCTATGACGATGCACTAATAATCAAAGCTGCAATCAGCAGCACAGAGGTAGATAGAATCCTGGTAGATCCCGGAAGCGCGGTAGACATAATCTCCAAAGAAGCTTTAGAAAGCCTGGGAGTGGAGTACGTAACCCTAACTAATGATGGCACCCCCTGTACGGTTTTAGAGGCTCAACGATCATCCCGCTGGGGAGCATACAACTGGCAACAACCATCGGAACTCACCCCAGGACCCGGACAGTTATGGTAAAATTCACTGTGGTGGACTGCCTGAGCAGTTACCAAGTCATTATCGGCTGACCTTTTATGATGAAAACAAAGGCTGCGATGTCCTGCTATCACTTAAAACTAAAGTTCCCCACCCGGAAAGGGATCAGAATCGTCTGCGGGAGTCAGAAGATAGCTCGTAGCTGCTTTGCCACTCTCTCACGAGAGACCCTCTGCATTGAAGAAGGCACCAAGAAGAGGCAGAGGGGCAAGAACGAGAGGAAAGAACCAGGTCCCCGCCCGGATAAAGTTTCCCGGCTAGGAACAGCTTAAGAGTTAGAAGAAATAAAATTGTTCGGACCGAAAAAAAGCATAAAGATAGGGGAAACTTGGACGAAGTCCTAAAAAAAGGCCTGCTAGAATGTCTACGGGAATACCCCGACATCTTCGCGTGGGGACACAATGACATGCCCGGGATTGACCCAAAATTCATCAGTCACCGCTTAGCAGCAAACCCGTCACTAAAACCGATCAAACAGAAGAGAATGATCTTCAATCAAGAACGGTGCAGAGCGGTGGCATCCGAGGTGGAAAAACTATTAAAAGCTGGCTTCATCAGAGAAGTAAAGTACCCCGAGTGGGTGTCGAACGTAGTATTGGTAAAGAAATCCAATGGAAAATGGAGGATGTGTGTAGATTTCACCGACCTCAATAAGGCGTGTCCAAAAGATAGCTTTCCTCTACCAAATATAGATCAACTGGTAGACGCAACTGCCTGCCAAGGACTACTAAGCTTCATGGATGCCTTCTCAGGGTACAATCAGGTCAGGATGCACCCTGCAGACGAGGAGAAAACCACTTTTATCACCGATCAAGGACTGTACTGCTACAAAGTAATGCCTTTCGGACTGAAGAACGCAAGGGCAACTTTTCAAAGGTTAGTAAACAAAATTTTCAAACCACTCATCGGCACTTCAATGTTAGTATATGTGGACGACATGATAACAATGTCCAGAGAACCAAGAGATCACGTAACTGACCTAAAGAAAACCTTCGAATTGCTGAGAAAACACAATTTAAGACTCAATCCAGAGAAATGTGCATTCGGAGTGGCCTCAGGAAAATTTCTAGGCTACATGGTGAGTTCCCGAGGCATAGAAGCCAACCCCCAGAAGATACAAGCCGTGCTAGATTTAACATCCCCCAGAACAATTAAAGAGGTGCAAGGTCTAACAGGCAGGGTCGCCGCGCTCAACCGATTCATCTCTCGGGCGACCGACAAATGCCACCCCTTCTTCAAAGTCATCAAGAAGGCCCAAAAGGGGATCGACTGGGCACCGAAATGTGAGGAGGCCTTCCAGCAGCTAAAACAATATCTAGCACAGCCCCCACTCCTGGCTAAACCTCTCCCATGAGAGACATTATACTTGTACTTGGCTGTTTCAAAACACGCAGTGAGTTCGGTACTGGTGCAAGAGGCCGACCAGATCTAGAGACCAATATACTATGTCAGCAAAGCTCTATTGTATGCAGAGACCCGGTATCCCGTGCATGAACTAGTCACCATATCATTGATCACTGCAGCCCGGAAATTACGACCCTACTTCCAGGCCCACCCTATCGGAGTGTACACCAATTACCCCCTGCGGCAGATCTTGCAAAAACCAGAAACCTCGGGAAGGTTAATGAAATGGTCGGTGGAGCTAAGCGAGCACGACATTTCCTACCTCCCAAGGATAGCAATAAAAGGGCAGGCCTTGGCAGATTTTGTTGCGGAACTCGCGGAACCCTAAATATTGACCACGGAGGAAAGCAAATGGGAAATGTCAGTGGACGGGTCTGCTAGCTCACAGGGCAATGGGGCAGGAATCGCACTGAAAAACAGTGAAGGAGAAGAAGTGTTGCTTGCCTTGAAATTTGCTTTCAAAGCCACAAACAATGAAGCCGAATACGAAGCAATTTTGGCCGGATTAAGGCTATGCACAGTAGTGGGAGTCCACAACGTAGTAGTAAGGAGTGACTTTCAGCTAGCCATTCAACAACTAAAGGGAGAATTTCAGGCCAGAGAGCCGACTATGATAGCTTACTTAGCCGAAGTAAAAAAGTTGATGGAGAAAGTGGGGACCGTACGCTTCGAACAAATCGGACGAGAAAACAACTATGAAGCAGACTCCCTGGCCCGGCTCGCATCCTCAATGAAGACCGAGGACCCCAGAATAATCCCTCTCATATGCCTCCGAGAAAGAAGCATAGGGGAGCTAAAGGTAGATATAGTAGAAGAGGGAGGCAAAAACTCATGGATGCAACCGATTAGGAGATACCTGGAAACAGGGGAAACCCCTAAAGACAAAAAGGAGGCCAAGAAACTAAAATTCAAGAGCACCAAGTTCTCCCTGATCGAAGGGGTGCTCTACCGGAGAGGCTACACCGTACCCCTCCTGAGGTGTTTAGCAGAAGAGGAAGCAGATTATGTGCTCATGGAGATTCACGCGGGCATCTGTGGAAGTCACGCCGGAGGAAGATCAATCGCCTTTAAAGCCTTAAGACAAGGATTTTATTGGCCGACCATGCATCAGGACGGTGTGAGGGTGGCCCAGAAATGCAAAGGTTGTCAAAAAAATGCCAACATCCACCATCAACCGGCAGAACAGTTAACCACTCTATCCAGCCCCTGGCCGTTCGCACAGTGGGGGATAGATATCATAGGACCAATGCCAAAAGGGCGAGGGCAGGCGAAATATGCAATCGTGGCCATAGACTATTTCACAAAATGGGCAGAAGCCGAGCCGCTATCCACCATCACGGAGAAGAAGGCCACAGAGTTTGTAAAGAAGAATATTATCTGCAGGTTCGGAATCCCCCGGGCGATCATCACCGACAACGGGAAACAATTCGATAGCAAATGATTCAGGAAGCTCTGTGAAGACCTCCAAATCACTTTAAAATTAGCCTCGCCAGCCTATCCCAAGTCAAACGGACAGGTTGAGGCAACAAACAAGACCATCAAGGCAAACCTTAAAGCTCGGCTCGGATCATGCAAAGGCTTATGGGTCGAAGAATTACCAGAAGTGTTATGGGCACATCGGACGACCCACAAAGATTCCACAGGGGAGACACCATTTTCCCTATCATACGGATGTGAGGCCGTCATTCCAGCAGAAATTGGGGTAGCAACTCACAGGGTCCGCCACTTTGGGAATGAGTAGAATGAAGAAATTATCAAAAACCACCTCGACCTGGTCGAAGAAAGGAGAGAGAAATCAGCTATGAAAGCGGCAATCTACCAACAAAGAATGGCCCGCTTCTACAACAGAAGAGTTCGAACCCGCTCCTTCCTCCCTGGCGACTTAGTATTGAGAAGGGTCACCTTAAACACCCGACGACCAGAGGAGGGCTCGTTAGGTGCCAAGTGGGAAGGGCCCTACAAAATCACAGAGGTGATAAGGCCAGGGGCTTACATCCTAGAACAGCTGGACGGCACAAGATTGAAAAAACCATGGAACGCCGAGATGTTGAGAAAATACTTTCAGTAAATTCTCTCTTCCTTCTTTTCTTTTGCAGCAACCCGACATGGGACGGAAACTCAATATAAAGCCTCTCTCAAAATGACCCGCAGAGAGTTGTAAGAAGGGCAGTATGTCCCCGAATATAAATAAAAATTTCTTTTCCAAAATTTTCACCCTCTTCTAAAAATAAAAATTTTGTGAACCATATTCAAAACTCCGGGGACATACTCAATACAACGGTCCAGGGTCAAAAGCACAAAACCCGCAACTACCCGACCACGGCTACCACCATAAAGAAGCACAAGTCACACCAGAAACAGTCGATTCCATACAAGCATTAAACAGCATGGACGAAAGTGAATCAGAGTATAGATCCGTGAGAAGCATAGCACGGGGAGGGATGATACCCCCGTGGCGATTGTTTGCTCCAAGTGTTACCGAACATAAGGAGGAATATGCCCTTAATGTTTCGAACACCTCGGGGCCGGATTACGTTCCGCCGAGGCCACTGCGATAATCGGCTCGGGGCTGGATCTTGTTCCGCCGAGGCCACTTGACTATTTGGCTCGGGGTCAGGTTACGTCCCACCGAGTCATGCTCATTGGTCTGGGGACGGGACATTCCCCCAGAACCAAGTGTCTCTCTTAGCTCGGGGTCCTCGGAGTATTCAGTTACATACTCGATGCATAGGATCCGTGAGAAGCATAGCACGGGGAGGGATGATACCCCCATGGCGATTGCTTACTCCAGTGTTACCGAACATAAGGAGGAATATGCCCTTAATATGTCGAGCACTCTTTGATCCTCACTTACCTGATGTAATGGATCCATGGGAAAGCATAGCACGGGGGATGATGATGCCCCCGTGACGATTGCTAGCTCCAGTGATGCCGGACCTAAGGAGGAATATGCCCTTAGTATCCCGGACACTCTTTGATCCATTCATCATTTGGATCCAAGAGAGGCGCAGCACGGGGATGCGCTGTGCCCCTGTAGCGTGTGCCTGCTCCAGCGTGGTAAGGAGGAGCCCTCGTACAATACACAGGCTCCACAGTGACCCGACGTATAGAGGATATGCCCTTACCATTTAAACGCTCTCTGATCCAAATCCTGGTTCGCCGGGACACTGAATTGAAATGTTCAGAATTATGTTTTGGAGACCTCGGACTGGACGCTGTTCTAAGGTATCCGTGCTATTGTTTACACTTTTTTGGTTTTATTTTCCAAAATTTTGTTTTTTTGTTTTTTCATCGGTCTGAAAAGGGGACGCCCAAGACAGATTCGATAGGGCTTCAAAGGTTGATTCCCTTCCCTTCAGAGCAATTCCCAATGATTGTTCGACTCGAGGCTGGACTCGTTCGCCGAGGCCACTTTATTAATCAGCTCGGGGCTGGATTCGTTCCGCCGAGAGCCGCTTGGATATTTAGGCTCGGGGCTGGATTTCGATCCGCCGAGGCCATTCAGTTATTCGGCTCGGGGCTGGATTTCATTCCGCCGAGGCCACTTGGTTATACAGCTCGGGGTCGGGCCATATCCCACAGAGTCTATCTTTTGGACTGGGGACGAAATATTCCCCCAGGGCCAAGTGTTCCTTACAGCTTGGGGTCGGGTTACGTCCCACCGATTGCATCTCACCATCCGTGTTCTTCACAGCTCAAAGTCCATCCTCGACCACTGAATAATTTGGGTCTCGGTTCGTATTATCCCCTCTCGAACGAGCCTTAAAAAATCATTTGAAGAAGAACACCCAGAACAAGGAACAGAAGAGAAAAGCAGAAAACACATATATATATATATATTATATATCAAATAAAATATGAAGTATTATTACAAAAAAAAAAAAGAAAAGTGTACACAGGGCCCCGTCCGGTTACCCCTTTTTAATCAGCCCGCACAGGGGCAAGAAGTTTCCTCGGAAGCCTACTCAGACGACGGATGGATCGGCTCGGTCTCAGGAGGAGGAGGGACAACAGCTTCAACCTCGGCAACCTGGGAGGCCCTTACTTCAAGGATTGGAAGTGGAACCTCATGATAGTCCTCGCCAGGAGCAGGAACCTCAGGACGGTTTTCTTGAGGAGCTAGGGGAACCGGGGCGATCGAAATCGGTTCGGGATCCATCACTTCTTCGGGAGGAGGGGGTAGCCACCCCTGAAACTCTTCCTCGGACATTTCCTCTTTACAAAAACGGATGGCCGCATGAATAGGACCCATGTCTAAATCAGGTAGAACCATGGGGATGATTTCCGCACAATCACCGAACCCTTCAAGACGAATGGAGTCCCTCTCGGCCTCCCACTCAAGTTCCTTATCCCTGAGCTCGGCACGGGCCCGTCCCAGTTCCTCCTCCTTGGCCCGCAGCTTATACTCCACACTGCCTACTTCCACCTTAAGGAGCCCGATCTCAGCCCGGGCATCCACCAAACTTGCTCTAGCTTCTTCAGCGTTCTTGCGTTCTAGAGTTAGCAGCAGCCTTAAGAGCTTTGTTTGTTTTGACAGCATCAACCGCAGCCAGCTCATGATCCTTATTCCTCTCTTCGGCACTAGCCAACTTGGCCTCCACTTCAGAAAGACGATTCTGAAGCCTCTGGGCTTGGCCGCCTTCGGACAAAAGGCTTATAAATAGTCCTTATTCTTGGCCGCCAAATAATTTTCCTGCCGAGAAGAAAAAAAAGAAGTTAGGAAAATAAAAACAAAGTCTGAAAGACACCACGGATATAGAAGAGAAGTAAAAGAAGTGACTGGGCCAGCTGGGAGCACAACTTTGCAACTACCTCCTCGGGGTGAAAGGTCCTCAAACCTCGGAATCTTCTCAGGAGGTACGGCCGCCACTCATTGAAAGCCGGTACCAAATGGGAAGTAGCCTCCTTAATATTCTTCCCAAGGTCATCAACTCCAAGAACCACGGAGCCCTTCAATTTCTTGGAAGGACCCTCCTGCCGAACTGGAGCTCTCTGGGAGCCTCCTCCTCCTCCAATTCCCGCCTCAATTGAGTATCCACAGCTCCAAACCGACGCTTCCTCCTCTTGGAAGGTCTTGGAGGGCTATCAGGACGGGTAACACCCATTGGGGGCACCCGGGGAGATGAAGATAGACCTTGAGAGCTCGGCCGTTCTACCCTCGCGGTCACCTTTCTATCCTCAGAAGATTCAGGTCGTTTCCGAGAAGTACCAGCTCCACTTGGGCTAGTTTTCTTCGCGGCACCGGTCAACCGATCAAGGTACTTTGGTCTCTTCGACAGACCTGCAAAAAAAAACAAAAAAAAAAAAAACAAAGACAAAAGAAAGGTTCAGGACCCGAGCATACAAAAAGAAAAAAAGACGACATCAAACTTGATAAATAAACAAGGGAGTTGGCTAGAAGATCAACAAGCATCTACCTATCCGACCCGAGACCTTGGGAGGAACGGTCCGAACAAGTCCCGATTCAAAAAATGTCGCGTCGTTTACCAACTCCCTCCAATGAGCGGCATACCGCCGAGCCCAGAATACCCGCTTCCGGACCTGGTGGGAGACCTTGGGAGCATCCCTCCAACAGGCTAGGAGGAATAGAAAAAAGGGGTAAGAATCCAAACATAAAAAAAAAAACTAAGGGCAGAAAAGCTAAAGGTTAGTCTCCTAACCTCCCGCTCTAAAGATGTCCGGAACCAAGATCTCATCTCCATCTGATCTCAGGGTCTGTCCCCAATCTCCAGTGGCCCAGAACCAAAGATCTTGATATTCTTGTTGGAGTCAGGGAGTTTTTGGACAACGTTTGACGAACTGTCATAAGCAGAGAGGTAGTACCAACCGTGGTGAGACCTTGGGTTGGCCTTCAACCGATATAACCTCTTCACTTCTTCAAAAGAAGGTTCGCCAAGCCCCGCTCGATGCCAAGCTACATACAACCCGGCCAAGATCCTCCAACTGTTTAGACTTAGTTGACAGGGGGCGATCTCCATCTCGGCCAGCATCCAGGCGAAGTAGGGTTGAATTGGCAACCGAAGCCCGCACTCAAAGAAAGCTGGAAGAAGGGCCACGGAACCATCGTCGGGCTGACTGGCACGATCACATGGGAGAGGGACCTCAAGAGCAATATCTATCGGGATGTCATATCGTTGCCGAAGCAGTGCTAGATCATCCTTGGTTATCTTAGAGGGCCGACCAATCCAGAGCCGAGCTGTCAAAGTCACCCGGGCTCCGGATCCTTCCGAGGAACCCTCTGATGGTAAGTATATTGTTCGATCTCAGAAGGGGTGGGGGTAGTATCAAGGTCTTCCACGCTGGGTGCTCCCGAGCCAGAGGAAAGCTCTTCAGCAATATAGGCCAAGGGTTTAGCAGGGTTTTCAGGGGGAGAACTGTCATCAGACATCCTAGACGTCCGAAAAATAAAAGGGCAAGGTCAGTCTACAACCATATTCTTGAAAAACGACCGAGGGATTCACAAGCTATCCTAAGTTTCCAGAAAAAACTAAATCTATGAAGTTCTAAGTGCCCTAAGCAAAGTACTCAATAAAATCTCTCCCTAGCAAGTATCAAAACAAATGAAAATGAGAAACAGCAAGGCACAGCAAGCAACAAAAGAGGAAGAGGAAGAAGGTCGTTCGGGAAACTTACTTGATCTATGCTCGGAAAAACGGCGAATACGTTGAAGAACTTTGAGTAAAAACAAATCAGATGCTTCGTAGCCGAAGGGAAGAAGAGTTTTTTTGAAGTTGATAGGATTTTTTGCAAGGATATCAGTTCACCTTCTCATTACAACGTCGGAATAATTCCAACCATCGGATCGTGATAGAGTCCCGGATGGACGCCAAGTGTCAACTGCAAAAGAGGTCTACCAAAATCAAATAAACGGTTGAGATCAGCGCACTATTAAGACGCCTCTGCACGATCGATTTTCTCCTGCTTTTGGCGGGAACCCGAAGGATGTTTGACAAGTGTCAGACTCAGAAAAAACCCTAAAGGTGATTTGATGGGCATTTAAACAGACATGACGGTTGCGCGTCTCAAGAAAATAGGCTTGAAAAGAGGCAACGGAAAATTTTGATTCGACTACGGATCGACCATCAAGCAAAGTAATCGACACACCATCTTTATATAGTTCCCGGCACCAACTTGTATGCTCGTTGGAACCGAGAACTAGGGGACAGATGTTGATGGTGTTTTCAGGCACTGTGGCATTTAAAGCAGCACGACAGAGGCAAAAAAGGTAAATCTCATTCTTGTTCAGGATCATTGATGCTGACCCGACCCATAAAAAGCCAGCAGCAATGGCCCGAGCACTTTGCAATAAAAGGCCGAGCACCTTATGGTTACAGACCGACCACAACAGGAAGAGACCGAGCACTTTATGGTCGGCAACCGATCACTTTGGTTCGAATGACCGAGCATTATCAGATCGACAGCATCACTCTCAGTTCAAATAACCAAAGACCGACCACATGAAGACCGACCATATGGCAAAGCGTGCATCAGAAGATAAGATGTCATGTCCCCACGGGGTAAGGAGATAGTCCTACCTTCATAAAGAATACTGATGAAACCAGTATCCTAGAAGGATAAAGGGAATAGAGGTAGATTTGATTAGGAATCCTTGTGGGAAAAGGAGGTTGCTTCAATTAGGAATCCGCATACTGGAAGGAATCTGATTTCTTCACTATTATAAATAGAATGGTAGAATATGTGGAAGAGGCATCAGAATCAAAACTTGTAAAAAGCACAAGAAATACGAGTTTCAGCAATAAAAGTATAGTCCTGTTTGTGTCCGTGGACGTAGGTCGGGTAAAATTCCGCCGAACCACGTAAAATCTCCTTGTTTGATTGGCGCATTATCTACCTTCTGCTAAGTTTGCTTTTGGTTTCCCCCATAACCAAACAAATTCACTATTGATGGAGGATTACCTCGGGAGCGATATTCCTATATTGCCCTGAGACCAAAATCCACTGTCAACACTACTCAAATCGAGAAGATTACTATTGACGTTGGTGTACCATCTATTAGGAAATCTTCGGTGAGTCATTCAGTATTTATCGAATAAACACCTATATGTCTATACGAGTCTCCAAAGACTTATAGTTCACTGGGATAAACCATCGAACTAATCTCGATATACGACATGTACTGTTCTCAACACATTTTACTAACCGACCCATATTAGTAAATTTTGACTAGGAACTTTATTTGAGAACATACAACTTATAGTGACGCTTGACAATGTCAATTACAACTTACATTGTAACTACGCACTACGTTGTAAATCCTCGGATCTTTGGCTAATATATACATATCACTAAACCGGATTTAGTTTTAATCGAATATATATAAAAGACAAGAGGTGCTACCATAAATATTTAATATTATGGAAAAAAGAATCGTTCGTATTCATGAACCGGACATAAATACGATCCGGATTCACGATCCGAGCACCAACCCTAATAATACGTATCTTAAATCAATTGAAAATTTGAATATCCAATAGAATAAGTAAAAAATAAAAAAAAAAAAAAATAAAAAAAAAGTAGATATATGCTAACTGATATATGAAAAGTTGGCAAATTTTAATTATTTATGGAAATTTTATAATTTATTAATTTTTTTTCCTCTGATATCGGATACTCAAACATAACCGAGCAAAATCAATTTTACTTACCTAATTTTTAAATCGAAACCTAAACATATTACGCAATAAACTTGGGAGATCTCATAAATTTTTTTCTTGGACAGTATCAAATTGTCAAAAAAAAAAAAAAAAAATTATAACGAATTAACAATTAACAAATATCCATAATAAAGAAGTAGTACTTACTATAACAGAACACTGCCTAAACCTTGCAAATAATTAAATATTAACTAAAACTAATACAAGAGACTAAGAGAGACCCTAAAAATGACATAATGAGCAACAAAATAGTTGCAGAAGCAATGGCAGCATCACTATTCGGCGGCAGCGGCTCGCTGATCTGGTTTTGGTAATGAGATGGACTCGCAGTCTCCAAAACTTTAATGACCATCTTCAGCCCTCGCTCACAGTGTCCTGAGACTCCACTAATGAAGTAGAACAAACCGGGCTTTGTTAACTTGTACTCAGTGTTGCCATTGTTGGAGTAGAACAACGGATGCGATGATCGGCATCTTTTGTACTCCTCTTCAGTCACTGTCATCACTGAGTCTTTCTTGTACTTGAATTCTAAATATCCATCATCAATCATACACATGAACATTGTTGGAAAAATAAAGGATTCAATTGAATTTTACCCATTTCATATAATTTTACGTTGGGACCCCTATTATTATATATGTTTTGTTATAGCCTTCTACAATATATGTTTTCTTCATTTTTACCTGCCTTTGGCCTCCGCCATTTTACAGATTTTATGTATATTTATTGATACACTTTTTAATATAACAAAATCATTCATGTTATTTGCATCACACATTAATCTTATGCCACAATACATTAATGACAAGTAATATTTCCGAATTAAAAGAAAATGTAAGAGAAAAGTCAGTGCGTACTGAGAGTGTCACCGATCTAAACCTTTGGGCAGATGCCCATTTGTTGTACATTTGGCCACCTTCTTTAGCTTTGTGTACAGTCCAGCCATGATCACCACCACCACCAACTTCAAATACAGTGCAAGTTACAGTGTCGAAATGGAGATTTAAAATACTGAAGAAAATGAAGATGATGAGAGAAGCTCTAATAGAGGGAGAAGCCATGTTTTAATTTGGACTCAAAGGGAGCTCCCTCTTTAGCTTTTGCTTTGTGTTGGATAAATTAATTAAATATGGATTGCTTGCATGCTTTTGCTTTCTGATTAGATTTCAAATTTAGAGAGGTTATTGAGAGAGTTATTAGGAGAGAGATGTGGAGTTAGTGGGGTAATTGGAGCTAGCCGTTGAGACGTGAAGCCTATCTTTAATTGACTTGGTATTACTACTGTAAATATTTATTGTTATTATTATTATTAAGAGTATGTTTCACATATTTTCCTCGAAATTGAACATGGTTTTTATCGTATAAAAAAAATTAATATTGGGTTTTTTTAAGAATATTTTTATGTAACAAAGAATATTTCAGTATTTTTGAATTTTTTTTAATATTATTAGGTCATGAATGGCTTTCAATTATCTTAAATTTTATAGGGCTCTAGTGAATTCTTAAAATGAGATTGTTACAGATAAAAGATAAAAAAATATATCATATTATACACTAGAAATTAAAAAATTTCAGAATTCAAAATCTTAATTTTAGGTTAAATTTGTGAACCATAAACGCAACCTATATTAGGTTAGGATGCATGCAACTCTTAGGTATTTGTTTCAAGTAAAAAGCTCGTGTAAGTTTTGGTTAGCAGCTTTCATTGCTGATGTCCCCAAGGGTGTGGCACTACAAGAAATTCCGGAATTAGCGACGGAAAACTCCATTTCTATATTTTGAAACAGAATAGCGACGGAATTGAAAGGGATTAGAATATTAGCTTCAGAATTTTACGACGGGAGAAAATTTTGTAACTAATTATGGCGGGAATTAAAAATAGCGACGGAAAATAAATTCCGTGGCTAAATTTAGCGACGGAATTAAAAATCCGTCGCTAAATTTAGCGACGGATATTTTATTCCGTCGCTAATTAGCGACGGATTTTTAATCTGTCGCTAGATAGTGACAGAATTGCTACGTAATTTAATTCCGTCGCAAATCTGCTTAAATAACTCGTCTTCTCATTTTGACAGTCACACCCAAATCCCTAAATATCAAATTTCTTTACCCTCTGAGTTTAAGGAGGCGTCTTTGGTTCTCTCACAATAACTCGTCTTCTCCTTTTGGAACTTCACAATTACTTTCGTTTTTAGCATTTCCTAACCCTAAAATCCTACAAATCTTTCTTTTCCAGTATTCCTAATCCTAAACATACAGAGATTACTTCGGTAAGTTTTTATTTTTATTTTTTCATTTAACTTTTTTAGCAATTATTTTGGTGGCCGTCTTGGTTGACTGTAGATGATTGATATGAAGTAGATGAGTTTGTAATGGATACAGTGTACCCTTGGTTACTAGATGTTGATCTGATTTCTTCTTGTTCAGGAATGAGAAAACAATCAATAGAAAATTTCACATTCTATTTCCTTGCATTAGTTTCAGCTTGTAATTAAACCATTCTTGCTCAGTTCTCTCGATGCTCTTGTTTATTTGAAATTTTTATTTCCAATGCATGCCGCTTCATTTTGTTGCAATGTGCGTTTCTTCTCATTGTAAATCAGAGGTTTTTCCTCATCTCTAAGATGATTCCCTCGATTCTGTGCTTATAAGCTCATAATTTTGTTTATCTTGTAATTTGAACAGCCTTCTGATTGTAAGGAGCTTGATTTTGAATTCTCTTTGGAAGACCTTGAGACAATCAAAGTAATAGGAAAGGGAAGCGGTGGAGTAGTACAACTTGTTCGCCACAAATGGGTTGGAAGATTATTTGCATTGAAGGTTCTTATAACATATAAACTTTTCTATTAGCATGTAATTTAATTTCAATTCTGCAACACTTTATCTGATAAACGAGAAGATTTTTATTTTAGTAATTACTGGATTTATAATTATTTCATTGATCAAAGAATCAAGCAAAAACAGCAACTCCATCTCAGTTTTTGATACTTAAAAAAGTTGATCCAGTAACACAGGGCACTGCAGTAACTAATCATGACATATTTGTTAAGAGAGGAAGAGAAAGCATGATTAATTGCCATTTTCTGCCTTGAATGGTAGTATTATTTTGAAATCAATTTTCCAAAATGGAGTAATTAGTGGAGATACTGGTGAGAATTTGAGAGAAGAAGTCACTTATTCAGCAGGTGCTGCTACTATAAATACCTTGTTTCTCTTTATATCTACTTTTCTCTGTGCAGTCAGCGCCTTGTATTATTGTCTATCTATTCATTTTTAAACCGGCATGTGATTTTGTGTTTTGGGATATTATGTGATTGATCTGGGTGACTCAAGGACTTGATACCTGTTTGCAGATCCTGGAAATTGTTAAAAATAGCAGCAATTGGATCATAGTGTGCAAAATCATGCTTCTATAAAATATTTGCTAAATCAGCTGTAGCTCAGTCTCTCACTTTCTCATAGGTCGCATCTCGCAGCTCGCTAGCCCAATCATTATCCGTAGTCACCTCATCAAGCATCGGGTATTTGTTGTTTTTTTTGCTATTTTGTTCTATTTTGGTTGCTTTAATTATAACAATCCAATAAGGACTTGGCAATTTACTTAGATGTGTGAAAAATAAATTTAATTTTCATTAAGGTAATAAATATTTTTAGTGATTAGTTCAAACCTCAAGGTACAACTTGCTTCATAGGATCAAAAATTAAGATGAAAATTAATGTTTATAATCATTATATTGGTTGTATGGTTATTGGTGAAGGCGGTAGAATAATATACTTTCCCATTTATGTTGAATAAGCAGTAGAATAGAACTCGGAAGTAATTGCAAGTTAGTTGTGAATCTTGTCTTTCATTACGTTTATTCTATTGTATACCAATAAAGTCACAATTTATATTTTCATCGGTTATCAGCAAAAATGATGAGATCAGATCGACAGTGGATCAATACTAGGTTAAAAGATGGGTATCTGACGAATGAGTTTATTGCGGGTATTGAGGAGTTTATGCAGATAGCAGAAAGTCATCCTACATTTATGGATGGAATGAAAATTAAGTGTCCATGTAACCAACGTAGGTGTCAAAATCGAAGTTTTTTTGACCCTGATATTGTGAGACTCCATCTTGCAAAATATGGATTTGTACCAAACTATTATATATGGTATAAACATGGGGAGATTGAACAACGAGATATCTCGGAACTAGATATTAGTCAAAGTTCAGAAGTCGAGTATACCCAAGTGAACAATGCAATTCAAGAAATGGTATTGGATGCTGCAGGACCTACTTTCAATCAAAATGATAGTGAAGAGACTCCAAATACCGCGACACAAAAACTTTATGATATGCTTAGAGCATCAGAGCAAGAGATTTGGCATGGAAACCCTTACGGGCATTCACAATTATCGGTGGTGGCTAGACTCTTGAATTTGAAGGCGGAACACCATTTTTCGGAAAGATGTTACGATGATATTTGTCAATTTATACATGAAATGATTCCAGAGGATAATGCAATGACTAATAACTTTTATAGCACAAAGAAGTTAATCGAAGGCTTGGGTCTACCAGTAGAAAAAATTCACTGTTGTCATAATGGTTGCATGATATATTGGAGTGATGATATTGACTTAACAAGTTGCAAGTTCTGTAACCACCCTCCTATGGATGTTTGTTGTAAATGCGAATTTCGGTTATTGAAACCCAGAATGTATATCATGTGTGCGGTGATTTGGGTTGATAAAAAAAAAAAAAAAAAGAGTAGGAACTATGGTGTCTGCTGCCTAGATGCCCCATAGGAGTTCAAATTCCCTGATTTTGATCTAAACCTATAAGCTATTATGGTATGTGCAGATTATCATTAGTGATATGGATGGGGACATGTTTTGCCTTGCTTTTTGAGGTTAATTTCTAGCCATGGAGGGACTACATGCAGTGTGTTTTGTGGGGTGAGATAATAGTCAGCTTTTTTTAGGCAGCTGTAATTGGGGTTTTTGATAGTCCTGCCTTTGTGATTTGTAGTAACATTTATTTAGTCAGGGTTGAGTTATAACCCCTAATTTAGTAAATCTTTCGTAAACCTGACATTAGGCTGTAAAAGGAACAGGTTTACTATGTTCTAGTTGTCTAGATTTCTCAATCATTTAAATCTGTTTAATTTGAATAGATCTATTAGATAAAGAAGCTCTTGGAACTTTGGAAGTCCATCTATATGATTTTATCTTATATTATACTGTTTGTTTATATCCTTTCTACTTTAAATTTGCTCTTACCTTGATTTTTACAGTGTAATTTGTTAGTACATCCCTGCATTTATTTTCTGTTTGTGTTTCTTTTGTTGTTTTACTGTTTACTTCTTTCTCAACTCTCTCTCTCTTTTGTATATTGGACAGGGGGAATTTAAGTTTTACTATCTTGCCAACATCCGTTTTGCGTCTCTCATGATATATTGGAGATAATGATCTCACAGAGAGGTTACATTGGAACTAGGTTTGTGTTCATCATTTATTTCCATTTGAAATATTGCAGGATTTTCTGTTTTGAAGACATACCTGAGGCGTGATAATCAGGAGGTAATTATTGAAATCTCATATGATTTTAGTGTATGTTCTCTTGATTTATACATAACGATGTTTGGATTTTTATCATCATGACTGATTCTTCATTCTCTTGTCTTATTGTCATTCATATAATCATATTATTATTGACCTTGAAAAAATCATTTATTTTTTAGTTTTAGAAAAAAACTTAAACAAAATTCTATTAGACTTAACTTATTAAGAAGCTAGAGAAACCTTAGGCTTTTGCCAGAGAATATATGCTCTAGTTTTGATTGTATGGTGATTTGTTTCCTAAAATAAGAATATTTGCAGCACTGGCTTTAAAATCATTTATTGTATATTGATTATAGATATTTTCCGGGGAGCACAGTCAGCTGGTCGAGGACGACACTCAAAATATGTCCGGTCGGATGTAGTACCCAAAATATACATCCAATCAGATATGATTCAAGTTTTCGCTGGCGCTGATTGGCAATTACTCGAGACAAATGAGAGAAAATTGGAGATTTTCCTCCCCCATTCATATTTCAGTACCCTCCTTACATTATAAAAAAGGGACTCCCCTTCCTTTTAGGGGGATCCACAATCTATTATTCATAACCCACAGTATACTGAGGTTCTAAAACAACAGACACTGAGAGAAAAAAAAAATGAATGTAGGAAAACACCATTTGATCCTTGGAGTTCCTCCTAGTATGAATCAGTAACAACCTATCATTCACGGAGTGCTTTTTAAGCCAGACGATACTCAAAGGTACGACCTGAGGGCTCTCTTATCTTCATCACTGTGTTTTAAGTTTCTACCTTCCATATAATATCTCTGGCCAGAACTAGAACTTGTCCGACCAGACATGCATAACACTAAACACACATCTGCCACCTAACTAGAACATCCGGATAAGCTTCTCCGAGACCAAGCCGGGTGGATATGCACTACTCATATTGTTTATTGATGAGCAAAATTATATCAATATTTACCCCCCCTCTTTTACTTAATATTTTGTATATTTTCTCGAGTTTTATGAACCGTTCGGTTCCGGTTCGGTTCGGTGTTTCGGTTCCACACTTGTGGAACCGGAAACCGGCCGGTTCGGTTCGGTTCTGAACCGGAACCGAACCGCCAGCCTGGTCTAGTACATGCAATACTCATTGTCGTTCTTTAGGAATGGTGTCTGATAATCGCGAAGATAAAATAAAATTCATTAGAGATGGCATGAGTAAGGAGTCTTTAGATGATATATCATTGACTCTTGAGCGCATCCCGGTGGATATGTCTATCATGTAATTCGCAATTTACATACACAGTTCCGAAGAGAAATACAACAATTGAGTCTCAGGAATCTGACTTTAAAATACCTTGTTTGCTGATGAGTGGTAAATGTATCATTATTTCCCACTCATTTGACCTAATATTTTGTATAGTTTCTTGAGTTTTTTGAATATTTTGATGTGTTTTGTGTTATTTTGTAGATAAATAAAGTTTCAGAAATCTCTGGAAGTAATTTGGGGCCAAAACAATGAAAAACGGACAAAATGGTAAAATTGTAATTTATGTGTCGTGACGCGTAAGCCTTCTGCGTCGCGACCACTAACGTACACTGAGACATGCTAAAATACGTCGGGACACGTGTCATATTCTGAGAGGTTTGCTAAAATACGACATGCTAACGTGCGCCGTTTGCTAAAATATGTCATGCTAACATGCGCCGGACACGTGTCACCATCACATGCTGCCGACAATCATCATCGACGCTAAAATACACATGCCCTATGTCAACATCTCAGCAAATCATGCTAACGTGCACCGGGACACGTGTCATCATCACATGCTGCCAACACTAATAATTCAGCCGCCGATAAAAAAGTGACACGTGTCACGATCTCGCGAAGCCAATCCGCCACGTGTCGATGATCTACACGCGTCACGACGCGAGACACCCACTGACGCCTATAAATTCAGCTCAAAATTTCAGTTTCAGATGTACCTTCCTCTCTGTAATTCCTTGAGAATAATAACGAGTTTGTATTTAGTTTATTTAATTTCAGTTCTATAATTAATTTTATTTACTTTTTGTAATAGTAATTTACTTTCTTTACTTTTTCAATTTTTACTATTCAGCAATGAGGATGTAACTTCCCCATGTTGGGGTAAAAGGTAAAGCTTTTATTATTGCTATTTAGATTAATCTCCCTTAATTATAATATAATAACTATTTAAAACCTAACTTAACAAGGATATCGCTATATTGGTCGGTTGGTAATTAATTATAAATTGGTTTTAACCTGACTAAGCATGGATACCGCCTGGTTGGTCGGTTGGTAATTAATTATTAATTTGACTTAATCAGGTTACCGCCTATATGGCTGGTTGGTAATATCACACAAGTTAATATATTATATTAAGAGAGATATCTAAAATAGTAGTAACAGAAGTGGATCCTTTAACCCCAACATTTTCTTTCATTGTACTTTTACCTTTTTAATTTCCAGCATTTACTTTTCAGCACTTTACTTTATGTCTTTTATTTTTAAGCTTTTAGTAGTTGTAAATATGTGTCATAGTTAAGCCCGTTATCTGCGGTTGTGATGAATTCCAATATCACCAGTTTATAATGGGTTATTTTATAGTTTGGGTAATATAAAGGTTTACTTATTAAGTCTTAAGCTTAATGCGTCTTGTTAACTGGCCACTAATAAGATTGATCTGGTAAACTTAAAATAAACTTGACGAAGGAATTTTAGGTTTAAGACCCTAGACTTAATAGTCCACGATCTTCCTTGAGGATAGATAACTCTTTAATAGATTTCCTTATAAGATAGACATATACATGTTGGGCGGGAGTAACCACAATTGGAACTTAATCTTAATGAATTCAGGTAACTTAGTTGACATAGACATATGGTTTAATTAGGTTACACTGGGTATTTGCATCTGACCATCGACAGAGGCTTTTGCAGAATTTCGTGTTTCAGGTTAGTAAACTAATATATTACACAAACATAAAATAACCACTTCATTTTTAAAAAGATATTGGAAGAAATCACAACCCTGGATAGTTTAATAAATTTGAATTTTCCTCAACCAACTTTCGCGCCATTTTATTTACTTGTTTTAAATTTAAGTCACCATTCCAATCAAACAATCAATCCATTAGATACTAGTAATCATTTGACCTCATAAAACTAATAGCTTAGGTATTAAGTCCTCGTAGGATCGATACTTTTTATACTACTTGAACGATACGTGCGCTTGCGTTATACGCGTGTGACAACACCGGTCATTTTCCAATTTATAAGAAAATTGGATAGGAAGCTTGTCACTAACACATAGAGGTCATTCAAACCGTTACTAGCTGTACATATTATTGTTTTGATTTCTTTGTCTTTAACAAATAATTGTGATTTATTTTGTTATTTTCTTTCATTTTCGCCGACAAGATCCAGACTTTTTTACTTTCACGATTTATTTTACTGTTAAGCTAATAATTATCATTTGGTAAGTACTAGTGCAATTATTACTCACCCTTTTTCAGGATTTATAAATTCAGCTCGTCATTACTCTCTTCAACATATCCATATTAGAGAGAGAGTAAAGGAAAAAAAATAGAAGCAACTTCAAGAAGACGAGTCATGAATATTTTTGTTTTTTGCGGGACTAGTTCTGGATCTAAGCCAGAATTTTTTGAGGCAGCAAAAGAATTGGGTAGAGTCATAGCTGAGAGGAATATGCACTTAGTATATAGCAGTGGCAATTTTGGACTAATGGGTTACGTTTCAAAGGCTGTACAAGAAGGTGGCAGTCAAGTTTTGGGAATCATTCCAAAACCTATGGCAGAAGCAAATCTTATCGGACAATCAAATGGAGAATAATGTATTTTGTCAGGTATGTCCGAACGACTTGTTGAAATGATTAATCGTGCTGATGCTTTTATTGTTTTGCCAGATGGCTTAGGCACGATGGAATAAATTTTCACCGTGATACACCAGAAACCAATTGGACTATTTAATGTTGATGGATTTTTTTACTTTCTTTTTGTATTTCTTGAATATGTCAGGAGAAATGGGTTCCTTTCAAAACCCGTAAAAGATATCTTCTTCACTGCCAAAACAATCAATAATTTAATTGACCAACTCTTGACGTTTGAACTAAATATTGACCCTATCTTTTCCAAGTTAAACTGGTCTGATAATGATCGTGGAAAGAAGTATCGGATAAATCTGGATCTTAACCTTTAGTTTTCTTTTTAGATGTAGAATTCCACGCTAACCAGGTACTGTCTTCTAAACTCTTCTTCTTATTTTTAGACATTGGGGACAATGTCTCAATTAGGTTTGGGGGAGGGGAATAGTTGACTAGTATCTTGGTTTTATTTTTTTTACTTTGTTGTTTTTATTCAAAAATTCAAAAAAAAAAAAAAAATTTATACAAAAAAATTTATTTTTATTTTTTATGTTTTAAACTTGACTAACCATGTGCAATTGTGTTTTGAGATAGCTGTGTAAGGAGTTTCTACTCCTGAGACGTATCTCAACCTAATTCGTAACTAGTTAATTTTTGTTTATTTCCTTTTGAATTATTTAAATTCATGAATTCTCTATAATATTGACTAAATTAGATCTTCATATGCTCATTTGATAGGTATTATCAACATACATGGTAACATACGAACATGGGTTGTAAGTGAAAGTTTTTAATATTCAGTGCTCTAGTTTATTGGAAATAGCACCTAAAAGAGATGGAATAAAAAAAATGTGTATATAAATAATTAACCATGCTTTTACTTAGTAACCGGACATCTTGTAAGCAGTGATTATTTGCGTCAAACGGTAGAACTTTTAACATCTGAGATTCGAGTAATTAAATCCGTAGGGGTGTATTAACACCTAGTGCCCTAAAGCCAACTGGTTTGGGAGTCACTGACCCAAAGCTCGCTACAATGATTGAAGATGTTATATTTAAAATTAAAAAAAAAAAACAGAAAAAGTTCCATTGCCAAAAATATGTGAATTCCGATATAACTTTAGAACGAAAATATTACTCCCCTTGAACTGTTAACCTCATCCCCTCGACTCACATTCTCGATCTCGCCCGCTTGTGTTTTCTCTGTAGAAGCATGTAGCTTCATTTGATCTTCAAAGACTTCATGTGGTGTCAACAGAACAAGTGTAACTTTTCTTCCATCTTGCTAAAACAATATATGTTTCGAAACCCATCATGCATCACTCTCATGTCAAACTGCCAAGGACGCCCTAGTAACAAATGTCCAGCTTGCATGAGGACTACATCACATAACACCTCATCTTTGTATTTACCAATATTAAAACTAACCAAGACCTGCTTATTGACTTTAACCTCGCCACTGTTATTCAACCACTGCAAACGATAAGGCTTATGATGTCTAAGTAAAGTCAAACCCAGCTTCTCAACAAGTATTGTGCTAGCCACATTAGTACAACTACCCCCGTCGATAATCATATTGCATAGCATATTCTGGACTAGGCATCTAGTATGGAATATATTCTCTTGCTATTGTAACATATCATCCTCAACCTTGGCCTGGGTACTTAAAGCACGGCGGGTCACAATGGACTCCCTCTTGGCTATATACTCAACCCCGTCTTCATCGGTGACGACCTCCAACTCGGGCACCTCCTCCGTAACATCCTCTCCGTCTGAAATTACCTCACCATCACCCCTTATATACATGGTCCTTCTATCAGGGCACTGTGATGTTATATGGCCACTTCCCAGACATTTGAAACATTTAAGGTCATGACTCCTATTTGGTGGGATATCGAATTTTGGTTTAGGTTTGGTTGTGCCATCTTACCTTGGTTTTGGGGCCTCTGATCTAAACCTAGATGTGGCGCAATCCTTGTCATTATCTCCCTATTTTGGCTTACATGTATTGGTTGGACCCGAATTTCTCCTTAATGCAGTTTTTCGCTTCAGTTGGCGTTCCACTTTCATTGCCATATGTACCATGTCCTCTAATTCCATGTAATGTTGCAATTCCACTACATTTACAATCTCCTTATTCAGCCCACTTAGAAACCGTGCCATAGTGGCATATCGGTCTTCCTCGATATTTGCGTGAACCATTACAATTTCCATCTCCTTGTGGTAGTCTTCGACACTCCGAAACCCCTGTGTAATATTCTGAAGTTTGTGATACAGATCTCGATAGTAATGACTTGGTAAAAAATGATTCCTCATAACTGTTTTCAATTCGGCCCATGTAGTGATCGGGTGCTCTTTATTCCTCCGAATGTTTATCATCAATTGGTCCCACCAGACAAGTGCATAATCGGTAAATTCAATAACCGCCAACTTAACCTTCTTAATCTCGAAATAATTATGATAGTCAAAAAGGAGCTCTAGCTTACGTTCCCACTCTAGATAAGCTTCGGGGTCACTATTGCCTTGGAAAGAAGGAATAGTCATCTTGATTTTACCCAAATCACCATCTTCCTCATTCTCATGATTCCTCTAGAACGGTCTTTCATTCCTACCTCTTCTAGGCCGAAATTCACCCATATCTACCTCTAATACTCTATCAAACTCCTCATCATAATCAAACTCATTCTCGACCTCCATCTCATCCATGGGTACAGTTCGTCGCAAACACAGGAAAAAAAGACGCAGAAGGTAACGAAAAATAAGAAAAACGCAGGAGAGAAACAAGCGCAGAAAAGAACACACGCGACAATATAATGAACGAAATAAAAAAAATTAGAACAGATATATGAACTGACCTTGGAACCTTTGCTCCTTATACCAACTGATGAGAACCTGCATGGAGTAAAGCCAGACAAACCCAGACAAGACTGAAATCGTTCCCAATAAAGCCAATACAGTTCGGATAAAAACTCTAAATCTCTGAAGAACAAGCAACAGAAACCTAGAGTGCTAATGCGGCGCCACAAAGGGTTAGCAGACATTTGATAAGCCAAAACCAGTGAGAACAAATTGAGGGTTTCTCAATGTTCATAAAAATTGATGTAATTTTTATTGAAGAAGGGTTGTTAAACATAACCAAAGAGTTAGCCTTTTATAAGGAGGCTTCAACCAAAACCTTAACCCAAAAGGATAAAAGACGAAACTACCCACACGCAAACAGGCGCGTATCCTATAACTAAGCTAAGATATCCCCACATGCAAACCCTTGCACGCTTAACCTAATTCCCAAACATAAAAATGAAAAACACTCAAACATAAATAGAAGGGCCGAAATAAAATAAATGTAAAGCCCTACATAAAGTAATAACAATTCTCAAATAACTATAATAAAATGGGCCTACGTATCTCATTGCTCCATGGCCTGAATAAGATTTTCCATCTTGGGTTCGTCCAGCTTCAAGCCCATACTAAGTGTAGTAGAAGTGCAGGCATAGTTAGATACAATCTTCTGTATAAATCCATGCATAGCTTCCTAGATCGTCTTAGCTCGAGACCTCGTGATTAGACCTTCTGGAACATACACTGTGGTGGCCCGTCCATCATGGGCTGCATCATGGGCCTCATCACAAGGTACCGAAAGGAATTTTTGAAGACGTATTATTACAAGTCGATAAATTCATATATCATATGGATGTTATTTTCTTGGAAATATAACCTGTAGTAGACAGTTACAAGCCAATTCATGTAATACTTGGTCGCTCATTTTTAGCAACAGCTAATGCTTTAATTAATTACAGGAATGAAATCATGAATTTATCATTTGGCAATATGACATTGGAGCTTAATATTTTTAACATGTGTAAACAACCATACGATGAAGACAGTGAAACGAGAGCATGGAACTAATTAAATCAATTTTGGAGGAATATAATCAGGTGAGTTTATCTTATCCTACGAAAATTTATACAGCTAATTTTCTTAAATCAAGTACGCAAGTTGATTCAGATTTTTCTAATGTTTTTTCTTTACTTGATTCTACACAGGTACTGAAAGACGATGGAGGGAAATAAAATTTTGAGGAAATATGAACACTTGAAGAATAAAAACATGAAGAAGCACCCAAATTGGAATTAAAGACTTTTTCTGAAGGATTGAATTTTTTGGAGATAAACAAACTTATAATGCGGTAATTTCTTCTTCTCTGACAAGTGATCAATAAGGTAACCTGTGAAATATGTTGAGAGAACATAAATAGGGAATTGGATGGATTTTAAAAGATATAAAATACATTAATCTTTTAAGATGGACACGCAAAATATAGTTCAAAGATAATGTCAGGACACATCGATCACCTAAAGAAATGTTAAACTTTTACAAGAAATAAGGGTTAAAACATGAGTCCTTAAATTTCTTGAATTATTCATCTCTTACATATCTGGTTTGGAGAAAAGCACATATGCTAAGAAACGGAGAGCTAAATAATTAGGTGTTTGTTATAAATGCGCATTTTGGAGGTACAACACTCGTTGTCGTTCTTTAGGAATGATGTCTAATAATCGCGAAGAAAAAAATCAGTCCATTAAAGATGGCTAGAGTAAGGAGTCAATAGATAATATATTATTGACTCTTGAGATGCGTCCTAGTGGATTTGATAGATTGATTCTCAACTTACATATATAATTTCAAAAATAAAGACAACAATACAGTCTCGGGAATTTGACTTCAAAAGACCATGTTTGTCAATTTATAAGAAAATTGGATGGGAAGCATATCCTCGACCCATAGAGGGCGTTCAAGCCGTTACTGGAAGTAAAACTAGAGGAATATATGAGCCACAATCACAACTATCAGTACATATCATTTACTATTTTGATTTCCTTTTATTGTTTTAATATATAACATTTCTTTTTAGTAGTAGTATTGTAAATTCAATTGTCAATTCCACATTAACCAGGTGATCTCTTCTAAACTCTGTTTTTTCTTATTCATACATTGGGGACAATGTCTCAATTTGGTTGGGGGGGGATATTTAACTAGATAGTTTTTGTTTTATGTTTCATTGTTGTGTTTTTCTTTCAAAAAAAATTGTTTTCATTTTTGTGTTGTTTTATATAAAAAAAAATTATGTTGTTTTTACTTTGTTGTTATTTTGTTTGTAAAAAAAAAAAAGTGTTGTGTTGATTTTCTTCTGTTTTTCAAAAATAAAAACTACACACAAACTAACAACAAATTTTTGACTAACCAAGTGGAATTGTTGTTCAAAGGTGGCTGTGTAAGGAGCTTTCACTCCTGAGACGCATCTCAAAATAATTTATAACAAGTTATTTTTGTTCCTTTCTTTTGAATCATTTAAATTTATGAATTCTTCATAATATTGATTAAATTTGATCTTCATATGCTCATTTGATATGTTCATAGGTTGTAAGTGAAAATTTTTTAATATTCAGTTCTCTAGTTTGTTAGAGGTAGCACCTACAGGTAATACCGGACATCGTGCCTCAGTAAGCAGTGATTTTTCGCGTAAAACGATAGAGTTTGAGTTTGTAAAAAAAAATGTTGTGTTGATTTTCTTCTGTTTTTCAAAAATAAAAACTACACACAAACTAACAACAAATTTTTGACTAACCAAGTGGAATTATTGTTCAGAGGTGGCTGTGTAAGGAGCTTTCACTCCTGAGACGCATCTCAAAATAATTTATAACAAGTTATTTTTGTTCATTTCTTTTGAATCATTTAAATTTGTGAATTCTTCATAATATTGATTAAATTTGATCTTCATATGATCATTTGATAGGTATTATCAACATACACAGTAACATATGATCATAGTTGTAAGTGAAAAATTTTTAATATTCAGTTCTCTAGTTTGTTAGATGTAGCACCTACAGGCAATGAAATTTATATTTTTATTTGAAAAAAAAATATAACCATGCTTTTACTTAGTAACCGGACATCGTGCCTCAGTAAGCAGTGATTGTTTCGCGTAAACCGGTAGAGTTTGAGTTTGTACAAAAAAGTGTGTGAATAAGTTTGATTTCGTAGCCTCTCTATTAACACTTAGTATCTTAAGTTCAACCGGTTTGGGAGTCACTGGCTCAAAGATCGTTACATGGGTTAAAGAGAAAGCTTAAAGAAATTAGACACTTCTTCTTTTTAACATCTGAGATCCGAGCAATTAAGTCCATAGAGGTGTCTTAACACCTAGTGCCCTAAAGACAACTGGTTTGGGAGTCACTGACCCAAATCTCGTTACAAGGATTGAAAATGTAATATTATTTTTTTAAAAAATTATTTTTGTGTTTATAAATAATTTTCCATTACCAAAAAGGTATGAATTCTGATATAACTCTAGAACAAAAATATTACTCTCTTTTCAACAAGACCTGTGAATATTGTGGGTACAATGAATAGATTGATACCTTGTTTTATATGTGTATGGAAGAATGATAAAAAGTACAGGAGAATTTATTTATTTGATCATTTAGAAAGAAAGAAAATAATTATTAATTTGGATAAGAATTTATCTTCTTAAAAAATTTTTGCTTAAATTACTAGAGACTAATAATAAGCTGGTTGGGGGTGTGATGAACACTAAAAAGTGCACATTTATTAAAAGAAAAATTAATCATTTTACGCTTGTAGTTTCATTAATCCTCTTAATTTAGTATATTTGTAAAATAATAATCAAATTTACGTTTTATATATTTTTATTGTGATTTTTATTTCTTATGTAGATGAAATGATACTTTAGATGCATAACTAAAAAATTAGACATTACATTTGGATTTTGGAAGCCAAAAACTTGAAATGACGTTCTAACAGTGTACAAATTAAGAAATTCCAACCCAGCGTAATTTTCATATTTTGGCCATAACGTTTTACTCCGATATTGAATTGAGGTGATTATAGTTCCAGATGAAAGAAGACTCAAAGATCTACAATTTTTTTTCTGGTGACAAGATTTTCTAATTCTGAGGTTTTCAAGGCCGAAATTGATGAAATATCCAAAGTGTATTATATATAATTATTAAAGACAAAAACAAGAAGAAAAAAATTAAAAAAAAAAATTGAAAGGTGGGAAATGGCATCCACCTTTCGGTGGAATGTCATTTCCCACAAATCATGTAATTTTTAAATTGCATGATAAATGAGCCCTATACTATAAATAGAGGTGTTCAACACCTTAGAAAATCAGCCCGGATTCCATAGTTTTCTATGAAAATTTGTGAAGTTCGCTCTTGTGTGTTTTATTTTTTTAAAAGCTTTCTTGTAATTTCTTCTTCTTTAAGTAATAAAATTATATGTGTTTTATTCAAATCATTAGTAGCTAATTCGTCTTGTTGGGGTAAAAGGTGAAGCTTTTAATATGAAAATATAGATTAATCTCACTTATATTGTAATATATAAATTCTAATCTAATGATTAATATTTAATTTAAATCTGAATTAACTATTGACACTTTTTTTACGTCTGATATGGCTGGTTTTATTTATTTGGCATAATTAAGTACCTAACTTGACTTGTTATAGACAAATGTTATCACCGTCTTTATAGTTGATTTTTATATGTTTTGGCATAATTAAGTCATGAAAGAAATTAACTTGATAATAATGACAATTATATATTATAAAAAGTAAGATTTCTAAATTTGAAATATTAAAAGTGGACCCCCTAACCCCTAGTATTTTATTTTATTGTTGTAATCTAGTTTAAAATTTTCAATCACTTCAAACAAATCAAATTTTTTTATTTTTACTCAAATTGTTATTTTATTTTACTAAATCTATTCCTTGTGGATCGACCTCGGACTTAACGGGTTATTTTATTACTTCGACACTCTTATATGTGGGAGTTAAAGAACCACTTTGTGAGTATGTCATTAAACACCAAAGTATAACAAGCACTTACGTGAAAAAATTAGTGCAGAAAAAGTCAAAGTATAAAATCTTATTTTATGAGCATAATTAAGATAAAGAAATCATATCTCATGAAATACCAAGTCCACATAATAGCTTTTCAAACCCAGCACTACTAGGACCTGAATATGAACAACATTGGTTTCATGTTATTATTTTCTCTCCCTAAATATGAGTTTACAAATATCTCTTTCGAGATAAGGATTTTTGCCTTTATCTTTTGAATTTGGCATAATGGATCTTTTGAGTACTTTAATTGAAATACTTGAGGCTCACTTAAAATTTTTCTTTACTTAAAGGGGATAACATAAGGTCATCTAGTCAAAGGTCACATTATTTAGTGATTTAAGTATTACAGAGATTAGACTGTCAATCTAATAACTCAAGCATGCGACCAAGCGTCAAAATCAATAAATATGTGTGTGTAAGATGCAAACATAAGATATACTAAGAGTTTGTATCATATAAACTTCTGCACACAAAACATTAAGGAAAAACAGCATATCACACAAAACATTCTGAAGTGAGTCTATTTGGAAAATGCAGCAACTTGACAAGTTAGATTTGAAGAATCAAATCTAGGTAGATCACTCTTACACCTCTTTTTTATTTGTTTAACATGAAACACTTCGGCCTATTATATCCTAATTTGTCACAATAGTGAAAAACATGTACAAACCTCATACAAGAACAAGATTTACCAATGTAACCTCTAGAATGAGGTTGCTTCATAGGATAATGAATGTCAGAGGGAGTCATTTGACTCTGGTCAGTGGGATTCTTTCCTAAGTCACATCTAGGAGTTCATTCAACTATATTACGTAAGGACTGAGCTGTGACAAAAATAGTTTTAGAAGAGGAAATCTTGTCACAGCTTGACTCAATGAATCCTAATTTTTTCTTTTCACAAAGGGACACAACAATGCCTAACATGTGATCTAGCTTCTCAGTCCCACTAGAAAATATGGATATCTGGGTTCTAGCATCTTTAATCTTTTTTTCTAAGCATTTGACTCTATCAATCAACTTCATATTTCTCTTCTTGAGGTCATCAATAATAATGAGGTTATTGTCTAGCTTGGCTTGGACTTTGTTCATTTCAAGTCCATTTTCTCTAAGCTTCTTATTGATCTCTACACAAGCCTTATTAGTAGCTAAGCTCTCATTATACAACTCAGTATAAACTACCTGAAGATCATCCTCATCTTCAGAGTCATCACAAGAGGACTATGAACAAACATCCATATATTTCCCATTAGTCTATTTCCCACTAATAACACTGGAATAAAATGCAATGTGATTGCATTTCACCTCAAAAGAGTCATCAAAAGTATAATCATCTTCTAACTCATCATCACTATGAGAGACATTCTTGACGTTCTTGCCTATTGACTTCAGATATGTGGGACACTCGAATCTTATGTGCCTAAAGCCATGACACTCATGACATCTAACTACTTAGGACTTCTTATCATCATCATTGTCATTCTTAGTCTCATCTCTATTGGATCTATAATTTCTAGACTTCTCTCTGGGTTTTTTTATTTTATGTCTATCTATCTTTTTACCACATTTCTTGGAGTTGAAAATTTTATAGAGCTTCTTAACAAAAAGAGATACATCATATTCAATAAAGTCTTTAGCTTCGACTTTCTCAGTCTTAATAAAAATGTTGTTAGATTTTCTAAACCCATTAAGTTTGCTATCATACACTTGAAGGTTACCTACAAGATCCTCCAGTTTCAAATGATCTATATCTTTGTTCTCTTCTATAGCAGTGATTTTAGGAAATAATCTTTCGGGTATGGACCTAAGGATTTTTCTAAAAATCCGGTTAATATGAATAGTCCCACCTAGGTTGAAACTGAAATTAACAATGTCGTTAATTTTAGCATAGAACTCGTCAAAGATTTCATCCTCCTTCATACGAGCAAATTCAATCCTAGCAGCAAGATCTTGTTGTTTGTTGTTAATGACGGACAGTGTGCCCTCGTGAACAGTCTCAAGGATATCCGACGCATCATTGGCAACCTCAACATAGAGACTCTCCTAAACTATGTGGAGTAGATAGTAGTATGTATGGAATTGATAGCTTTACTATTCTCATTGCTGTCTTCAAACTCCACTTTGGACCAGGTGAGTTCGTCATTTGGAGTAGGGACTCTATTCAGGGTGACTACGGGTTCTTTCCACTCATATTCAATAGACATCCAAACCCTCTTATATAGGGATTTGAGGAAGGATCTTATGTGCACTTTCCAATAAGGGTAATTTGTCCCATCAAAAAATATAGGATAATTCAAGAGCTTACTTTTATCCATATTTAATGGGTAAAAGATTGAAGTTAGGCTCTGATACCAATTGAAAATACGTCTAGTTTCTGACTTTATACACCTATGAGGGAGAATAGATGTAATCTGCGAAATTAAAAAAATCTAACTACAATAATTTAAGACAAATCATAATTATTATTCCTATGTTTACAAGCATACACCCTTAACTCTCATCAATGAACTCTTAATCTATGCAATAATGAGCAAACTGAAAATAAATAAAGCAATCAACACCAAGATTTTTTCACGGTGTGGAAAACTCTTAACAGAGAAAAAACCACTCCGAGTATAAGTTACCACCGAATTCACTATATATGATCTATGGAAATAACTTTGCTGACTCAAATACCTCTATTGTAATAACCTGAAGAACTCCTCGAGCCCGCACCAAGCAGCGTTCTTCAGAACCCCTGAAGTCTATGAGTGAATAATGAACTCGCGATGCCGAAAATCCGACTACCAATCTCCATCTTAGAACTCTGAAAGTTTAGGGTATTGGCTAGGTTGTGTTTGTATTGATGGTTATCAAAGAAGAAACTCACCAAAAGAAAGAAGACATATGATTCAATAAGTCTTCAAGGTGATTTCTTAAGATGGAGGAAACAAAGGATGTGAAGGCTTTGAATATTATGTTTCCAACCAAGTAAAGTGGCTAAGACTTTCTTTATATTGGTAGGGTTTTCCAAGCCTTAAAAAGCCTTCAAAATGCGACCAAAATAAGTCAAATATGCATGGGCGTTCGAACCCAACTCAAACGTGTGACTAACGCGCATTCTGCCACAAACTCATTCGAACGACCTATCGAACGTACCTCGAACGCGAACTTTTTGGCTGATTTCGTTCGCATGGGGTGAAGAACGCAACATGTACGAGTAGTTTCTGCCAACTTTCGTTCGAATGGACTAACGAATGTGATACAAAGAACTTCGCTCGAGCTCCAAAATGAACCCAACTCAAACGAGAGCTCTGATATCCTCATCCAATTTCTTCCAAATACGGGCCCAATTATTCCGAGACCTTCAAGATTCATTATAACTCAATAGAACTTGATTTGTTATGAAATTTACCAATACACATACTCAACACATGCATATGAGGGGATTTTTTCCTAATCAAGTTACAAAAGAGACTCCTAAATGGTTTTACAAAATCATTTCTTAATCAAAATATGATATTAGGTTTAATAACAAGTGTAGTAAAAGTAAATCCCTATTTTGGCGTCCAGTCTGTTTACTTTAATTTCTTTTACTGCTTTCGGTAATTTGTATAATTAATATTTAATTAAACTTGTGTAAAGTATATAAAACTAAATCTAACAATACTAATTTTTAAATAAAGCTCAAGGTCAACCTCTATGTATGCATGGATTAAAAACAATGCGGAAATTTGCACACAAAGTAAGCCCATATATATATATATATATATGCATGCATGGATCAAAAACTGAACCAGCAGCAGGAAGAAAATCCAAAATTCAATAGAGTAATAAAGGAGGATTGACAGCATTGCCATTCATTATTCAAGGAAGATTGACATTATTGTTTGCGAAGTTAAGTTTTGTATGAAACAAACAAACAAGAAGGCAAGTAGCTAGTTCTTGAAAAGTTCCAAACAATGTTCTTGGTCCAAGTTTCGGCTCCAAAACTTGTTGTAATATTCAGCATAAGTGAAATCTCTGTATACAGATCCAGATCCATCCTCAGTTAGAGGTTTTGGAGTGCTTATTGTTGCATCATTGTTTGGGCAAAGGAATGAAGCAACTGATATCCTTTCCTTTTCAGCATTCACAATAGCTCTATGCCATACACTATTATACTTTCCATTACTCAATGCCTACAGTTAAATATAACTCAATGAATAGTAATACTTGATAAATAAATGATAATTAGCACATGCTAATTAAATATTAATTTGTTAATTATTACCTGCAATTGATCACCAATATTAATGACAAAGGCATTAGGATGGGGTTTAACAGAAACCCATTTGCCTTGTTTGAGAACTTGAAGGCCTGCCACTTGTAAATCTTGAAGTAAAATGGTAAGGGCATTTGGGTCAGTGTGTCCTGGCAATCCATAAGTTAGCTCTGGCTCTGGACATGGCGGGTAAAAGTTCACAGCCATATGCTGTCCTTGTTCACCCAACACATTCTTTATGTAATCTTTTTCCAAACCTAAGCTCTCTGATATTAGTTCCTGCAGTCTATACCCAAGTTCTCGAACTCCTGAACAGTAATTTCCCACAATTTCCCTACCAAATCCAATTATTTTCCCATTAGCTCCTCATTTCATAACATATTAATTCTAATAAATTTTTCATCAAAGATAAAAATTTTAAAAATTAATATAGGGAACGGGACATAAAAAATTTAATACTCATTTCTTATTCGAAAATGGATGAGAATTATGTAAAATCTTTATCCGTTGTCCATTATTCATTTAAGTTTTTATTTATTTATTTTTAAAAGCTTCAATAAATATATTTAAATTACTATTTATAATTTTATATAATGTAAATAAAAAATATTTTAATATTTATAAAATATATAAATTATAGATGGTACAAGAACTTAAATGAAATTGTTATAATGAGAGATTCATCATTTTAGTATGTTGCGAACTAAATAAAAACATAACACCAATTTTTATTTCTAATATATATTGTGATTTATATAATAGATTTATGTAATATATATTATCAATTTTTTTTGAATATGTATGTTTTATTTTTGAATAATGTAATAACTTAATAAATATGTTTTGAAAAAAAAATATATGTTCTCTTTTATTATTTGAGAATCCTTATCATTTTCCTTGAAACAATTGGAAGGGAATGAAAAAGAGAAAGAGACAAGAAATTTATAGAGATAAATACGGAGATGTAAATCCTCACCCATTGCCATCCAATGAAATCTCATCTATCCAAAATGAAGAAAGAAAAAACCTTTCAACATTTATCCCCACGCGTTAATATTGTGTGGACACATAAACCTCCAATTGTCTGTTATTGCCACTAGTCCACTACTCATTATTTATCCTTTAAAGTTTTTATGAAAATCTTTTTTTTTTCCATGAGAAAAGTCAAAACCCAACATTTTTTTAAAAATTATTGGAAATCTGACTGCCATCCTTTTCGGACTTAAATAGAGTAAGTAAAATCTTTATCTGTCTTAGATTCTTATAAAAAACGTACTCATTGGATTCGAACTCAAGACCTTAATATGAGATCATAAATCCTACATCATCAAATCACGCCTACCAGAAACGTCAAAATTCAACACGATCCTAGTAATGTAAACAAAATTCGATTTTAACACTCCAAAAGGGACCAGACCTTAGTGCTTCTCCAAAAGACCGCACAGATATCATGTTGTTAAATAAAAAGGCATAGAATTTTTGAAATTCATATATTTTATAGAATTAAGCTCTTGCACTTTTAGAGAATCCTGGCCGGTTCCGTATTATTTTTCGATTTGTATTTTTATAAAATAAAAAACGAGATTAAAAATATTATTTTTAAATTTATTTTTAAAATTCAAGAATGTGTTTGGTATCATTTTCTAAATAATAATATTGAAAATGAAAAAAAAAAGTAAAAGTTGTTTGATAGAAATAATTTTACAATAAATTGATAAATTAAATATTAAATATTAAATAATAATTAATAATTTTATATTTAATCAATGATAATTTTATTATTAAATTATTTTTTTATAATTAATCATTTTATTGTTACTATTATATAGTAAGAAAATACTAATATCAAAAAAATAAAAATTATTTAATAACATTAATATAATAATATTTAATAATAAATATTATTTTTTACCGTTATTAAAGAATAATAATAAGAATTATTATTATTATTATTATTATTATTATTTTAATATTACTATTTTCTTATTATATAATAATTTATTATTTTATAATGTTATTACTATTGCTATTATTATTTTATTTATTATTAATTACTATTATTATTTTATTTAATATTAGATAAACAATGTTATTATGTTAATTATTATATTAATAATTATAATATTTAAATGTTATTATAATAATAATTATTTTATTAATTATGATTTTTAAATAATAACATTATATTATTATTATTATTATTGAAGGATTTATTATGAAAACAATGAAAGATGTTTTCTTGTTTTCTTTGTTAAAAGTAGAGAATGAATTTTGTATTTCTAAAAATAATTTTCAGGATTCATTATCGGACGCATGTTTGTGTTTTATGAATTCAAAAACAAAAAATGAAATTTAAAAACGATACCGAACGAACCCTAAATTTTTCTTTTCTATTTATTGACAGCTCGACAATAACAAAAATCTCTATCAGAGCCAGCCATGGAACCCATGTATGGCCCAATTATTATTATTATTTTGTTTTTAGTCTCTAGATACCTAATAGTAAAGAATCCTAATTTTTTAATTATAAAAATGGTAGTAGGTGCTGAGGATATCAGGGTCAGCCATACAACCTCTATACTCATATGAGTAAGTTTAAAATTGTAAACCTATTATGATATATAGGAAAAAAAATTATCAATCAATCTACTATCCACTCAAATATGTAAGTTAAGAACATAAAATTGCCATGTTATTATAGATTATTTTCATTAATTAAAGTATATGTTTTAATGCTTGGTTAAAGTAAAGAGTACTTTTGGATAAATAAATCTAATATATGTTTGAATAATATTAGGTGTAATATGAACATAGAGATTGACAATGGATCGAGCTGTCCATCAGATCCGCGGGCTAGGCACATGTCTGTATGGGTACGACACGCTTCGATATGGCACGTGCACACGACACGGCTCACAAGTGGGTTAGGTTGAGGTTTTAGCCTTTGAGGTACTCGAATCAAGAAAGCACGATATTATTTGAAACGGGATAAAACACGCTAGGTGAAAAAAAATGAGAAAAAACATTCTTTAAATTTATGACTTAATTTTAATTGAATTACTCTTGATAACATTAAATCTAATAATATTTTGTTTCATCTCAATTGAATTGAATTTGTATCATTAATTAATGTCATATAAAATTTAAATTATTAAAATTGAATTGTATTATCATTTGATATGTCGTTTGTTTTATATTATTATTATTATTATTAAAAGCATTGTTTTCGGAACTGGATTGGGGATCGAACCAGTGATGTAAAAAATTCAATGGGTCATTGATTCAACCGGTTGAATCATGTCCAAAAAACTGAAAAAAGCGACTTACATGATAAATAATTTTATTTAATTAAAAATTAAAAAATACAAAAAAATAGACCAATTTTTACCGGTTTGACCAGTTTTTCTGTAAATCTGATTTTTTTTACCTTTATTCAGACCAGACTCATGGCTAATTCCCAATTCGTCCGGTCGAACCGGCAGGTCCGATCTGGTTCTGAAAAACAGTTATTATAAGTGTTATATTATCCATTCAAATTCAGATTTTATTATTTTTTAAATATATTGAAATTTAGTATAATCTTATTATTAAAAAATCAAAGAAAAAAAAAATATAGAAATACGGCTAAGTTTAAAACGTTGGAACAAAAAAATTAACACTCTAAATTTATGTATAATTTTTATTTTATTATATTTTTTATATCAAAAAAATTAATTGTTTTTTAAGTTTTAACTTCTTTAAATTTATTTATACATTTTTTTAAAAAAAATCCATTTAATTTAGTGGGGGTATATACTCATTGAAAGTTGAAGAAGTGTTGTATTCAATACTCACAATAAAAAAAAAAATAACAACTAACAAAATGATAAAAAAAAAAAAAAAAAAAGAAATTAGACCCACTGGCCAGACCAATCAACAAGGATGAGCCTTATTTAAATGGATGGTGGTGATTGGATATCTCTAAAAAATAAATTTCTTACAAAATGTACCTTCGGTTAATTCATATACTTCCCATGAGTCCACGACTCGATCAATCAAATAATTGCTTGTTATAATATAATATGTCATACATCAAAACATGTATAGTTTAGTTGATGTCACACTAATTTTGTAAGAAATATATAAGCAATTGTTTGTGATTTGGTTGGGTTGGGTTTAAAAATAAAAATTATAAATAATATACAAAAGAGGGTGATTATCATTTTACTATTTTAAAAATTAAAAAAATATTAGAATATAATATTTTAGTACAAATTTTTTACGATTTATGTATGAAAGTCAAAATTAAAAATGAAAAGCTAATAGAAGATTCTGATATAAATAACCATGCAAGCTACCATATTAAATAGTTTCATGTATTGTCGACGTCTTCTTACGCAATCAGTTATCAGATCAATTTTTAATTTTGAATCAGCTTTACTTACGTAAACACGGATTCTGGGATGACGTCATCCCTCCGCAAAACGGAGTAAAGTTTCTTAAATATTTTGAAGATATTTTATATTCCGCATCATAGCACGACCCCACGGTATCACTCCATATCAACGTGGACCTCCTTGTGCTTTTTATTAAAGATCATCTGACATAGTTGATATTTGAAGTCATGTGTTTTCGGGGGTTGACAATTTGGGTTATGATTCATTTATTTGTTCGATTCAATTCGTTTTAAAGCGAATACATGTTTAAAAAAATGGATTCGTATAATAAATGAGTCAATTTGATTTTATTAAATAAATCGAATACGGATTTAAGTTCATTGATTCGTTTATTCGTTTAAGATTCATTTTATTATTTTATTTTACTAGTTATTGTTATTTTTCAATTAAGATACGAGAAATTATGGCTAATTACCATAGAAAAATAATATTATCGATATTTGGTGAGATATTCTTAGTAAATATATTAATTATATATTTCATATGTATATATTTGTGAAGAATTAATGTAAACCAATTATAGCAAATTATGTTATTAAATAATATCATGACTAAACGAATATTTGTATTCGATTCGTTTAATAAACGAATCGAATACGAATCATGATATTAAGATTCGTTTAATAAACGAATCGAATACGAATTTATCACATTTTGATTCGATTCGTTGATTCATTTTATCACCCCTATGTATTACTAGTTATTATTATTTTTATGGTAAAATAATAATAAAATATTATAAATTTTAAAATATTATTACTTATTATATAAAATACACCACCAATAAAATAAGTGAATTGATATGCATAACTAATTTAGTTTGATGGTATCAAATATAAACTCACAAGATTTATAGAAAGAGTCGTGCCGTGCATGTCAATAATTACTTATGTGGAAGCTGTGAGGAGACTGCGAGATGAGATTCAATTCCTAGAGTAATATTCCATGTTTGTTGGGTTATGCAAGTGCGTACTTACATAGGCTAATTAAATTTATGGTGTATTTATTGCAGTTTGAGTTGTACCTCTTAATTTTACTAACTATAAAAATAAAATTGATTTTTGCATTACGGCACCTGTTCTGTTGAACTAAAAAATCTAATTCCCTCTTCATATATTTAAATTGTTAAATAAAATATTAAAATAGGTGAGTGAATGCAGATAGCCTTTGCCCTTTCAAGAATGGACCACTCAAGTCTAGTCTCTATAATACAATAAAAGAGAGGTAAATCACCTCTTGCACTGCCTAACTCCAGTTGATTCCGAATGGCCAAGCAAGACAATAATGTTATGGTGGGTGGGTAAATGGATCTATATTTAAAAAAACTTATCTCTAATTTAAATATTATTTATTAATATTTTTAAGATTTTTAAAAAAAAATTAAATTTTTAAATTTTGAGTTGATATTTTTGTTATATTTTGATAAATCTAAATTTAATTAAAAAAATTAAAATTATGAATGACTTTTCAAAACTCGACGAATTTATTTGGACTTCACAAATGCTATTAGATGAGATGATGGCCCCACCAAAACCAAAACGATGCCTAATTAATTGAATTAGTCCTCTACTCCGTAGTGCTTGCTAGTAAATACCAAGCTAATGAATATACTCCTTTGAATGATGTCACCTTGCTGACGTAATTGTCACTTTTTTAATATAAAGCCTTTAAGCTTTTTATTTATATTAGGAATTTAGGTAGCCCCGCTGTTGTCCATTCGCATTAATTTAGAATATGTAAATTGAGGTACCAATTTATTTTTTTCCACATTGTAAATCACAAATATCAATTTTATTTGTTTGCAGATTGGGGAGATTCAAGAAGATTGAATTACAATTAGTTGATTAATACAGTTCATGAATTCTTAAGGGTAGAATAAAAGTTTGAATCGTTTGGTTTATATTAATATATAACACAAAAATTAGAAAAGATAATTTTAATTAGATCCGATCACCGGTTCGGTTCGGTCCGATTCCTAATTCGTAATCGAACCGGAATCGGACCGGCTGACAAGACTGCAAGTTTTTAACTCAAATAAGGTAGGATTGGATTTAACTTACGTGTCTTAATCGATTGGTTTTTGTATTTGGTAGGAACCAGAACTTCAAAATTATGGTCTGGAATTCTATTTGGTAAGGAATTTAGCTCCTAATTCTTTCACAAAATAGCAACTTATAGAAATTAAAACTTTTCAAAACGTATTTGTTTAATTTAAGATTTCAATTACACAATTTTTTTCCCCTTTTAATTCAACTTTATTTTTCATTTTTTAAGTTATGAAACGGAAAGCGATATAAACTTTAAATTATAACTAAGACAGTTTTCAGTTATTCTGAGTTCTGACGTTCATGTAAAAATATAAAATTCTAAATAAATATTAGAAATTATTATATGAGTCAGCATGTCACGTGACATATAATTAATTTTATTTTAGTAATCGGTATAATATATGTGTATAAATAAATAAATAAATAAATAAATATAAAGAGAGAGAGAGAGAGACTCACTTGAAGGTAGATGGATTCGAAGGCCACTCAGGTACATACTTGTCAAGGGGATAGCAATGGAGACGGAGATAATCTCTCCAGTTGTGAACTTGCTCCTTATTAATATTAAAACTTGTTGACAATCTCATTGTCTTTGCTGGATCATCTGAATACAGCTTCAGCTTCTCCTCTATTGGCAGCCTGAAAAACTCTTTCGCCACTTGTAACATTTTCTCCACAGCTTCTAAACACACTCCATGATTTGTCACCTATGCATTTGATTCAACTCTTCAAGCATTACTACTTTATAAAAATATAGATTCAGAACAAGAAGAAAAGTAATTTTAATAATAATTACCTGGAAAAATCCGTAACACTTGCAAGCATCACCAATTTGTTGAACAATTAGACTTCTGTCATCTGAAGCTAAATCAATAACCGGAACATTTTCGCATTCAGAAACTTCAGAGAGTCTCGGTCTCTCCGATTCAGGCCTTACATAACTCTCCGGCAAGTTCGTATACCGGATTCCGGAGGACAGGACCTTAGTTTCCATATATATATATAATATGATTTTATTTTATTAATTATATAGCAGTGGAGGAAAAAGAAAGCAAAAGTGTTTGCACTTTCCAGGAAGATGAGCACTTAACCAAGTCACATGACACATATTTATATACAAAGCATGAGGAATTGCTGGAGTCAGACTTTAGACATTGACGCAATAGACTTGACCAATAAGGTTTCGACATTTGTTGCTTCCTCATTGACTATTAATATTGCTCTCGATAAGTCTCTTTAGCACAGAATACCCTTGACTCTATTAGTCAACCAAATTGAGTCTTTCTACAGTGCAGCATCAATTATTAGTAACAAGATGAGCACCCTAGCATTACTGCGATTATAGAAGATGAACACCAAAGATTAACAAAGGTCTATGGAAATTTATATTTTTCGTAAGTTCTTATCTTATACGGAATATATCACAATATTTTAAGATAAGTCCTAAATATTATTTGTATGGATTAATTAAATTAACAAACACCCTTAAATCTAATAATTATAAAACAATACAAGAATATAAATCAATGCAAATAAATTAATGCAGAAAATAAAATCAACACAAGAAACTTTGTTGACGAAATGGAAAACTCGTGCGAGAAAAAAACCATTTCGGGTATCTCAACTACCAGCCCAAAATCCACTATAAAGAGATAAACTTACAATTATGGTAAAAGACCTATGGCAGCAACTCTGCCGACTCTAATACCTCTAGACTGCAAGAACTCGAAGAACTCCTCGAGCACGCCGGAACTCCGACTACCAATCTTACTCCTTGAGAACTCTGAAGGGTTAGAAAATTGGGTTTGGTTATGTTGATGGTAAATCAAAAAACGATCTCACCAAAATAGAGAAGATGAGAAAATCAAACGAGTCTTCAAGGTGAAATCAAGAAGGTTGAAAAGATAAAGATGTGTTTAGGCTCAAAGTATTGTCTTTCCAACCACGTGAAACGTGGCTATAATGTTCTATATATAGGTAGCGCAAGGGCTAGGTTTTCCAAGTGCAAAATAAGCTTGAAAACTCGTCCAAAATAGTTCACTTACGCACGGGCGTTCGAACACCACTCGAACGCGTGCTCTTTGGAAGGTTTCGTTCAAACGCATACTTGAACGATCCTCGAACGCAACTCATTGGAATGTTTCGTTCGAACACATTGATGAACGCACTACGCACAGAAACATTCTGCCAAGTTTTGTTCGAACCTAATTACGAACGTGACACTAACGCCAGTACTAACGCATATCTGATCTTCATGCACAGCTTTGCCAAAATATCAGTCCAATCATACCGAGATTTTCAAGACTCATTACAACTCAATTGAACTTATTTTGTTACGGACATTACCAACAAAAATGGAACTAACAATCTAAATCCTCAAAAAAATTTCTAGAGCATAAAATCGAAAGAGGAAAAATGTGTTGGTGATATAATGTCATTAAACAGAAACTAACATGCAACCTAACGGATCAAAACCAGAATACCAATCAAACTATGCAAAACCTTAAATCCTGCAATATGAAGAAAAACCTGGAAAATTGACGAAATGTAGTCCAAGTCGAGATAAATCTATGTCCTTAAGAACTTATTAGCCCCGTCTCAGTGCTCCACGAGTTTTGTGGCTAATGTTCTCACATGATAACTCAGATTCCTCTTCTTCAAGGGGCACTCCTTAAGAAGATCTTGAACTTGGAAATTGAGGAACTCTCAGAGACTCAAAATAGTAAATATGAGACTCACAAATTCGGATTGGTTTTAGGATTTATTTTTGATGCCCTAGAATGAACATGAGGCTTCCTTATATAGGCATGGAAGGGTGCTTTAAGGGCATCATTTGGTTTGGGGTGCAACCCTCCAAAGGGTTATACCCCTACCATACACCACTGAGAGCCTAGAGGTATGTTCTTCTATATTGGAGGACATGTCCCTACATGTGTGTACCTTTCGCATGAGGTATCATCCAAGGGACATGTCATTCCTCCATCAATCCTTAATAATTGAAGAATTTTCTACAATCTCCCACAATTCTTCAAATATTCATGCAGACACTTGAGAGAGTTTCCGTGAACTAAAGTTGCATCGAAATAGGTAGCTTTCGCCTTGAACATTTCCTAGTGAATGACAATCGGATTTACTTGGCAAACCAGTGACCCATTGTCTTGAACTGTTCCGCCGTTGGTGTAAACCAAGACAATCGCCAACACACAGCTTTACTTCGACCATTTCCCGTTCTGCAGTTGTGTTCATTTCGGCCCTGAACAACGGTCTTCGATTCATCAAGCACTTTAGGGAAATCAACCTGTAAAATCCCATGGAAGCAGCATCACTTCTTACTTGAAATAGGTGATCTACTATGAAAAGGTAATCTGCCTTTACCCCCATTAGGACTCATCTCCTAATATAGTGATCATTAAAAGCCTTAACTTATCCTAACCTTGACAGACAGCACTCGGCGTCATTATCGGAATGGGAAAGAGTACAAAACTCTTCAGTGCTTGTTTTGAATTGCACAAAGTTTCAGTTGTCCATTTTGAACCTAGATATTGGGATCTCCAGTCAGCTAGGTTGGGTTTCCACAGTGACAATTCTTAATTTATAGGCTTCAAGCTCATTCCCCTCGATGACTTCTCAACTTGCTCTCTAGGTAAACCTTTAATAAGTGGATCCGCTAGGTTTTCCTTCGACTTAACATAATCGATCAATATTATGCCACTTGAAAGCAGTTGACGTATGGTATTATATCTTCGACGTATTTGTCGAGACTTACCATTATACATTGTATTTTGGGCTCTCCCAATAGTCGATTGGCTATCACAATGTATGCTTATAGCTGGCACCGGTTTGGGCCAACTAGGAATATCCTCCAGGAAATTTCGAAGCCATTTCGCTTCTTCCGCTGTTTTGTCTAATGCTATGAACTCTGATTCCATAGTAGACAGGGCAATGCATGTTTGCCTCGAGGATTTCCATGACACGGCTGCATTACCAAGTGTGAAAACAAATCCACTCGTAGATTTGGAATCCACTGTATCAGATATCCAGTTAGCATCGATGTATCTGTGGGAACACAGGAAATCTGGGGCGACGCATGCTGTTCCTAGGCTCGCGGCCTAGTTGGGAGTACGGAGTAGCCACGGGGGACTAAACCGGAGAGTAATGGAGTCGCCACCCGGTGTGAACCGGGACAAAGATTTAAGGCCGCACTCACCCCTCGCAAGGGAAGACCTCAAACCGTTGGGTTCGGAATGGTCCCTTACTTATGTCACTTGTAATAAAAGGATTTATGTAATAATTTAACCAGACTTAAATAACATTTATTTCCAAAAATATCATGCTTCTAAATTCATATTCATACATCAACAAGTTCATCACAACATGCAACATCACATGGCAATCTCATGAACATATTTCAATCCTATGATATGGAAAACTAAGAACAACATAATCATGCTTGAGTACTATCTCATGAAACTATTAACCAATAACATGCTAACAGCCTAATCATGCTTGAATACAATCCCAAGAACACATAGAATGGATAAATGCAGGAATACAAATAATACGGTTGGCTATATAACACAAGAAAGATCAACCAAGAGGCAATTATGCATGAATATGATAAGACATACTCAGTTCAGTGTGTGCGCGTTCGTGTAGCGTTCGTAAACACGTTCGAACGGTAAACAGAAGGTTCGCGTTCGTATGGCGTTTGATAACGCGTTCGAACGGAAATGAAACAGAATGCTCGCGTTCGTATGGCGTTTGATAACGTGTTCGAACGGAAATGAAACAGAATGCTCGCGTTCGTATGGCGTTCGTGAACGCGTTCGAACGGAAATGAGACCTGATGCATGATAAGGTAAAAATGCATGCGCGTTCGAGTTGCGTTCGTAAACGCGTTCGAATGGGAACAGACCTGATGCATGAAATGGGACGCAATACATAAACAACAAAATAAAGGGGCGCGGCGAAGTACTGCCATAAAGGTGGCCTTTTGGGGCTCTTGATCTCTCAAAGAGAGGACCTTTAGACCAACATACTAAGCCCATGCGCGTCACATCACATCATGCTGCAAACATAAAGACAATCATAATATTCTAAGTATGTTCGATTGAACGTGTCTTGCATCCAACCGAACACACATCAACCGGCGCGGCAAAGCATCGTGGTAAAGGGCTTTAACCCCTCCCCATAGGGGATCTTTCATTCCACTTACTAAGCCCATGCGCTCGATTGAGTCATGCATAAATAAGCAACATGCAGAATTTAAGTGACGGAAAATAAATAAATAAAAGCAACACAAAACAAGAGAAGATGTCGTTTACTCAAGTGGTACGTGGAGTTGTATCCCAAGTACAGACCGCACTACCGTCCATTCGGATTCGGCTACGGAATTTACGTCTGGGTTTCCATCCTATATACCACAAGAGACGACACTCTTCCATTTCATTCAAGCCACAACATGCATCCATAAACGACTCTCATGCGAATAGAATTCAATAATAATAAAAAAAACAAATATAAACTAATGAAAGGTACCCTCAGGTCTAACCTCTTAAATCACCTCTCGGATGTACGGTACACGATCGTCGGAAGGGTGGATGCTCCGCAACTCTCCCGGTTCACTGGTTCACTGTTCTCGTTCGTTGTCTTACTGTTTTGAGTCGTCGTTCTCCGTCTTTTGCTATTGTTTCCTTGTGGTTTCCTGCCGTTTCCTCTTTATCTTTTTTTTTACTGTTTTTGGGTGTGTTCTTCCTGTAATTTTTATGTGTGTTGTGTATGAGCTAGGGACTAGGGACTAGGGTTGAGAAGGTTGGTGAAGGGTTCTTTTTATAGGCAAAGGGTTAGGCTTGACAAGGAAAGAGATTTGGCTAATTAAAGAGGGATTTGATTTGGTGTTGGATAAGGGAAGCAAGGGATTTGATTTGGTTTGGTGAAGGGAAGTCAAAGATTGAGGGGGGACAAATCTTGGCTAGATATGGAAGGTTGAATATTTGATTGGCTTGGTTTAGGAATACAATATTTTAAGTTAGGAATAATATATTGGTTGATTGATTTTAACTTGGTATGATTATATTTTTGATTTAGTATGTGATTTGTTTAAATTAGGCATGATTTTAGTTTAAGTTGGTAATTGCTTATTTTATGTTTGGTATATGTTTTATTTAATTATTTAATTATTATCTTATTTAGTTAATGTTTTAATTAATATTTATTTATTTAAATTGGGATGTGTTTTATGGGCTTTGGGGGGCTAATTGGGCTGGATGTGAGGCTAGCAGCAAAACCAGAATTACCGACACCGTTCGAACGCTTCCTCGAACGCGGCACGAACGCCCGCAATCCGTTTGACGTTCGAACGTAAACACGAACGCAGCATTAACGAAAACAGTGAACCTTGTTTATTCTGAATTTCCCCTTCCGATGTCCGTTTCCCGTGACCTCCGTGACTTAAAAGGTAGTGTCTCCAAAATGAGACTCATCATAGGAACTTATGTGTAAAAATACAGTGCCTACAGTCGCCCCCACTTTGATGGGACTTGTGTAATGTGCAACAGTGACAATCCTATCAAAGTTATGCAATGCATTTCTACTTACTTGGCTCGCCAGCTGCCACTTGACTTACCATGTGTTGAGTTGATTTGGGTGGGGAGGTGCTGCGACCCCTGGTTCATTCCCGAACCGTGTTGTGATGTGGTCCATTCCCGAACCGTTGTCGTAAGGTGGTCCATTCCCGAACCGTTACTGTAAGGTGGTTCATTCCCGAACCGTTACTGTGAGGTGGTCCATTCCCGAACCGTTACTGTGAGATGTCCATTCCCGAACTGTTACTGTGAGGTGTTCATTCCCGAACTGTTATCGTGAGGTGGTCCATTCCCGAACCGTTACTGTGAGGTGTCCATTCTCGAACTGTTACTGTAAGGTGGTCCATTCTTGAACTGTTACTGTAAGGTGGTCCATTCCCGAACCGTTACTGTGAGGTGGTTCATTCCCGAACCGTGCTTCCATTTCTTGGAGTGCCATTCCCGGCTTGTTCATTCCTGAACTGTATTTCCATTCCTGGAGTGCCATTCCCGGCTTGTTCATTCTCGATCTGTGTTTCCATTCTTGGAGTGCCATTCCCGGCTTGTTCATTCTCGAACTGTGTTTCCATTCTTGGAGTGCCATTCCGGCTTGTTCATTCTCGAACCGTGTTTCCATTCTTGGAGTGCCATTCCGGCTTGTTCATTCTCGAACTGTCCATTCCGACTATATCTCCATTCTCGGAGTGCCATTCTCGGCAGAACTAATCTGATGTAATATAGGCCTCGCCCCCAGAATGCCATCCGGCAATGCTGATACTGATGTAATGTGGGCCTCGACCCTGGGACTCATTCCCAAACTGTGTTTGATGTGGGCCTCGACCCTGAGACTCATCCCCAAAACTGATGTTGAAGTGGGCCTCGGCCCCAACTGCTACTGTCATGGGCCTCGCCCCCAGATTGATGCTGATGTGGGCTCGCCCCCGGATTCATCCCAAACTGTGTTTGATGTGGGCCTCGACCCTGGGACTCATCCCCAAAACTGATTGCTGAAGTGGGCCTCGGCCCCAACTGCTACTGACATGGGCCTCGCCCCCAGACTGATGCTGATGTGGGCCTCGACCCTCGGGATTCATCCCACTGATACTGATGTGGGCCTCGGCCCTCGGGATTCATCCTCGAAAACTGCTGATATTGTACGGTTACTGCTTCTGGTTGGCTTGTATTTGACGCTTTCTTCTCTTTTTTCCTTTGCAACCTGTTATTACAAAACAGAACAAACACAAAAAGGATGCAAATATGTTATGTGTATGCATGCATGCATGATTGGGTTTCCTATCCCGTCGGGTTAAGTCTTCTGTCAATTCTCCTGGTGACTGTTTAGCCTTCTCTTCCTCAGACAAGCTATCTCTTCAATCTGTCTACGTTGATCGGCTCGGTGAACTAATTCCCTTCCAAGTCTGATATCTTCACTGGCTCTATTTCCCAATTTCTGAATGTATATCTTATCTTTTCTGTTTGCTTATTTCGAAGGTTCCCCGTGTTCATCACTGGATTCCATAGTACCAAGGTTGAATACTTTTCTCAAATATACTCATATTGCAGAAGAGCTTCAGCGAAATGAACGTCTTTATTATTGTTGAGGAAAAGAGTTCGAAAAAGTAACAAAATCAATGCCATTAAAAAAACTGGATCAAATAGACTAGGAGGAACATCTCCATCATCCGCAGCACTGCTTCTTCCTCGGCCTATGGTTCTTCACTGTCATCCATGTGAGAAGCTTGGTGGTTGAGGGTTTCTTTTCATGGGTTGGGTATTTTATGGGAATCTATGAGATCTTGAATTTCATGCCTGAGGCGGGTGCAGTTGTCGGTGTCATGGCCATGTAGCTGGTGGAAGTGACAGTAAAGGTTCACATTTATGTGTGGTGGTGGGGGGTGCGGAAGTGGCTTGCCTTCTAAGGGTTTCAAGATTCCTTGTCCCTGTAACTTTTCAAATACCTTCGACAAAGGTCTACCAAGGTCGGAGAATTGCCGGTTCCTGATGGCAGCAACCTCGACAGTAGCGGGCTTAGTCTCAGAATACCCCCCAAGAGTCCGCCTATTCTGGCCATATGACTTTCTGTTTTCAGCCTATTCTTCCTCAATATCCATGACAGTTTCCCTCAACTGTCGAAAATCAGAAATCATTGAAGTCATCCTCCTCAGCTTACTATAAATAGAGGACTTGGTGCCCTTGATGATCATTTTGATTTGGTCCTTCTCAGAGGGCCGAGTCTGCATTTTCAGGAGCTGGCTTCTCCAGCGGTCTACATACTCCTTGAAGCTTTCTTCCGGCTTCTGCTTAGTGTTCTCCAAATCACGGAGTGACAAGTCAATTTCCAAGTCTGTAACATACTGCTTCAGAAAAGCATCAGCTAGTTCCTTCCAATCTTCCTTAACCTTCTTCTCAAGGCTATGATACCAAACCACAGGTGCTCCCTCGAGTGACATCCCAAACATCTTTTGGACTTGGCGCTGTGATAGGCCCATTGAACTCATGACTGAGACATATTGCTGCAGATGGACCCTCGGGTCTCCGTTCCCATTAAACTTGGCCATGTCCGGCATTTTAAACTGAGTTGGCAGCTGTTCTCCGAAGGTCATTGCCTCATAATCTAACAACTCTTCATGTTTACCCCTCATTTTGTGGGTAACTGTTTCAACCTGATCCCGAAGCTTCTGAAATTCTGCCTGAGACCCAATCACTTTGCCTGTTTCATACTATGCTATGTCATCATCAGAAGTGGGGATATCATCCCCCAACCCATTCGGAGGCTCCCCGCGCCTCACATTCTCAGAATTTCCCCCAGCACGGGGCACAACCATATTTGCCATGGCAGTGGTCATGGCTTGCAACTGTTCGGTGACCTTGGCGAGACTGTTTTCCAACAGATCCATACGGGATACCTCAATATCTGATTCACTCATGTCTGTTCTCAGTATTTTGGTGAGTCTTCCCTCTTCCCTAACCCAACGGGAGTCTATGATGGCTTTTAGAACACAAGGGTTAGCATGATGTATGTATGCATGGGGTGCATGAGATGCATGTAACATATATAATATACTAAATCAATTAAAATTTTCACACAAATCGGCCCGTTATCATTTTAGAATCTTTCGGGCTAATCGTCATAGGAGTGAACCCATCCCAGTTTAAATGGCCCAATGAGTTCACATCTCATGACAAAGTGCCCGACTAAACCCAAATGATAATGTTCCGAACACAATCACAAAGTGGCCCATCAATCACTTAGAAGCATTTGGCCCAATAGTCATGAAATACGTTCTTGTCCCAGTTTAAATGGCCCAACAAGCCCATATCCCATGACAAATGGTCCAAATGGATTCAAACGACGATGTTCCCAAACACAAGCATAGAAGAAGATGATGCAAACATGACATAATAATTTTTACAAAGTGGCCCATCAACATTTCAGAAGCTTTGGGCCTAATAGTCATAAGGTACGAACTTGCCCCAGTTTAAATGGCCCAGCAAGCCCGCATTTCTGACAATAGTCCAACTGCATCCAATGAGGATGGTCGACAAGCACATATTCAAGGAAATAATTGTTACTTTAGCCAACCCGGTCTATGGGTGGGTCAGCAAGAGTATAGACAAAGGCTCTCACCGGCGAAGGATGGCCCACCTAGGTCTCCCCACTCAAGGGTTCGAGCAACCAAGTGAGCGCACCCCTTTTTACACTAAGGTGCGTGCCAATGAGCTATGGTGTGTGACGGACTGTCAAATGGATTTCCCATTGTAGATCCCCCAGAGGGAAGGTAGAGCGAGGCTCACTTAAATACCCAAGCCTCTTAGGCTCTTATCGCTTGTTGTCAGGAATAAACAACGAGTCCTCCAAATTAGTCCATCACAATAGGCTACAAGTAGATGGCTATCTAGGTGCCTTCACAGCTTTTCCTTCTAGAAATGTAGTGAATGAAGGAAGACACCAAACCATTACCTAGCCTTAAAATGCATTTGATTAAACCCTCACTTTATCCACTATAGACACGGTCAATTAAAACATAAATCCAAACATCACAACAAATTTCGGGGCCGATTCTCTATCCCCAGTGGAGTCGCCAGACTGTGGGAACACAGGAAATCTGGGGCGACGCATGCTGTTCCTAGGCTCGCGGCCTAGTTGGGAGTACGGAGTAGCCACGGGGGACTAAACCGGAGAGTAATGGAGTCGCCACCCGGTGTGAACCGGGATAAAAATTTAAGGCCGCACTCACCCCTCGCAAGGGAAGACCTCAAACCGTTGGGTTCGGAATGGTCTCTTACTTATGTCACTTGTAATAAAAGGATTTATGTAATAATTTAACCAGGCTTAAATAACATTTATTTCCAAAAATATCATGCTTCTAAATTCATATGCATACATCAACAAGTTCATCACAACATGCAACATCACATGGCAATCTCATGAACATATTTCAATCCTATGATATGGAAAACTAAGAACAACATAATCATGCTTGAGTACTATCTCATGAACCTATTAACCAAATAACATGCTAACAGCCTAATCATGCTTGAATACAATCCCAAGAACACATAGAATGGATAAATGCAGGAATACAAATAATACGGTTGGCTATATAACACAAGAAAGATCAACCAAGAGGCAATTATGCATGAATATGAAAGACATACTCAGTTCAGTGTGTGCGCGTTCGTGTAGAGTTCGTAAACGCGTTCGAACGGTAAACAGAAGGTTCGCGTTCGTATGGCGTTTGATAACGCGTTCGAACGGAAATGAAACAGAATGCTCGCGTTCGTATGGCGTTTGATAACGCGTTCGAACGGAAATGAAACAGAATGCTCGCGTTCGTATGGCGTTCGTGAACGCGTTCGAACGGAAATGAGACCTGATGCATGATAAGGCAAAAATGCATGCGCGTTCGAGTTGCGTTCGTAAACGCGTTCGAACGGGAACAGACCTGATGCATGAAATGGGACGCAATACATAAACAACAAAATAAAGGGGCGCGGCGAAGTACTGCCATAAAGGTGGCCTTTTGGGGGCTCTTGATCTCTCAAAGAGATGACCTTTAGACCAACATACTAAGCCCATGCGCGTCACATCACATCATGCATACAAACATAAAGACAATCATACTATTCTAAGTATGTCCGATTGAACGTGTCTTGCATCCAACCGAACACACATCAACCGGTGCGGCAAAGCATCGTGGTAAAGGGCTTTAACCCCTCCCCATAGGGGATCTTTCATTCCACTTACTAAGCCCATGCGCTCGATTGAGTCATGCATAAATAAGCAACATGCAGAATTTAAGTGACGGAAAATAAATAAATAAAAGCAACACAAAACAAGAGAAGATGTCGTTTACTCAAGTGGTACGTGGAGTTGTATCCCAAGTACAGACCGGACTACCGTCCATTCGGATTCGGCTACGGAATTTACGTCTGGGTTTCCATCCTATATACCACAAGAGACGACACTCTTCCATTTCATTCAAGCCACAACATGCATCCATAAACGACTCTCATGCGAATAGAATTCAATAATAATAAAAAAACAAATATAAACTAATGAAAAGGTACCCTCAGGTCTAACCTCTTAAATCACCTCTCGGATGTACGGTACACGATCGTCGGAAGGGTGGATGCTCCGCAACTCTCCCGGTTCACTGGTTCACTGTTCTCGTTCGTTGTCTTACTGTTTTGAGTCGTCGTTCTCCGTCTTTTGCTATTGTTTCCTTGTGGTTTCCTGCCGTTTCCTCTTTATCTTTTGCTTACTGTTTTTGGGTGTGTTCTTCCTGTAATTTTTATGTGTGTTGTGTATGAGCTAGGGACTAGGGACTAGGGTTGAGAAGGTTGGTGAAGGGTTCTTTTTATAGGCAAAGGGTTAGGCTTGACAAGGAAAGAGATTTGGCTAATTAAAGAGGGATTTGATTTGGTGTTGGATAAGGGAAGCAAGGGATTTGATTTGGTTTGGTGAAGGGAAGTCAAAGATTGAGGGGGGGACAAATCTTGGCTAGATATGGAAGGTTGAATATTTGATTGGCTTGGTTTAGGAATACAATATTTTAAGTTAGGAATAATATATTGGTTGATTGATTTTAACTTGGTATGATTATATTTTTGATTTAGTATGTGATTTGTTTAAATTAGGCATGATTTTAGTTTAAGTTGGTAATTGCTTATTTTATGTTTGATATATGTTTTATTTAATTAATTTAATTATTATCTTATTTAGTTAATGTTTTAATTAATATTTATTTATTTAAATTGGGATGTGTTTTATAGGCTTTGGGGGGCTAATTGGCTGGTGTAGGCATTGCATTTTCGCATGTGAAACCCGATGATGAGTCTCATTTGGAGGCACTACCTTTTGAGTCACGAAAACCGCGGGAAACGGATATCGGAAGGGGAAATTCAGAATAAACAAGCTCACTGTCTTCGTTAGTGCTGCGTTCGTTACTTCGTTCGAACGGAAAACAGATTGCGGGTGTTCGTGTCGCGTTCGAGGAAGCGTTCGAACGGTGTCGGTAATTCTGGTTTTGCTGCTAGCCTCACACCCAGCCCATTTAGCTCCCCAAAGCCCATAAAACACATCCCAAATTAAATAAATAAATATTAATTTAAACATTAAACATTAAATAAAATATTTAAACCATTTACCAATTAAATAAAATATTTACCTAACTTAAACTAAAATCATACCTAATATAAATAAATTGAATATATCATATACTAAAATTAAAATAAGATATACCTAATTAAAATCAATCCTAACCAATTAAAGCCAATCATATATTTGACTTCCTAATCTAATAAGATAATTACCAATCTAAAATATTTGTATTCCTAAACCAACACAAATTAAATATTACAACTTCCTAATTTAAAATATTTTGTCCCCCCTCAATCTTGTGTGTATGCATTTCTTGGAAATCCTAATTGAATACCAAAATCCTTTCCTTGTGAGACAAAGGCAACCCCTAGCTCTCTTATATAAACATGCACTAACCTAGCCACTTTTTCTCTAGACCTCTAATGCACACCTAAGAAAAAGAAAAAACACTTGACATATACAAAAAAAGAGAACAAAAGAGCCCCAACCATCTCCTCTATAGCCGAATCCACCACAAGTAACCACCCTCACATCACCAAAACTACAAGCACCAAAACAACCCCAAATCACCACCGAAAATCAGCCCCTCTAAACCTCCATACATTCACCGAAAATCACACAAACACACAGCAGCCTAAATCACTCCCAAAACAGTCCCTAAAATACCCCAAACCAGTGAATAAAAAAACTGCACATTTAACTCTTAAAAAACACAAAAAAAAAATCCGCACTTAAGGCCTTAAAAAAACATCAAAAACATCCCTTAAAACAGTAACATAAAATACACTTACAATCCTTGAAATAACACACAGGACAGTCCACCAAGAACACCAAAACAGTCCACAAACAGTAAGCAGAGGACACAGAGGAAACGGGAGCAAAACCACAAGGAAACAGCAGCAAAACGGAGTTGGAACAGTAGTTTGAGCGGCCGAACAGAGAAGGAAGAGGCAAACCAGTGAACCAGAAAAGTTGCGGAGCTTTACCCCCTTCCGATTTTCGTGAAACGCGAGTCCGAGAGACAGCTTAAAAGGTTAGACCTGAGGGTATCTTTCACACTTATTCTTACTTAATTTCTGGTCATTTACTTTGATTATATTTTCAATACTTGCGGCATTTGTTGTGTGTATGATGTGTGTTGTGGGTATTGGATGAATGGAAGAGTGTTGTCCCTTGTGGTATATAGGATGGAAACCCAGATGTAAATTCCGTCGCCGAATCCGAATGGACGGTAGTGCGGTCTGTACATGGGACACAACTCCACGTACCACTTGAGTAAACGGCACCTTCTCTTGTGTTGTGTTGCTTTGGTTTATTTATTTCTTGTCAATTAAATTCTGTATGTTGCTTATTCTCGCATGAAATGATCGAGTGCATGGGCTTAGTAAGTGCGATGAAAGGTTCCCTAATTGGAGGGGTTAAAATCCTTCACCACGACGCTTTGCCGCACCGATTGATGTGTGTTCGGTTGAATGCGAGATACATTCAATCGAGCATACCTAGTTTGATATGATTGTCTTTATTTTCGTATGCATGATTCAACCGAGCGCATGGGTTTAGTAAGTGCGATGTGAGATCCCCTATGGGGAGGGGCTAAAGCCCTTTACCACGATGCTTTGCCGCGCCGGTTGATGTGTGCTCGATTAGATACAAGATACGTTCAATCGGGCACACTATGTTTAATATCATTGCTTTTAATTCTTTGTATGCATGATTCAGTCGAGCGCATGGGCTTAGTACGTTGGTCTAAAGGTCCTCTCTTTGAGAGATCAAGAGCCCCAAAAGGCCACCTTTACGGCAGTACTTCGTCGCGCCCCTTTATTTGTCGTTTATGTATTGCGTCTCATTTCATGCATCAGGTCTGTTCCCGTTCGAACGCGTTTACGAACGTAACTCGAACGCGCATGTATTTTGCCTTGTCATGCATCAGGTCTTATTTATGTTCGAACGCGTTCACGAACGCCATACGAACGAGAGCATTCTGTTTCATTTCTGTTCGAACGCGTTATCAAACGCCATACGAACGAGAGCATTCTGTTTCATTTCTGTTCGAACGCGTTAACAAACGTCATACGAACGAGAGCATTCTATTTCATTTCTGTTCGAACGCGTATCAAACGCCATACGAACGCGAACCTTCTGTTTACCGTTCGAACGCGTTTACGAACGCTACACGAACGCGCACCCACTGAACTGAGTCATCTTCATTAGATTTCATGCATAGTTTTCCTAGTAGCTATCTCCACACGTATAAATACAAATATGTTAATGTATTACAATTCATATGCTTATGTCATGATAACATTTGAGTATTATTTCTTGCGGTATATCGGATGGAAACCCAGACGTAAATTCCGTAGCCGATTCCGAATGGACGGTAGTGCGGTCTGTACTTGGGATACAATTCCACGTACCGCTTGGAAAAGTGCCCATATGTGTGCTTGTATGGTTAATATGTGTGCTTGTGTTTTCCTGAATGTAATATGCAAATGAAGTTGTATGTTCGTTGCTATTGTGATATATGTTAAGCATGCAATTTTAAACGTGAGATATATGTGAAATGTGTACATAAGTTTTATTTTGCATATGAGAATTTAGAAGCATGATACTCTTGGAAATAAGTGTTACTTAAGCTTGATTAAAATTATTACATAAATCCTTTCATTACAAGTGACATAAGTAAGGGACCATTCCGAACCCAACGGTTTGAGGTCTTCCCTTGCGAGGGGTGAGTGCGGCCTTAAATCTTTGTCCCGGTTCACACCGGGTGGCGACTCCATGTTATTTAGTACTTCCCAACTAGGCCGCGAGCCTAGGAACGGCGTCGCCCAGGTTCTGTTGTCCACAGCTGGATGTGAGGCAGCAGCAAAACCAGAATTACCGACACCGTTCGAACGCTTCCTCGAACGCAGCACGAACGCCCGCAATCCGTTTGACGTTCGAATGTAAACACAAACGCAACACTAACGAAAATAGTGAACCTTGTTTATTCTGAATTTCCCCTTCCGATGTCCGTTTCCCGTGACCTCCGTGACTTAAAAGGTAGTGTCTCCAAAATGAGACTCATCATAGGGACTTATGTGTAAAAATGCAGTGCCTACAGTATCCTTCTAGAACAACAGAATATTTGTCATAATGTAGCCCATATTTTGAAGTTTCTCTCAGATACCTCAAAACTCTTACTATGAATTTCCAGTGGTTATGTCCTGGATTGCTCGTATATCTGCTAAGCCTGTTCACAGCTTGAGCGATATCAGGTCGTGTGCAATTCGTGAGATACATCAGACTTCCGATGATTCTCGAATACTCTAATTGCGATACGCTTGAGCCAGTATTCTTTGATAGATGAAGAGTTAGGTCTACATGAGTTCTAGCCACATTTAGATCCCCTTTGTTATATTTCTCAAGTATCTTCTCAATATAATGAGTCTGAGATGATATATATCCTTCTGATGTCATAGAAATCTTAATTCCTAGGATTATATCAGCTACTCCTAAATCTTTCATATCAAATCTGCTGGATAACACGTTCTTGGTAGACTGAATCATTTCATGATTACTACCAATTATCAGCATATCGTCTACATAGAGACACACAATGACATATCCTTTTTGAGTTGATTTGGTGTACACACACTTATCGCACTCATTAGTTTTGAACCCACTTGACAACATCTATTTGTCAAATTTCTCATGCCATTGTTTAGGTGCTTGCTTTAATTCGTACAAGGATTTTACAAGTTTGCACACCTTTTGTTCTTGTCCAGGAATATTGAACCCTTCTGGTTGTTCCATGTAAATCTCTCCATCCAATTCATCATTCAAGAATGTCGGCTTTACATCCATTTGATGTATTTCAAGACCGAATATAGATGCTATGGCTATGAGCATTCTTATCAATATGATACGAATCACTGGTGAATAAGTGTCAAAGTAATCAAGACCTTCTTTTTGTCTATAACCTTTTTATGACAAGTCTTGCCTTGTACTTATCTATTGATCCATCCGGTTTCATCTTCCGTTTGAAAATCCATTTGTAGCCCAGTGGCTTACAACTTGGAGAAGATCAACCAACTCCCAAGTATGGTTCTGTAGGATGGAATCATCTCACTGTTGATAGTCTCTTTCCACAAAGGTGCCTCCGGTGAAGACATTGCTTCCTTATAGCTTTGAGGCTCATTTTCTAACAAGTATGTCAGAAAATCGGGATCAAACAACTTAAATGTTATAACTAGACCCGGTCGGCCGTTCGGTTCCGATTCGGGTCGACCGGTTTTCGATTCCACAAGTGTGGAACCGGAACCTTGAACCGAACCGGAACCGACCGATTCGGTTCCGGTCGGTTCCGTACCTTTTTTTTAATTTCAAAATAAATTAAAGTAAATGAGATTAATTTTATAAATAAATAAAATTATTACATTGAAGAGCTTGAGCTTAAATTTTTAAAAATTTAAGTTGCCTACGTATCCTCCAGGGGTGAGAGGAATCAAAGCTCACGTAGTTCCATTACAATTTTAAGACATTTCCCCTTTGTAAATTTACAATTTTACAATTTTACAATTATCAATCATCATTATCAGTTGATCCTTCAGCTCCGGTTCCGCTTGCACTTGTTGTTGCAGATGCATTATCGAATAAATCTTCAAAATCATCGGGGGCATCTTCTTGTTGTCTCATATCAGCTCGAGTCCAATCATCCACACAAGCTGTTGCTTCTAGAGTGCTTGGATGTAATGAAGATCGTCTAGCTTCCAATATATTGCCTCCCAAGCTAAAGGCTTGCTCAACCGCAACGGTGGAAAGATGTGATGCCATATCTCTTTAGCAATAATTGAAAAACATGATATATATTTTGATGTCGGTTCCACCATTCAAGGATTTTAAAATTTTTACTAACAAAACTTTCAGTAGGAAACTCGAAATTTGTAGATAAATAATTATCTAATTCGGGGTTATTAGTTGTCGTATCCCTAACTTTTTTATTTCGTTGCAGTAACCAACGATCCACTGCACTAAGTCTTGTTTGAATTACTGGTTCGCTACTACTAGATTCACCTAATGTTCCTAAGTTATATCTTACAATATAATCATTAAATAACTCAATTAAATCATTTCTTAATTTAGTCATTATTCTTGTAATATCAATTTCATCTAATATTCCTAAATACCATAATAAGCTTGTAAAGCACCATTCAAACCTTCTAATTTAAATCTAGGATCAAAACCAGCAGCAATAAGATAAAGTAAAGAATGTCTCTAAAATAATTCAACCATTTTACCTTCATAACAGTAATGGCTTCTAACAAAACAATATCATTAGGATCGCTACTTTCAGCATGTTCATCGAGAACACCAACAATATTCAAACTTTCAAGAAAAAATAAATGTGATGTTGGATAATAAACACCACTAAAAGTTAAAGTAGCTTCATTAAAAACTTTTAAAATATCTAAAATGTTTTCACAAATATCCCATTGACTAGGATAAAGTGTGACATTTTGAACATGTTGAGAAAAAAAAACTACATAATGCATCTTTGTATTGAAATGCTTGACATAAAAGAAAATAAGTTGAATTCCAACGTGTTGGAACATCTCTTGAAAATTTAATCGGTTTAATACCATTTTTTTACAAAACTTCGTCCATTCTCTCCTAACTTGAGAATATGACCAAATACAATTTAGTGCCGTTTTAATAGGATCAACGAAAGGTGATAATAATTTTAGACCGTCTTAAAAACACATAAGTTAAGGACAGACATGTACAACGAATATGAAAAAATCGACCACCTAAATTTGGTTCACATAAGGATTTTAAATCATTGATGGATGCAATATTTGCAGATGCATTATCAAATCCAATTGTTAAAATTTTGTGCAGTAAACCATATTCATCAAAAATTACCTTCATCATTCTATAATATTTTGTACAGTATGTTGGTCATCAAAAACTCTAAATGCAATAAGTCGTTTTTGCATGGTAAATGATGCATCAATCCAATGACAAGTCACACCCATGTATGAGTGTGTTTGCCAATGGTCACTCCAAATATCAGAACATATAGAAATACGACCTTTTATCTCTTTAAATATGTCATTTAAAATAATTTTACCATCTTTATATAATTTAAAAATATGACTTTTTGTTGTGTTTCGAGTCATTCTACATGCAGAAGGATTTAAAGCATTATGCACGTAATTAGTAAAATGAAGTTTTTCACCAAAGCTTAAAGAAAGATGTGCCATACAAGTTAATTTCGCAAATTCTTCTATATTTTTTGCATCAGAATATTTAAATAAATCTACAGCATTCATACATCTACTAGATGATATGTACCTGGCCATTTGAGTTTGCGTCATATCAATTCCAAGTTCAACCGGATGATGTCTTTTCAGGTGCTTGATCATATTGCCGTATCCACCAGAAAATTTGTAGGTAACCCCATAATAGTTGCAAATTGCTCGTTGTGTATTATCTTCTAGGCGTTCCAAATGAAAATGAATTTTGAAAACATCCGAGGAACGAGCCTTAACTTCTCTTCTCTGTGATTGTGCATCGACACTAGGGCCGCTCTCTTGGGTTGGCATATTTGACATTATGTTCTCAAATGAGCTTGCCATTTTTCATTTGAGAAATTAGGAAGAAAAATAAGAAAATTGACTAATTGCGAATGATAATAACTAATTGAATTGAGATTGAGAATAAGAGAATTGTATGAATTGAGATTGAGAATAAGAGAATTGTAGGAAATGAGAGAGTTGAGAATTTGGTGTGTTGAAATAATGAAAAATGAATCTTATTTATAGAGTTTTAGAATTTTTTGGATACCAAAAATTCCCCTAAATATAACCGTTTTATTACCGTTATTAGGGATATATTAGTAATTTCTATTATATTTTATTATTATTTTTTAAAAAACAGTTTTTTTTTTTATATTAAGGGCAGGGAGCCAACGGCAACTAGCCGTTGGGGCCCCAACGGCTAGTAGCCGTTAGGGACGTAGGGTTCCTGTTGGAACCCTACGGTTCCACCGGTTCGGATTGGGGTCGAACCCCAACCGAACCGGTCGGCCACGGTTCCGGAACCGAACCTTTCGGTTCCAACCGGTTCCGAACCGGAACTGTGGCCGGTATAGTTCTAGCTCTTTTGCTACGTCTATGTTCGATTGTCTCACGTTTGTATGTTGATCTGATTTTGGTCAACCCGATCACTCTCTTTGACAGTATCAATAGTTCTTTTGAGAGACCCTTTTCTTTGTCTTTCCTTACAAGGAAATATCTCTTCAAAAAATGTCGCATTCCTTGACTCAATTATCATATTTGGATTGATGTCAGGAATCTCAGATTTATGTACCAAGAATCGATACGCACTACTGTTGCGAGCATATCCAATGAATAAACAATCAACAGTTTTGGGTCATATTCTAACCTTTTTAGGTTTAAGAACCATTATTTTGGCAAGACACCCCCACACTTTTAGGTATTTGTAGGAAGGTACATGACTTTTCCACAACTCATACGGTGTCTTGTCCAATCTTCTGTGAGGAAGCTTGTTCAGAACGTAGTTCGCGGAAAGCAAGACTTCCCCCCACAAGTTCTGGGGTAAACCAGAGCTTGTCAACATGGCGTTCATCATTTCCTTCAACGTCTAGTTTTTGCACTTATCAATCCCGTTTTGTTGAGGTGAATAAGGAGCAATGGTTTCGTGAATAATTCCATGATTGGAACAATATTCACCAAATGGTGACACATATTCACCACTTATATCACTCCTGATTTTCTTGCCAAGTTGATTTTCAACTTCGTTCATATAGTGTATAAAGCTCTCAATAGCTTCATCTTTGCTCCTCAGCAAATATAAATAATAGAATCTTGTGCTATCATCGATAAAAGTGACAAAGAACTTTTTACCTCCTCTTGTTTGCACAATATTCATATCACACACATCAGTGTGTATAAGTTCTAAGGGTTCAGAACTGCGTTCTATGGAATGCAATGATGTTCTATGCATTTTTGCTTCAACACATGCCTCACACTTATATTGGCTATCAATTGCAAATTTAGGTATAAGGTCCATGTTAATTAATTTACGCATTGTATCATAATTAACATGTCCTAACCTCTCATGTCATACATTTTGTGACTCAACAATATAAGTGGAAGTTGTAGCTTTATTAATAGCACTGTGTCGATTGACTGTCATTACATTGAATTTGAAAAGGCCCTCAGTGATGTATCATTTTCCTACATACACATCATTTTTTGTCAATACAAATTTATCAGAAACAAATACAAGCTTAAAACCAGCCTTGCTAAGGAGAGAGTCTGAGATCAAGTTCTTCCGAATATATGGAACATGCAATACATTCTTCAATGTAAGCTTCTTTCCGGATGTCATCTTCAGAACCAGTGTGCCTTGTCCAACCACTCTTGAGGTAGACGAGTTTCCCATTGTCAGATGATCGTCGCCGTCGACCTTCTGATACGAGGAAAATATTTTAATATCTGTACAAATATGACGAGTAGCCCCAGTGTCTTCCCACCATTCTCTCGGATTCCCAACCAAGTTGGCTTCAGTTATCACTGCTGATAGATTCATTTATGAGATCTCTTCAATCAGCTACCCATCTTCAGTAACATGGGCCTCATTTTTCTTTTTCTTGCCCTTGTCCTGAGACTTCTTATTTCTGCAGTCCTTTGCCATATGACCTCTCTTTCCACAGTTGTCGCACTTCCCCTTGAACTTCTTGTTAGCTTGGGAAGAATCAGCTCCACTGTTCTTTCTCTTCTTGCTACCCTTTACACCCTCGATGATGTTGGCCTTACACTCCATGGTCTTTTAGCTGGCCTTCTCGGACTTCATGTTGTCCTCTTCGATCCTCAATCGAACTCCAAGGTCTTCAAGACTCATCTGCTTTTTCTTATGTTTCAGATAGCTCCTGAAGTCCTTCCATGATGGAGGTAACTTTTCAATAATAGTAGCAACTTGAAACGTCTCACAGAGTTTCATCCATTCATCCAATATTTCATGAATGATCAATTGCAGTTCACGCAACTGAGAGATTACCGTTCTTGAATCTACCATTTTGTAGTCCATGAACCTACCCACGACAAATTTCTTTTGCCCGACATCCTCGGTTTTGTATTTCTTCTCGAGAGATTCCCATAGAATCTTCACAGAAGTCATGCCTTGGTACACATTGTACATGGTATTGTCAAGTCCACCTAAAAGGTAGTTCTTGCACAAGAAGTTGCCAGACGACCATGTCTATTCTCGCAGTTACTTGGTTGTTATCGATTCACCCTCCACAGGATCCGGGGGATCTTTGAGGTACTTAGCCAACTGGAGAGTTGTCAGGTAGAACAACATTTTGCTCTGCCACTGTTTAAAGTTTTCCCCACCAAACTTTTCAGCTTTTCTCCATGAGAGACCGATACTGTGATGTTTCCGCTAGCCATGCGTAACTGAAAAACCAACAGAGATCAATAAGTCTACAAAAGAAAAATTGCACAACGATCAACAAATGATCTTGTTCAAGTGATATACCAAGTATCCACTCGTTGTTATATTGGACGGTAGTACCAATAAACACAAGTCCTTGAATTTCGACTAAGGTTTTTTTTATGAAAAGTAAATAAAGGAATATTCCCAGATGACGAGAGGGTCCAGAGTAACCACTTAAATCCCTGACCACTTAGGCCCTTATTGCATTTTTGACAAAATATCATTTAAACACTTCTTCAATATAATCTCTTAGCAATTCAAAACTTAGTATTACACTTTTAATTTTACAAAATAATATTCGATATGTGTAGATATATGTGTTTGTGTCAATCAAGATTGGATGGAATTACTTGTGTATGATTACACTTTAAATTCTCAACCAAGTATGCAACACACAATTAAATTTTCAACTTTATCACTATGTGTATGCTTGTGATAATTGAACACCCTAACAATAACTTAAATCTATACTACCAAGATTACTGTGATTCAATATATGATTTACTAAGTTAATATTGTGATTAATTAAATTAATCTAAGCCTTTTTCAATTTAGAAATAATTCCAGGACTAAGTTCGTTAGTGTCACGTTCATATCTACGTACGAACGAGACTGTCCAATGTGTGTACGTTCATGTTGCATTCGAGAACACGTTCGAACAAAGTGTTCCAGAGCGTTCACGTTCGTGGAGAGTTCGAGAACGCGTTCGAACGAAAAATTCTAGAGAGTTTACGTTCGTATGGCGTCCGAAAACGCATTCGAATGAAATATTCCAGAGGGTTTACGTTCGTGTTGCGTTTAAGACGCGTTCGAACGTTCTAAGTTAGAAGGCTTGCATTCGAGTTGCGTTTGAAAACGCGTTCGAACGTTCTTAGGTAGAAGGCTTGCGTTCGAGTTGCGTTTGAATAAGCGTTAGAATATTCTTATGAAAATTCAGATTTTAGCCTTTGCGTTCGTCGGGTGTTCGAATGTCCTTACGTATTTTTCATGCACAGACTATATTTTCCAGAAAATTTTCTTATCTAAGCATGCAAATTACTATCAACAACACTAATCTGATAAGTTCTTAAGATTTTTGGTGGTATAGTGTCATTAAACAGGAACTAACATGCAACCTAACAGATCAAAACCAGAATACCAATCAAACTATGCAAAACCCTAAAACTTGCAATATGAAGAAAAACCTGGAAAATTGACGAAATGCAGTCCAAGTCGAGATAGATCTATGTCCTTAAGAACTTATTAGCCCCGTCTCGGTGCTCTACAGGTTTTGTGGCTAATGTTCTCCCAGGATAACTCAGATTCCTCTTCTTCAAGGGGCATTCCTTAAAAAGATCTTGAACTTGGAAATGAAGGAACTCTCTCAGACTCAAAGCAGTAAATATGAGACTCACAAATTCGGATTGGTTTTAGGATTTCTTTTTGATGCCCTAGAAAGAACATAAGGCTTCCTTATATAGGCATGAAAGAGTGCCTTAAGGGCACCATTTGGTTTGGGGTGCAACCATCCAAATGGTTGTACCCCTCACATGTACCACTTGGAGCCTAGATGTATGTTCTTCTATATTGGAGGACATGTCCCTATATGTGTGTACCTTTCCCATGGGATACCATCCAAGAGACATGTCCCTCATCCATCAATCCTTAATAATTGAAGAATTTTCTACAAAATGCATTAAAATAATTAACAGATAAATTGAAAAATATAAAAAAAATCAAAATAAGACCACTTGCTATAAAGTAGATTTAATAGTCAACGTATTTATAGAATGTAAATTCTTTAAAGGAAGGAAGAGTTCATTTAACACAACACAACTAAAATGAGGATGGAAAACTTAAAAGATAATTGTTAAGATATATATAGAATAAGACTGAATTATTAGGTATAGTGTTTTTTTCGTCCTCAATTTTGATGCATATGCATTCGAATTTATTAAATGAATTGTTTAAACACACAAATGCATTAGAATTAATAATGCTGAATATTATTTTTGGGAAAAGGAATATCTCAAATCAATTAACCATTTTATATTTTTAACTCTTCCAAATTGAATATGGACTTAAAAAAAACATTCAATTCAATTTTATTTTGCAAATGTTAAATGTAAACTAATGGAATCAAACCATGATCATAACAATAAATTTATTATAGTAGGTTTAGGAAACGATCTTAATAAAAAAAAATTGAAGCACAAGAAACTAAAACTCTTGCACAATTATCAATAAAATAGATATAGCCCCAAAACCTTATGATAAAACTAACTTCAAAGTTTATTTGTTATTATTATGGTACCTAAGGGTATCAAATATCCTTGAGTACAAACATGTTATTTTGAGCATTGAACATGCAATTTAAATCATTTAACATGCAAATTCTACCAATGAACATTGAACTAATTTCATGTTTTGAAAAATTTCATTGTTATTGGTAGAGTTTACATATTTAATAGTTTAACTTGCATGTTTAATGGTAAAAGTTACATATTTGAACCAAGAATATCAAATACCCTTGGGTTTTGTAGATGGACCCAAGTTTATTAAACAATAAAAATTAAAAATTGGTAGCTCAAATTCACACAAAATTCAATACATTGACATAACAAAAATATCAATCACATAACCACCAAACAAAAGCTAGTTGCATAATTTCCCATCAGCTGAAAAGATGAAAACTGTCAAAGATACAATATTGTTGTTAGTTGATATGTAATTAATATTGATAGATATGTAATTAATGTTAGTTGTTATGTAATTAATATTGGTTCATTTATAATGCATATATAAAGACAATTTGTAATTCATATTGAAATTAAGAAAATTAGTATATTTTTCTTCATCTCTCATATTTCGATTTCCAAACATGGTATTAGACGTCTGAGTTCCGATCTTTGGATATTTCATTGTCCCTATCTCCAGGCAGGTCTTATCTCTTTGTCCTTGTTTCCAAACAGGTCTTATCTTATTGTCACTGTCTCCAAACAAGTCTTATCTCCTTATCCATGTTTTCAAACAGGTCTTATCTCATTGTTTCAGTCTCCAAACAGGTCTTATCTCATTGTCTATGTTTCCAAACATGTCTTATCTCATTGTCCCTATCTCCAAACAGTGAAACATGTCTTATCTCATTGTCTCTGTCTCCAAACAAGTGTATATACGCTCTAATGATCAAATAGTTGATATCTTCACCAAATCTTTTCTTCATAGGCGTTACACAACCCTCGTTTCCAAACTCAATCTAATTTCCTCACTATCATCTTGAGTTTGAGGGGGGAGGGATGTCAAAGATATGATATTGTTATTAGTTGATATGTAATTATTATTGATAGATATGATATTAATGTTAGTTGTTATGTAATTAAAGTTAGTTGTTATGTAATTAATATTGGTTCCTTTGTAATGCCTATATAAAGGCAATTTATAATTCATATTGAAATAAAAAAATATATATTTTTCTTCATCTCTCATATTTCGGTTTCTAACAAAAATGAAGGAGATCTAAATGAAGCATAGCAATACATATGTGGGTTTAATACCATTAGAATCCATCAAATCAACATCGTAGCTTCTGTTGACTTCAAAGCTTCATATTGTTTTCTTCTTTTGTATATGAATTGTTTATTTTTTTCAATTGAAAGAAAATTACAAAACAAACGAATGATTCAGAGGAAGAAAGAGATAGACAAAATGAAATGTGTGTGATTAAAAAACCAAACTGAAAATATTTTCTCAACCAGAACTAATTTAAATTAATCAAAAATTTAGAATATGTACTAGAAGTGGAGGTGATGAATATGATATAATTCATACCCGTTCACTGATGAATTGATAAGAATCCAACATGTATTTGTTACAACCACCAATAATCACTTAATGGTTTTGGTATAACCACCATTAACCACTCAATTAGTGGACAATTATAGAAATTACTTCACTAATTTTTTTGAGTTAGAAGGCAAGCCATTGTCTATAAATTGAGCTCTCATTTGTGAGTTCATGTATCCCAAAAATATTAGGTTCCATGTTAAGAGAACTTGGAGAGTGAAATGTGAGGTTTTTGTAACAAAATTTGTAATTTTTGTAAATTCCATTCTCGTAGTAATAGAAAGAATCGGTTTTTCCTCATAAATACTCTTCAGTGATCAGAGAATCACAAAAAGTGGTATTAGACCTCTGGTTATATATTGGGATCGTAAAATCGAAGAACGAAATTCGGTTCGAAAAATTTGGATTTCGGGAAAGTTGTCAAAAATAATTTTGAGCATACCATAAACTTGTTCATGTCGAGACGAGCACGATAGTATTTTTCAGTGATTGAACGAAGGTTTAGGGATCCCGCAGAAACTATTTGTACTACCTGCTACCTGATCAACAGATCACCATATGTACCATTGAATTTTGAGATTCCGGAGAAAGCGTGGTTTGGTAAGAATCCCCCCCACTCTCACCTTAAAGTATTCTGTTGTTTAGCCATTGCACATGTATCCAATGAGCTATGGCAGAAGCTCGATGCAAGGAAAACTCCATGTATATTCCTAGACTATGGAGATGAAGAATTTGGATACATAATATGGGATCTGAATGGAAAGATGTCATCAGAAGTCTGGATGTAGAGTTTCTTGAAGATCGGACAATTGAAGACATTGAAAAGCCCAATATATCTTCCAATTTTATTGTCGACATAAATCCAGACCCAGCACCAACATAATTGACCACAGATATGGTGCACGATGAAATTTAGAAGCAGAATTAGATGAGGCAGATAAGGATGTTGTGCAGGGGGAGACACAACCCGCTCCAACGGAAGCTAAAGAATATAGTGTTGAGTAGGGGGAGTCGCAACCCGCTCCACTAGAAGTTACAGGATCATCCATGGATTTGGATGATGACTGACCTCCTAAAACCAGTGGACCTCAGACAAGAAGATCTGAGCGAGACAGGATTGCATCAACCAGATATTCGAGATCCAAATATTTTTGTTTATTGATGAGAGAGAGTCAGAGAGTTTCCCACAAGACAAAAAGACACTGAGGAATAAATGGGTGAAGAAACATGGCAGGGGAAATATATTGTGCAGAGACATAGCAGAATAGTACCGTGCAGAGACACAGTGAAGTGTGTTGTGCAGAGATACAACCGACATATTAACAAAGGTGGTTACGCGAGATAAGATAGAGTTGTGCAGAGACATAGCCGAAATAGATATCAGATGAAAATCGTTTCGAATGCAGTTGGAGGGGGAGAATTGATAAGAATCCAACATGAAATTTTTACAACTACCATTAATCACTTAATGGTTTTGGTATAACCACCATTAACCACTCAATTAATGGACAATTTTAGAAACTACTCCACTAATTGTGTTGAGTTAGAAGGCAAGTCATTGCCTATAAATTGAGCTCTCATTTGTGAGTTCATGCATCCCAAAAATATTAGGTTCCATGTTAAGATAACTTAGAGAGTGAAGTGTGAGGTTTTTTTTGTAACAAAATTTATAATCTTTATAAATTCTATTCTCGTAGTAATAGAAAGAATCAATTTTTCCTCATAAATACTCTTCAGTGATCAAAGAATCACAACAAGTGGTATCAGAACTTTGATTATACATTGGTGTCGTAAAAACGAAGAATGGAACTCGGTTCGAAAAATTCAGGTTTCGGGAAAGTTGTCAAAAATTATTTTTGAGCATATCATAAGCTTGTTCACGTCGAGTCGAGTACGGTGATATTTTTCGGTGATCGAACGGAGGTCTAGTGATCCTGTACGTGCCGAACAACAACTGTTTACGTGCCCCCACTCGCGTCATGTGTTTTACCCGCGACCAAAGGTTGAAAATGCTGACGTGTCAGACACGTCAGCGCACAGTCATCGCCACATCAGTGCACAATCATTGCCACGCCAGCGCACAATCAGCTCCATGTCATCAGACACATCATCACCGTGTGTCAGCCACGTCAGCAAGTGGGGTCCCATTTCTGCCACGTCATTAAATACATGTTTTCTATGTCAACATACATGGAAAATTTCATTAAGCCCCCTGAAGTCTCTGAAATTTATATTTTAGCCCAAAAATTTTAAAAATTTATAAATCGGTATCTGTTTCCGATTTGGACCAATGAAGTGTCAAATCCACCATTTTCGACGTTCTGAACGCAACGGCGACCTTCGATTTGTGAACATTAGCCCAATTTTATCCTATTTTATTTTAAACTTTAAACTTAAAATGGAAATGGACGATTCATCTTCTGGTGCGATGATCAAGCTGATAGCAACTAATTACTCCCTCTGGAGACATCAGATGATAGATTATTTACATTACAAAGATCTGATTGATATGATCGAGGTGAAGGAAGTGATACCAGATTCCGTTAAAGAGAGTGTGTGGAATAAACTCAACAATAGAACTCTAGGTCAAATTAAGTAATGGATCGGCCACAATGTCTTCCACCACATAGCACATGACATAGATTTATGAAATGTGGATAAAATTAGAAGACATGTTCCAGGTCAAGATAGCTCGAAATAAAGCATTAATAATAAGACGTTTGGTGAATTTGAAGCTACGGAATGGAACTTCTGTTGCAGAACACACCAATGAGTTCCAAAGCCTGGTGAATCAGATGACTACAATAGACATTAAGTTAGAAGATAAAGTATAAGTCCTCATACTACTTAGTTCTCTTCCTGATAACTAGGAGACATTGGTGGTTACTCTCAGCAATTCGGCTCTAGGAGGCAAACTTACCGTGCCTATGGTAAAAGATGCCATGTCGAATGAAGAGTCTAGGCGAAAAGATGTTGGCTCAGAACAGATAGAAGCCTTCGTCACAGAGACTCAAGGAAGGCATCGATGAAGAGAAAGAGGGTGAGGTAGAAGCACAAGTAGAGGCAAATCCATAAATGGAAGAAAGCCCACTTACAAGGGCTACCATTGTGGCATAGAATGATACTTAAAGAAGAATTATTAAAAACTACAACGAAAGCAAGACCAAGACAATCACCAGCCGAAGAATAACGAAGGAGAGACACTAGTAGTTGTCTATGGAGATGAAGCCATATGCTCCATGCAGGAAGAGACATGCATTCATACCATAACCCATGATGTTGCGTGGGTGGTAGATACTGCAGCATCATACCATGTCACTCATCACAAGGATTTTTTCACAACCTAAACGTATGAGACTTTGGTTCAGTGAAGATGAGAAATATCAGTTCCTTTGGGACATTAGAAATGAGTGATATTCAAGTGCGGACAAATGTCGGGTGTACATTAACTTTGAAGGATGTCCTGCATGTTCCAAAACTTTGGTTGAATATACTATCGGGGATAGCCCTTGACAAACAGAGCTATGACAGTCACTTCAAAAATGGCACATGGAAAATGACAAAAGGTACCATGGTTGTTGCCCGATGACATGTTTGCGGCACACTATACAGGACTCATGTGAAGATTTGTGCAGACAGCCTCAATGTATTTGAAAAAGAAGCTTCTCAAAATTTATGGAACCAAAGACTTGGTCACGTGAGTGAGAGATGGTTGTCTACCCTGACAAAAAATGAGTTTACCAAATATGTTGCACTAGGTCTTTGCAAAAATTATTTGTTTGGTAAGCAACACAGAGTATTGTTTAATTTCTCTTCAAAGAGAAGATTAAAGTTGCTCAGTCTGGTGCACTCTGATATTTGTGGTCCCTTGTAGTAGACCTGGCCGGCGGTTCAGTTCCGGTTCAGAACCGAACCGAACCGGCATGTTCCCGGTTCCACAAGTGTGGAACTGGAACCGTGAACCGAACCGGAACTAAACCGATCGGTTTCAGTTCTGGTTCCGGTTCGAACCTTTTTTTTAATTATATAAAAAAATCGAAAATAATTTAAAATAAATTAGATTAATTTAATAAATAAATAAAATTATTAAATTAAAGAGCTTGAAAGTTGCCTATGTATCCTCCAGGGGTGAGAGGAATCAAAGCTCACGTAGTTCCATTACAATTTTAAGATATTTTCCCTTTCGAAATTTACAATTTTGTAATTATCAATCATCATTATCAATTGATCCTTCAGCTCCGGTTTCGCTTGCACTTGTTGTTGCAGATGCATTATCGAACAAGTCTTCAAAATCATCGGGGGCATCTTCTTGTTGTCTCAGATCAGCTCGAGTCCAATCATCCACACAAGCTGTTGCTTCTAGAGTGTTTGGATCTAATGAAGATCGTCTAGCTTCCAATATATTGCCTCCCAAGCTGAAGGCTTACTGTAGGCACTGCATTTTTACACATAAGTCCCTATGATGAGTCTCATTTTGGAGACACTACCTTTTAAGTCACGGAGGTCACGGAAAACGGACATCGGAAGGGGGAATTCAGAATAAACAAGTTCACTGTCTTCGTTGGTGCTGCGTTCGTTACTTCGTTCGAACGTCAGGCAGATTGCGGACGTTCGTGCCGCGTTCGAGGAAGCGTTCGAACGGTGTCGGTAATTCTGGTTTTGCTGCTAGCCTCGCACCCCAGCCCAATTAGCCCCCCAAAGCCCATAAAACACATCCCAAATTAAATAAATAAATATTAACTAAATAAGATAATGATTAAATTAATTAAATAATTAAATAAAACATATACCAAACATAAATAAACATTACCAACTTAAACTAAAATCATGCCTAATTAAAATCAATCAACCAATTATATTCCCAATCAAATATATATTATTCCTAACTTAAAATATTGTATGCCTAATCAACACAAACTAAATATTCAACCTTCCTAATCTAAACCAAATCAAATCCCTTGCTTTCCTTGTCCAACACCAAATCAAATCCTCCCTTTAATGCCAAATCCCTTCCTTGTGAGACAAGGTGAAGCCCTAGCCATTCTCTATATAAACAACACCTCTCCAAGGCATTCCTCCCTAGAGTGTGCACGCCCATTAGAAGAAAAAGAAGAAAAATTCCCAACAACAACCCCTAACCTAGCCACCTCTCTCTGGACTCTCTCTAATACACGCCCTAACTCACGCCATCCACAGCCTTGACCTGCACCCTAAAACAGCCAGTAATCCCCCCTGAAACAGCCGCATATTACCCTCACAAACACTCCAAAACACACACCAAATAGTCCCCTAAATTACCAAAAACAGTGTAACCAAAACATCAAAAACAGTAACTAAAATACAGCAAAACAGTAGCAACGGCAGCGAATCGGAGTCAAAAGCAGCAGCAAAAGACGGAGAACGACAACTCAAAACAGTAAGACAACGAACGAGAACAGTGAACCAGTGAACCGGAAGAGTTGCGGAGCATCCACCCTTCCGACGATCGTGTACCGTACATCCGAGAGGTGATTTAAAAGGTTAGACCTGAGGGTATTTTTCACACTTATTTCTATTTAATTTCTGGTCATTTACTTTGATTATATTTTCTGTATTTGTGGCATTTGTTGTGTATTATGATGCATGTGTGGGTATTGGATGAATAAAAGAGTGTCGCCTCTTGTGGTATATAGGATGGAAACCCAGACGTAAATTCCGTAGCCGAATCCGAATGGACGGTAGTGCGGTCTGTACTTGGGATACAACTCCACGTATCACTTGAGTAAACGGCACCCTCTCTTGTTTTGTGTTGCTTTGGGTTCTTTATTTCTCGTCACTTGAATTCTGTATGTTGCTTATTTATGCATAGTTCAATCGAGCGCATGGGCTTAGTAAGTGGAATGAAAGATCCCCTATGGGGAGGGGTTAAAGCCCTTACCACGATGCTTTGCCGCGCCGGTTGATGTGTGTCCGGTTGAATGCAAGATATGCTCAATCGGGCATACTTAGTTTGATATGATTGTCTTTATGTTTTTATGCATAGTTCAATCAAGCGCATGGGCTTAGTAAGTGGAATGAAAGATCCCCTATGGGGAGGGGTTAAAGCCCTTACCACGATGCTTGCCGCGCCGGTTGATGTGTGTCCGGTTGAATGCAAGATATGCTCAATCGGGCATACTTAGTTTGATATGATTGTCTTTATGTTTTTATGCATGGTTCAATCAAGCGCATGGGCTTAGTAAGTGGAATGAAAGATCCCCTATGGGGAGGGGTTTAAAGCCCTTACCACGATGCTTCGCCGCGCCTCGTATTGTACTATTCGTCATTTATGTATTGCGTCCCATTTCATGCATCAGGTCTGTTCCCGTTCGAACGCGTTTACGAACGCAACTCGAACGCGCATGTATTTTGCCTTATCATGCATCAGGTCTTATTTCCGTTCGAACGCGTTCACAACGCCATACGAACGTGAGCATTCTATTTCATTTCCGTTCGAACGCGTTAACAAACGCCACACGAACGTGAGTATTCTGTTTCATTTCCGTTCGAACGCGTTAACAAACGCCACACGAACGTGAGCATTCTGTCTCATTTCTGTTCGAACGCGTTAACGAACGCTACTCGAACGAGAACCTTCTGTTTACCGTTCGAACACGTCTACGATTGCTACACGAACGCACACGGTAAACAGATCCTCTTGCATCACATTACGACATGTCCATCTTAGCATATGGTTACCCCTTTGTACGCTATGCATTTGTATTACCTCTCTAGCTGTCTATTTCTGTTATGCGCCTACAATATTATTTGTCGTCATTTTGATTTCCTTTATATTACACGCAAGCGTTACCATGACTGTTGTGTTTATATTTACATGAATGATTGAATTCTTATGACGTTATGTGCTTGTTGTTGCAAAGGCCTATTTTTGAGCATGTGAATTTGGCAATAATATTTGGTTTCATGTATGTTAGATGTAAACTATACTTTTAAGCATGTGAATCTAGGATTGTGTTGCACTTGGAAATATATGTCATAGGCTTGGTTGGATTATTGCATAAATCTTTACATTACAAGTTGCATAAGTAAGGGACCATTCCGAACCCAATGGTTTGAGGTCTTCCCTTGCGAGGGGTGAGTGCGGCCTTAAATCTTTGTCCCGGTTCACACCGGGTGGCGACTCCATGTTATTTCGTACTTCCCAACTAGGCCGCGAGCCTAGAACAGCGTCGTCAAGTTCTGTTGTCCACAGTCTGGCGACTCCACTGGGGATAGAGAATCGGCCCCGAAATAATGCCTTGTAATGTATAGATTTATGCTTTAATTAACCGTGTCTACAAATGTGTGAAATGGGGGTTGTAATCAAGGGCATCTTGAGGCTAGGTAATGGTTTGGTGTCTTCCTTCACTCACTACCTTTCTAGAAGGAAAAGCTGTGAAGACACCTAGATAGCCATCTACTCGTAGCCTATTGTGATAGACTAATTTGGAGGACTCGTTGTTTATTCCTGACACCAAGCGATAAGAGCCTAAGAGGCTTGGGTATTTAAGTGAGCCTCGCTCCACCTTCCCTCTGGGGAATCTACAACGGGAAATCCATTTGACAGTCTGTCACACACCATAGCTCATTGGCACGTACCTTAGTGTATAAAAAAGGGTGTGCTCACTTGGTTGCTCGAACCCTTGATTGGGGAGACCTAGTTGTGGGCCATCCTTCGCCGATGAGAGCCTTTGTCCATACTCCCACGAACCCATGCGTAGACCGGGTTGTATAGCCTATAACAAATATTTCCTTGTGCTTTAGGACCATTATCATTTGGATGAATTGGACTCTTTGTCAAAAATGCGAACTTGCTGGGCCATTTAAACTGGGGCAGGTTCGTATCTTATGACAATTAGGCCCAAAGCTTCTGAAATGATGGTGGGCCACACGGTAGAAGTTATTATTTTATGTTTATAATATCTTCCTTGTATGCTTATGTTTGGGAACATTGCTATTTGAATCCATCTGGGTCTTTTGTCATGAGATATGGGCTTGTTGGGCCATTTAAACTGGGACAAGAACATATCTTATGACGATTGGGCCAAAAGGCTTCTAAATAACAATGGGCCATTTTATGATTGTGTTCGGAATATTATCATTTGGATTTAGTTGGGCTCTTTGCCATAAGACATGAACTCGTTGGGCCATTTAAACTGGGACGAGTTCACTCCTATGACAGTTAGCCCAAAAACTTCTAAAATGATGATGAGCCGATTTGTGTGAAAATTTTAATGAGTTGATATATTTCTTGTATCGCATGCATATCATGCATCCCATGCACCCCATGCATACATATATCATGTTAACCCTTGTGTTCTGAAAGCCATCATAGATTCCCGTTGGGTTAGAAAAAAGGGAAGACTCACCAAAATACTGAGAACAGACATGAGTGAATCAGATATTGAGGTATCCCGGATAGATCAGTTGGAGAATGGTTTCGCCAAGATTACTGAACAGTTGCAAGCCTTGACTACTGCCATGAAAGATATGGTTGTGCCCCGTGCTGGGGGAAATTCGGAGAATGTAAGGCGCGAAGAGCCTCCGAATGGGTTGGGGGATGATATCCCCACTTTTGATGATGACATAGCAGAGTATGCAAGGCAAAGTGATTGGGTCTCAGACAAAATTTCAGAAGCTTCGGGATCAGGTTGAAACAGTTACCCGCAAAATGAGGGGTAAACATGAAGAGTTGTTAGATTATGAGGCAATGACCTTCGGAGAACAGCTGCCAGCTCAGTTTAAAATGCCCGACATGGCCAAGTTTAATGGGAATGGAGACCCAAGAATCCATCTGCAGCAATATGTCTCAGTCATGAGTTCAGTGGGCCTATCACAGCGCCAAGTCCAAAAGATGTTTGGGATGTCACTTGAGGGGGCACCTGTGGTTTGGTATCATAGCCTTGAGAAGAAGGTTAAGGAAGATTGGAGGGAGCTAGCTGATGCTTTCTTAAAGCAATATGTCACGGACCTGGAGATTGACTTGTCACTCCGTGACTTAGAAAATATCAAGCAGAAGCCGGAGGAAAATTTCAAGGAATATGTGGACGCTGGAGGAGCCAGCTTCTGAAGATGCAGACCCGGCCCTCAGAAAGGACCAGATCAAAATGATCATCAAGGGCACCAAGCCCTCTATTTATGGCAAACTGAGGAGAATGACTTCGATGATTACTGATTTTCGACAGCTGAGGGAGACAGTTATGGATATTGAGGAGGAGGAAGCCGAGAACAGAAAGTTTTATGGACAGAACAGAAGGAATATTGGGGGACATTCAGGGACTTGCCTGCTACTGCTACTGCTGAGGTCACTGCCATTAAGAACAGACGATTTTCTAACCTTGGTAAGCCTCTTTCAAAGGTATTCGAAAAGCTGAAGGCGCAAGGACTCTTAAAACCTTTGGAACCTAGGCCCATTCCAAATCATGTGCCACCTCACATGAACTTAAACTTATACTGTCACTTCCACCAAGAAAAAGGCCATGACACCGACAACTGCGCCCGCCTCAGACATGAAATCCAAAACCTCATCGATGCCCATACAATACCCGACCCAGAGAAAGAACAACCCAATACACACAGAAACCCCCTACCAAATTACCACTCCGCCCCACCACCATGATAACCTTTTGCTTTCTTGAAACCTTTGTCCTCTGAACCCTCAACCACCAAGCTTCTCATATGGGGATAAGGGATAACAATGGTGAAGAACCATGGGCTGAAGAAGAAGGCACTGTTGTTTCTCCTAGTTTATCTTGCACTTTTAATAAAGACATTGATTTTGTTTACCTGTTCGAACGTTTCCTCAACAATAATAAAGGCGATCATTTCGTTTATCTGCCTAAGACTATTACTTTCAAACTTGCAACATGAGTGTGTTCAATCTTGGTAATGTGATGCTCAGAACGTAGGGAATCCTCAAAAGAAGCAAGCAGAAAAGATAAGTTAGCCATTCAGGAATTGGGAAATGGAGACAGTGGGACTGTTAGACTTGGAAAGAAACGGGTTCCTGGAACAAATCAGTGTAGACAGATGGAAATGGTACTTTCCCTAAGAGAAGAATGGTCATCAATGGAATTGACGGAAGACCTAACCCAACGGGATGGGAAACTCATTCACGCATGCATGCATACACGTAACATATTTTGCATTCCTTTTTGTGTTTTGTGTTTGTTTTGTGTTCACAGGTTTTGAAGAAGAAAGAGAGAAAGCGGCAAATGAAAGCCAGTCAGAAGCATCAATATAACATCAGCGGTTTAGGGACGAATCCCAGGGTTGAGGCCCATATCAGTATCAGTTGGGGTTGAGGCCCATATCAGTATCGGTCTAGGGGCGAGGCCCACCTCAGTACCAGTTCAGGGCCGAGGCCCACATCAGTATCAGCTTGGGGGCGAGGCCCACATCAGCATCAGTTTAGGGGGACCCACATCTGCATCAGTTTTTGGGGGCGAGGCCCATATCAGTATCAGTTTAGGGATGAGTCCCAGGGTCCAAGGCCCACATCAGCAGTAGTTTTTGGATGCGTCCCAGGGTCGATGCCTACATCAACAGCAGTTTTGGGATAAGTCCCAGGGTCGAGGCCCGCACATCAGTATCACTTTTGGGGATGAGTCCAAGGGCCGAGGCCCACATCAGTTTCAGTTTTAGGAATAAGGCCTAGGGAATAAAGCCCACATTCAATACAGTTCAGGAACAAAGCCACACAGTCAGCTCAGATCAGAGAACAAAGCTCAAGGGGAAGAAAGCCTCATGTCAGTATAGTTCGGGAATAAAGCTCGGGAGGAATAAAGCCTCATGTCAGTATAGTTTGAGAACAAAGCTCAAGGGGAAGAAAGCCTCATATCAGTATAGTTTGAGAACAAAGCTCAAGGGGAAGAAAGCCTCATGTCAGTACAGTTCGGGAATAAAGCTCGGGAGGAATAAAGCCTCATCTCAACACAGTTCGGGAACAAAGCTCGGAGGAATAAAGCCTCATCTCAACAGTTCGGGAATAAAGCTCGGGAGGAATAAAGCCTCATCTCAACACAGTTCGGGAACAAAGCTCGGAGGAATAAAGCCTCATCTCTCAACAGTTCGGGAATAAAGCTCGGAGGAATAAAGCCTCATCTCAACACAGTTCGGGAACAAAGCTCGGAGGAATAAAGCCTCATCTCAACAGTTCGGGAATAAAGCTCGGGAGGAATAAAGCCTCATCTCAACACAGTTCGAGAATGAACAAGCGGGAACGGCAATCCAAGAATGGAGCAGAGTTCAAGAATGAACAAGCCGGGAATGGCACTCCAGGAATGGAAATACAGTTCAGGAATGAACAGGCCGAGAATGGCACTCCAAGAATGGAAGCACGGTTCGGGAATGGACCACCTCACGGTAACAGTTCGAGAATGGACACCTCACAGTAACGGTTCGGGAATGGACCACCTTACAGTAACGGTTCGGGAATGGACCACCTCACAGCAACGGTTCGGGAATGGACCACATCACAGCACGGTTCGGGAATGAACCAGGGGTCGCAGCACCTCACCATCCAAATCAACTCAACTCAACACATGGTAAGTCAAGTGGCAGCTGGCGAGCCAGGTAAGTGAAAATGCATTGCATAACTTTGATAGGATTGTCACTGTTGCACATTACACAAGTCCCATCAAAGTGGGGGCGACTGTAGGCACTGCATTTTTACACATAAGTCCCTATGATGAGTCTCATTTTGGAGACACTACCTTTTAAGTCACGGAGGTCACGGAAAACGGACATCGGAAGGGGGAATTCAGAATAAACAAGTTCACTGTCTTCGTTGGTGCTGCGTTCGTTACTTCGTTCGAACGTCAGGCAGATTGCGGACGTTCGTGCCGCGTTCGAGGAAGCGTTCGAACGGTGTCGGTAATTCTGGTTTTGCTGCTAGCCTCGCACCCCAGCCCAATTAGCCCCCCAAAGCCCATAAAACACATCCCAAATTAAATAAATAAATATTAACTAAATAAGATAATGATTAATTAATTAAATAATTAAATAAAACATATACCAAACATAAATAAACAATTACCAACTTAAACTAAAATCATGCCTAATTAAAATCAATCAACCAATTATATTCCCAATCAAATATATATTATTCCTAACTTAAAATATTGTATGCCTAATCAACACAAACTAAATATTCAACCTTCCTAATCTAAACCAAATCAAATCCCTTGCTTTCCTTGTCCAACACCAAATCAAATCCTCCCTTTAATGCCAATCCCTTCCTTGTGAGACAAGGTGAAGCCCTAGCCATTCTCTATATAAACAACAACCCTCCAAGGCATTCCCTCCCCCCCTAGAGTTGCACGCCATTAGAAGAAAAAGAAGAAAAGAATTCCAACAACCCCTAACCTAGCCACCCTCTCTGGACTCTCTCTAATACACGCCCTAACTCACGCCATCCACAGCCTTGACCTACACCCTAAAACAGCCAGTAATCCCCCCTGAAACAGCCGCATATTAACCCTCACAACACTCCTAAAACACACCCAAAACAGTCCCCTAAATTACCAAAAAAACAGTAACCAAAACATCCCAAAACAGTAACTAAAATACAGCAGCAAAACAGTAGCAACGGCAGCGAATCGGAGTCAAAAGCAGCAGCAAAAGACGGAGAACGACAACTCAAAACAGTAAGACAACGAACGAGAACAGTGAACCAGTGAACCGGAAGAGTTGCGGAGCATCCACCCTTCCGACGATCGTGTACCGTACATCCGAGAGGTGATTTAAAAGGTTAGACCTGAGGGTATTTTTCACACTTATTTCTATTTAATTTCTGGTCATTTACTTTGATTATATTTTCTGTATTTGTGGCATTTGTTGTGTATATGATGCATGTTGTGGGTATTGGATGAATAAAAGAGTGTCGCCTCTTGTGGTATATAGGATGGAAACCCAGACGTAAATTCCGTAGCCGAATCCGAATGGACGGTAGTGCGGTCTGTACTTGGGATACAACTCCACGTATCACTTGAGTAAACGGCACCCTCTCTTGTTTTGTGTTGCTTTGGGTTCTTTATTTCTCGTCACTTGAATTCTGTATGTTGTTTATTTATGCATAGTTCAATCGAGCACATGGGCTTAGTAAGTGGAATGAAAGATCCCCTATGGGGAGGGTTAAAGCCCTTACCACGATGCTTTGCCGCGCCGGTTGATGTGTGTCCGGTTGAATGCAAGATATGCTCAATCGGGCATACTTAGTTTGATATTATTGTCTTTATGTTTTTATGCATAGTTCAATCAAGCGCATGGGCTTAGTAAGTGGAATGAAAGATCCCCTATCGGGAGGGGTTAAAGCCCTTTACCACGATGCTTTGCCGCGCCGGTTGATGTGTGTCCGGTTGAATGCAAGATATGCTCAATCGGGCATACTTAGTTTGATATGATTGTCTTTATGTTTTTATGCATAGTTCAATCAAGCGCATGGGCTTAGTAAGTGGAATGAAAGATCCCCTATGGGGAGGGGTTTAAAGCCCTTACCACGATGCTTTGCCGCGCCGGTTGATGTGTGTCCGGTTGAATGCAAGATATGCTCAATCGGGCATACTTAGTTTGATATGATTGTCTTTATGTTTTTATTATGCATGGTTCAATCAAGCGCATGGGCTTAGTAAGTGGAATGAAGATCCCCTATGGGGAGGGGTTTAAAGCCCTTACCACGATGCTTCGCCGCGCCTCGTATTTACTATTCGTCATTTATGTATTGCGTCTTTTCATGCATCAGGTCTGTTCCCGTTCGAACGCGTTTACGAACGCAACTAGAACGCGCATGTATTTTGCCTTATCATGCATCAGGTCTTATTTCCGTTCGAACGCGTTCACAAACGCCATACGAACGTGAGCATTCTGTTTCATTTCCGTTCGAACGCGTTAACAAACGCCACACGAACGTGAGTATTCTGTTTCATTTCCGTTCGAACGCGTTAACAAACGCCACACGAACGTGAGCATTCTGTCTCATTTCTGTTCGAACGCGTTTACGAACGCTACTCGAACGAGAACCTTCTGTTTACCGTTCGAACGTGTCTACGAACGCTACACGAACGCACACGGTAAACAGATCCTCTTGCATCACATTACGACATGTCCATCTTAGCATATGGTTACCCCTTTGTACGCTATGCATTTGTATTACCTCTCTAGCTGTCTATTTCTGTTATGCGCCTACAATATCATTCGTCGTCATTTTGATTTCCGTTATATTACACGCAAGTGTTACCATGACTATTTATGTTTATATTTACATGAATGATTGAATTCTTATGACGTTATGTGCTTGTTGTTGCAAAAGCCTATTTTTGAGCATGTGAATTTGGCAATAAGATTTGGTTTCATGTATGTTAGATGTAAACTATACTTTTAAGCATGTGAATCTAGGATTGTGTTGCACTTGGAAATATATGTCATAGGCTTGGTTGGATTATTGCATAAATCTTTACATTACAAGTTGCATAAGTAAGGGACCATTCCGAACCCAATGGTTTGAGGTCTTCCCTTGCGAGGGGTGAGTACGGCCTTAAATCTTTGTCCCGGTTCACACCGGGTGGCGACTCCATGTTATTTCATACTTCCCAACTAGGCCGCGAGCCTAGAACAGCGTCGTCAAGTTCTGTTGCCCACACTTACTCAAGCGCAACGGTGGAAATATGTGTTGCCAATATCTCTTTAGCAATAATTGATAAAACATGATATATATTTTGATGTCGGTTCCACCATTCAAGGATTTTAAATTTTTTACTAACAAAACTTTCAGTAGGAAACTCGAAATTTGTAGATAAATAATTATCTAATTCGGGGTTATTAGTTGTCGTATCCCTAACTTTTTTATTTCGTTGCAGTAACCAACGATCCCCTGCACTAAGTCTTGTTTGAATTACTGGTTCGCTACTACTAGATTCACCTAATGTTCCTAAGTTATATCTTACAATATAATCATTAAATAACTCAATTAAATCATTTCTTAATCTCACTATTATTCTTGTAATATCAATATCATCTAATATTCCTAAATAACCATAGTAAGCTTGTAAAGCATTATTCAAACCTTCTAATTTAAATTTAGGATCAAAAACAGCAGCAATAAGATAAAGTAAAGGAATTTCTCTAAAATAATTCAATCATTTTACCTTCATAACAGTAATGGCTTCTAACAAAACAATATCATTAGGATCGTTACTTTTAATATGTTCATCGAGAGTACCAACAATATTCAAACTTTTAAGAAGAAATAAATGTGATGTAGGATAATAAACTCCGCTAAAAATTAAAGTAGCATCATTAAAAACTTTTAAAATTTCTAAAATTTTTTCACAAATATCTCATTGACTAGAAAAAGTGTAATATTTTGAACATGTTGAGAAAAAAAACTACATAATGCACTTTATATTGTAATGCTTGACATAAAAGAAAATAAGTTGAATTCCAACGTGTTGGAACATCTCTTGAAAATTTAATCGGTTTAATACCATTTATTTTACAAAACTTGGCACATTCTCTCCTAACTTGAGAATATGATCAAATATAATTAAGTGCTGTCTTAATAGGATCAATGAAATGTGATAATTTTTCTAGACCATCTTGAACACATAAGTTAATGACATGTGCAACGAATATGAAAAAACCGACCCCCTAAATTTGCTTGACATATTTATTTTAAATCATTGATGGATGCAGTATTTGCAAATGCATTATCAAATCCAATTGTTAAAATTTTATCTACTAAACCATATTCATAAAAAATTACCTTCATCATTATATAAATATTTTGTGCAGTATGTTGTTCATCAAAAATTCTAAATGCAATAAGTCATTTTTGCATGGTAAATGATACATCAATCCAATGACAAGTCACACCCATGTATGAGTGTGTTCGCCAATGGTCACTCCAAATATCAGAACATATAGAAATACGACCTTTAAAATCTTTAAATATTTCATTTAAAATAATTTTACCATCTTTGTATAATTTAAAAATATGACGGTTTGTTGTGTTTCGAGTCATTCTACATGCAGCATGATTTAAAACATTATGCACGTAATTAGTAAAATGAAGTTTTTCACCAAAGCTTAAGGAAAGATGTGCCATACAAGTTAATTTCGTAAATTTTTCTCTATTTTTTGCATCAGAATATTTAAATAAATCTACAGCACTCGTACCTCTACTAGATGATGCGTACCTGGCCATTTGAGTTTGCGTCGTATCAAGTCCAAGTTCAACCGCATGATGTCTTTCCATGTGCTTGATCATGTTACCGTATCCACTAGAAAATTTATAGGAAACCCCACAATGGTTGCATACTTCTTTTGAATCTTCATCGGTATCGTCTAAATGAAAATGAATTTTGAAAATATCTGAGGAACGAGACTTAACTTCTCTTCTCAGTGATTGTGAACCGACACTAGGGCCGCTCTCTTGGGTTGACATATTTGACATTATGCTCTCAGATGAGCTTGTCATTTTTTGTTTAAGAAATAAGTAAGAAGAATAAGAAAATTGAGAGTGATAATAACTAATTTGTTATTATAAATGAGAGAATTGAGAATAAGAGAATTGTAGGAATTGAGAGAGTTGAGAAATTGGTGTGTTGAAATAATGAAAAATGACCCATATTTATAGAATTTTAGAATCTTTTTTGATACCGAAAATACCCTTAAAAATAACCGTTTTATTACCGTTATTAGGGGTATATTAGGAATTACAATAACCTTTTTTTTTGCCGTTGGCCTTTTTTTTATTTAGGGGCAGGGAGCCGTTGGGGAGGGTTCCTATTGGAACGCTACGGTTCCAACAGGAACCCTACGGTTCCAACCGGAACTGTACGGTTCCGGTTGGGGGTGGAACCCCAATCGAACCGGTCCATTACGGTTCCAGTTCCGGAACCGAAACCGGAATCGGTTGAAACCGGAACTGTCCGGTTCAAACCGGTTCGGTTCCGATTCCAAACCGGAACCGTGGCCGGGTCTACCTTGTAGGTTGATTCACTGGGCGGTAACAAGTATTTTCTTACTTTCATTGATGATGCTTCTCGGAAAATATGGATGTATTTGCTCAATACGAATGATCGGGTCATGAATTAGTTCAAGTTGTTCCACGCCATGGTGGAGTGTGAAATAAGGAAGAAGTTGAAGTGCCTCCGCACAGACAATGAAGACGAGTACAGTTTCAGGGAGTTCGATGCCTACTACAGGAGACACAACATTCGATATGAGAGAATTGTTCCACACAACCCACAACATAATGATGTAGCTGAAAGAATGAACCGCACTATTATGGAGAAATTCAGAAGTATGACCAGTATAGCTAAGTTGCCAAAACCATTCTAGGGAGACGCTGTTTGTACCGCCTGCTACCTGATCAACATATCACCATATGTACTGTAGAATTTTGAGATTCAGGAGAAAGTGTGGTCTGATAAAAATCTCTCCCACTCTCACCTTAGAGTATTAAACTGTTTAGCCATTGCACATGTATCCAATGAGCTTAGGCAGAAGCTCGATACAATGACAACTTCATGTATATTCCTCGGCTGTGAAGATGAAGAATTTGGATACATACTATGGATCCGGAGGAAAAGATGGTCATCAGAAATCATGATGTAGAGTCTCTTGAAGACCGGACAATAGAAGATATTGAAAAGCCTAAGATGTCTTCCAATTCCAGTATCGACAGAAATCCGGACCCAACACTAGCATAATTGACCACAGATAGGGTGCACAATGAAATTTCAGAAGCATAACTAGAGGAGGCAGATAAGGATTTCGAGCAGGGGGAGACATAGCCCGCTCCATCGAAAGCTATAGAAGAGAGTGTTGAGCAAGGGGAGCCGCAACCCGCTCCACTAGAAGTTACAAGATCATCCACATATTTGGATGATGACAGACCTCCTGAAACTAGTGGACCTCAGACGAGAAGATCTGAGCGAGACAGGATTCAATCAACCAGATATCCGAGGTCCAAATATATTATGTTCACTGATGACGGAGAGTCAGAGAGTTTCCCACAAGGTAAGAAGACACTAAGGAATAAATAGGTGAAGAAACATGGCAGTGGAAATATGTTGTGCAGAGACACAATGAAGTGTGTTGTGCAGAGACACAGTGAAGTGTGTTGTGTAGAGACACATCCGACATGTTAACAAATGTGGTTACACAAGATAAGCTAGAGCTGTGCAGAGACATATCGGAAATAGCTATCAGATGAAAATCGTTTCAAATGCAGTTGGAGGGAGAGAATTGATAAGAATCTAACATGCATTTGTTACAACCACCATTAATCACTTAATGATTTTGGTATAACCACCATTAACCACTCAATTAGTGGATAATTATAGAAACTACTATACTAATTGTGTTGAGTTAGAAGGCAATCAATTGCCTATAAATTGAGCTCTCATTTGTGAGTTCATGCATCTTAAAAATATTAAGTTTCATGTTAAAAGAACTTAGAGAGTGAAGTGTGAGATGTTTTTATAACAAAATTTGTAATCATTATAAATTCTATTCTTTTAGTAATAGAAAGAATCAGTTTTTCCTCATAAACACTCTTCAGTGATTAGAAAATCACAACATGAAGACGAAAAATCAAAATGAAAACCCTTGTCGAAGTATTTATATGCTCTCTCTTCAGTTTATTTGGTTTTGGGAATAATAAAAACTTCAATAAATCAATTAACCTTTCATATTCCGTATTCTCTTTTTGCTATTTATGTTGGAACATGAGTAGAGGAATACCTTGAATCAATGAATAAGTCTACAATATCGAATAAAAAATTAAGGATAAGGAAGGTAAAAAAACTTAATCTCACCCACCGATGATAAAGAAGATATTTGGGAGAGTAATAGCTGTTAGAGTGTATGTCCTAAAATCAGTTATGAATGTCATGATTTAAGATAAAATATATTTTAATACAGTTTATTATTTATTTAATAAAAGATATTTATTTTCTACACATCTTTACATCCATATTTTATGTGTATGTCCCGAGACATTATGACAAATAAATATCGTTAATCCAAAAGATGTTTGTGATTATGAGAGTCAACAATATTTATATATGTCTCAAATTAAGTTCTTGGTAAAATATGATTATTATACAAGACGGTAATATATCACTCGATCAATATTATTGTGTGTTGCTCAAATTGACATTTAATGTTAACAGAATCGATGATGAGCCTTATATCATAAGGATACAAACGATATATGTTTTCAGTAGTAGAATGAAATATCGAACACGACCGCAGAAGCGTAAGATAATATGGTAATATTATCTTGGGTCATTGATCTTTATAATAATACATAAGCGTCATTATTTCCTCTGACCTGAGATCACATGGTGACTTGTGCAATAGTACTCATGGTTCATTAATATATCTTAATTTGATTATCCACGTCCTTTGAATAAATATTAGATGGTCTTGAGCGATTAACATACGAAGTCACGTGTGATTCAAGAAGGGATCCAATAGCTTTGATAATAAAAGTTAGAGATGTTCCAAGGAAGGTCAAGTTGTGGATATAAGTCTTTGGACAAAGCAGTCGATATCTTAGAGATATCAAATCCACAAAGATTGAGTTTTTAAAGATGTCGAGTAGAAATGATTTGACCTGACCATAATCCCAGACTTGATAAGGAACATAAATATAGGAAGGAATGAGATGACATGCTTGAAGTGTATTTTAACTGGTTCATATGTTTTCACACTTCATTCATCGACTAGAGACCATGACATGTTGCTAGGCGTTTACCCATGGTGTGTGGGATATCATAGAGATGAAATATTAAAGAGTTAATATTATTACACTGCTACTCGATAATGAACCTAGGACGGTCGCACAAATATAGTTCTTGCTTATGTTATTAATTCGACGATGTTGTTTAAAAATTAATAAATGATTATTTTGGAAAAAATAAATCTTTCTAATAAGATTAGGATAATCAGAATATTTCAGAAATATTAATTTAATTAATATATTTGAAATATAAAATTAGCTTTAATTGTTAAATTTAATTAAAATATAATTTTAATTAATTGTTAATTAAAATATAATTTTAATTAATTGTTAATTAAAATTAAGGAAGTGAATAATTAATTATTAGGTTAATTAATTATTGGATTAAGATAATATTTAATCTGTTGAGCCTTAACTTAGTAGACTAATACCCTATTTAGTTATGATATAATTGGAAATAGAAATCTTATTTTATTAAGAATCCGGAACAGGAGACTGTTTTGGAAAGAAGCCCACGTGAGCAAACCAGCCAATACTCGTGAAAGCCATCCAACACAAGAATAGCTCATTTGAGAACAAATCAGCGGCATCAAAACAGCACAGCCCTGCCTTGATTCAGAAAGACAGGCCACAGATCAAGCCCACTTAACACCCAGCTCACCAATTAAAGACACCAGACCACTTCAGCCCATGCCCAGAAATCAGTCCAAACAACTACTAACTCACGCTCCCAACCCACGAAAATGACTTCCAGAAATTATCAGGCCATGAAACATAGCTCAAAAGGCTAAGATTCAGCCCACGCCCATAAACAAGCTCACTTTAATCCAAGATTCTAGTGAAAGCCACAAAACTAGGCCATCAAAGCCAACCCACTATCAAAATATCGGTTCATGCTGTTCTGTTTCGTGAAGTATAATCATTTCATGAAAAGAAACTTTTCAATTTTTCCTATCATATACTGTCCTGTGTCCCCGATAGCATGTTGCAATTTTAGAAGGGCAAAAATGAAAAAAAAAACAATTTACAATTTAATTTACACAATCGAAGTGTTTGCCAACATCGAACAAATATTTACTTGCATCATAGTCACAGAGTAGATGAATCTTTGTGTTGGGAGAAAAGAAAGGAGATGGAAGAAATTTTGTCCTTGATAGTACTCAAAATTTGAGTGGCAGAAGGCCTGAGAATGGGGGGCTGGCGAAGGCAAAGAGCAGAAATGGAAAGCATTGCCCTGGCTTCTTCCCAGTCAAAGTCCCCGGCAAGTCGTGGATCCACCACTTTTGTAGCTTCATCCTTGAGCATGGATCCCGCTATGGAAGTCAACAGCTGACCATTCTCGGGGCAAAAGGCCTCCATCCCCGTTACAAGTTCCAAAAGGATGACTCCAAAGCTGTAGACATCATTCTTGGTTGAGGTTATTCCGGTCCTTAAGTAGTGAGGATCTGTGTAACCTAGAGAACCTATCATCACTTGCTTCATGTTCATCCTCTGTGGAAGAACTGCAGAAGAAAATCCCATCTTTGCAGAACCAAAATCGCAGAGCTTGCAATTGAGATGCTCGTCCAAGAGGATGTTTGATGCTTTGATGTCACCGTGCACGATATGAAGGGTGCATCTCTCATGCAAATACTCAATTGCTTGCGCAAGTTGGAAGGCTATGACCATGCGGCTCCTCCAAGGAAGTACTACTGTTTCCCTTTCTAATTCGCTCCTCCCAGTTCCATGGAGCTTCTCTTCCAAGGTTCCGTTAGACAGGTACTCAAACACAAGGACACCTTCATCTGTACGCACGGAGCCACTAATTAATTAATAATTTTACCCCAAAATTAAGGAGAAACGAAACCAAATAAAATTAAACCTCGATCTGAGCTAGGACAGGTACGTACCTGTATCGTCACAGTATCCAATAAGCTTGACAATATTGTCATGGCAAAGGCGGAGCAGGATATCAAGTTCCTGCTTGAAGATCTGATTGAGACGATCACTCCCATTCCCAACATGGATCTTGATTGCTCCATTATCATAAGTTGAATCATTCAAGCGAGCCAGGTAGACGTTGCTAAACCCTCCTGATCCAATCACCTGCGAGAAATTCTTGGTTAACCTATCTATGTCACCCCAACTGTATTTCTTTACAGAGCAGGAATCATTAATGTCATGATCAACGACATCAACTTGATTAGTGAGTTTTCGATTGCGTCTAAATATTTTTATTCTGAACAACTTGGAGAAGAAGGCCATGACGAGGGCAATGACAATTCTAGGGTCTACCGTCGGTGGATTTTAAAGGAGATGTCGGCGGTGGGTGAGGGTGAGGGTGAGGAAGAGACGCACAAGGTTCGTTGACAACAAAAGAAAGCGACAAGGGATGGACCACCCACACCCACAGGCACAGGCCGAGTTATTAATTAAGTAGTATAGTTTTATTTCATATACATTTATCAAATGTCAGATTCTAGGAGCCAGAATCCCACACCGACAGCCCCTTTATTGATTCTTTCAGTCAGATGAGTTGAATCCTCCTGTCTTATCATATGATTTATCAAAATAAATTTGACTTTCCCCCCTCAACTATTGAAATCATTTTCTTTAAGAGTTGTTTTTATTAAAACTAATATTTTTATTGTGAAAGTGGAAACTTCTCTAAATTATATATAAGAGTGGCAATTTGGGTCAGGATTCGTTTATTCGTTCGATTCGATTCGCTTTAAAGCGAATACGGGTTTGGAAAAATGGATTCGTTTAATAAATGAGTCAATTTGATTCGATTCGTTTAATAAACGAATCGAATACGAATTTAAGCTCATTGATTCGTTTATGATTCGTTTTATTATTTTTATTTACTAGTTCTTGTTAATTTTCAATTAAGATTCGAAAAATTATAGCTAATTATCATAGAAAAAGTAATATTTTTGATATTTGGTGAGATATTTTTAGTAATTATATTAATTACGTATTTTATATGTATATATTTATGAATAATTAATGTAAATCAAGTGTGGTAAATTATTTTATTAAATAATATGATTAACTAAACGAATAAACGAATATTCGTATTCGATTCGTTTAATAAATGAATCGAATACGAATCATGATATTAGGATTCGTTTAATAAACGAATCGAATACGAATCCATCACATTTTGATTCGATTCGTTTAGGATTCGATACAAATTCGATTCGTTGATTCGTTTTGTCACCCCTAATTTTATATATATATATATATATATATTGAAATTGTTGGAAATCCTGTCGTCAAACCACATCTTCCGGGTTTAAGCGAAGCAAGTAAAATCTATGTCCCAGACTCTTACAAAAAACGCACTCTCTAGATTCGAACTCAGAACCTCAAGATGAGATCATAAATTCTACATCATCAATTCACGTCCCTTAGAGACGTGTGAATTAAATATGATGGCATGCCAACTCCAAAACAGAGAATTCCCTTTTCAATTTAAAAGAAATATAAAAAGATGATTCCCCAGATTAATATGGGCCAATTGTTAGACCTAGTGGTGTTCGCGGTGCAGTTTGGGTCGGTTTTTTCGTTTTTCACTTCAAACCCCGTGGGTTGGCGGTTTGGGAAATTATAAACTGAAACCGTAAATTTGATAAGGAAAACCGCGGCGGTTCGGGTTGGCGGTTCAACGGTTTGGGTGGTTCGGGTTGGCGGTTTGGATTATAAATTTTTTAAAGGAAATTTTGTGTGTTTTCACATAATAATTGAAGAGAAAAATACCTAATTTTCATAAAATAATATCTAATTTGAATGCGGATCGGCGGTTTAGGCGGTTCGGGTCGCGGTTCGAGTCCAAATTTACGGTTTTGAGCGATTCGGGTCGCGGTTGGGTCAAAACCGCACACCGATCCGAAATTTGCGGTTCGATTCCGATTGACCCGAAATCATTTTTAATTTTTTTTTCAAACCGCGCGATACTGTTCGGGTCGGGTTGCGGTTCAGGTCGAGTTGCGGTTTGACCCGAAACCGTGATCACCCATGGTTAGACCTTTCAACTTGCATATATGTGCCTGGTGCATAATAGTCAAATAAATAACCTTTACTTTGGACTTTTTACTATTATTATATATTAAATGTAAAAAAAAAAAATTTAATTAATATCGTACATTTAATTATAGTTTTCCAGGTAATACAATTTCTTTAATATTTTTTCAAATAAACAAATATGACTTCTAGCTTATTTATTTTATAACTTTTTATTGATAAAGAATAAATCTCTTAGTGCAAGTATAGATTTTGCTAGCTTAGTAACACTTCTATAATTGACTTAATATCTTGAACTTATATGAATAACTAAGTGAGAGTTAATGAAGAATGTGAAAAATTAAACATTAATAATAAATTTGAAATAAATACATATTTATAACAAACTTTTAATCATTAATAATATAAGAAAACAAAGAGTTGGGAAAATGAAAGGTGTTAGATTGAAGAATATGAAAAGTTAAAAAAATAATAAGTTATTTGAAACGATATGTATTTAATTAATATATTTTTAATAATTAATAATTTTGAAAAACGAAAAGTTTGGAGGATCTAAGAAAATAAAATATTAGTGGTGGAAGAATGTGAAGAATTATACATTAAAAATTTATTTTAAATATTAAAAATTTATTTTAAATATTAATAAATCATACGTCTACATAAACAATCTTAAAGATGAAGACGTTTATGTGGATAATCTAAAAAAAAAAAAGTATTTCTGAAATGTTATATAATATATAAATTTGATCTGTCTAATTATACAATTTTAATACCCATCAATTTAATCTTATGAGATGTTTTAAAAAGAAAAATACTGAATTTATATCCTTCCACCCAATTTTAATAACATACGGTTGACAGTTATTGTACTAAATTCCTCAATTATCCAAATAAACTCACACTAGCCTTGAACGATTTTGATTCCTCAAGACATCCAGATAAGATTTGTCCCTAAGCTCGCGAGCCAACCGACCTTAGAGGTATTCTTCTTCTGCCACTCTTCTAAACAATGAAGGTGTACTTTCAGAGATCAAACTAGATGCCGGATATATTTCACTATCATATCTCGGTAGATAAAATGACCCAATGGAAAGTCTTTCTTCTACAGAGTTTACAGTTGCACGATGCTCAATACTACTGTATGTCCCATTGGTTATAATCTGCCATGTTAAAATTCACAAATTAAATCACATGAACTAGCTTATATAAATGCCAAGTTTAAGTTTAAGGTAATTCATCATGCAATATTTGTTAGGGTTGGTTCTCAAAATGCCAATCCGGATGATATTTATGTCCGATTTATGAATAAGATCAATGTTTTTTTTTCTTCATAATATTACTTATTTAATGATAGCATCTCTTTTCTTTTATATACATATTCGATCTAATTACGATTAGATTGAGACTAAATCTGATTTAGTGATACATGTATATTAGACAAAGACCTTAGGATTTACAACGTAGTGCGCAGTTACAACATAGTTTGTAATTGACATTGGGAAGCGTCACTATAAGTTGTATATCCTTAAATAAAGTTTCTGGTTAAGATTTATTAACACGGGTCGGTTAGTAAAATCCGCTGAAACGAGTATATGTCGTATATCGTGACTTGATCCGATGGTTTATGGCTAGAGATTTTAACTCTATTGAGTAAACTTCCAATATTTCTCTACAAGAAAAAGGAAAATATTAGAAGATTCAGAAATAAATTTTTCTTCCCTTTGTTTGCAAATTAAAATCATTAACTTGAGTTACAGATACACCGGAGAGGAGAACCTGAAGGGAAGAGGGAGCTTAGTAAATAAGTGTGGTTTCCTCAGAAGGGTTGGAAGAGTGACAATGATAAAAATGTCAACCCAATCAAGTTTCTGTTCCTCAGATACAACAAATGCTTGTCCAAATCCTTCTATATCTCCTGGATTCTGCCAATATTTTTTCTTTTCTTCCATACTTAAAATTAAAAAATTCCTGAATCTCTTTCTTTACTTTTTCTAGAATTGTAAAACAATGCAATGCAAAAAGAAATATTAATGTCATGGTATTTATTCCCTAATTAAGATATTGACATTCCTTGTGTGAACTTGTGACTTTTTATTTAGACTATTGGAATTATAAATATCTTCCTAGCCTAGGTATTATCCTTTATTAAGGATTATATTTATATTTTAGGGTGAATATTATGGCAATGGATTAACCTTATTGAAAAATGTTTAGGAATTCTCTTGATCATATGGAAAGTGGTAAGCTTTGCCAGAATCATATAAATAGATGGGGTATTTCACACATTGAAGTATCCATAGACATAGAGAGAAGCAGAATTTGCGCATACCCTAGAAAGCCGGAGAGGCTGCGAGTGAAGAGAAAAATGGTCAGGGATGCCGCACATGCTTCAGTGACGTCGTAGATTATTTGTTTATCAATGTGTTCTTCATCTAGTCTTTGAATAAGAGATTCTTTGATTATGCCAAGTACCAGTGAACAGTGTAAATTGAAAATCTGCGAATTTAGCTAAGTTTAATTCTACAGGGAGACAAAGAATTGTAAGTATATTTTGGGTTATTTTGTTGTGTGAGGAACGGCAATGCCGAATACAGCGGAACGCGCCCGAGATCAAATCCCGAGCGAATAATTTTTTTTTTCTTTTTTTCGGCATTAAGCCTAAATTAATGGCAAATTTTTTTATCAACTTAAAATTTTTCAATGCATCAAAAATTACCATAAACATAATTAAAATTTTCAACATACTCAAAATATTTATCAACTCTTGACAAAACTTTCCAAGCAATAAATTAATTTTCCAACTCTTGGAAAAATTAATCCAAGCTAACAAAATAATTTTCCAACACTTACAAAATTACTCCAAGCATATTACATAATTTCAAACTCTTGAAAATTACTCCAAGCATATAAAAATTTCTATATCAACTATATATCAATTATCATACACTTCAATGCTCATAATTCCTCACATACATACTTCCAATTTATCCAACAAATTCACAAAAAATTTTCTCAACAATAATCATCAATAAATCTAATAATGAATTTACAAATTAAATTTACCAACAAGTTTTGCCAATGATCATTTCCTTCAAGCTTTTCCAAATCTTCCAAGCTTTGAGCTTTCTTCAAATTTCACCAAATTAAGTTCTCAAGAACAAGTCTTGGTGATCAAAAGATGGTTTGATCACTCAAGAGTAACAACCAACTATTCCCCAAAATTCAACTCTTGAACCCTGTTGACGGTGGATTTTGGTCTCAGGGTAATACAGGAATATCACCTCCGAGGGAATCCTCCTCCAACTGTGAATTTGTTTGGTTATGCGGGAAACCAAAAAAAAACTTAGCGGAAAGCAAGAAAATACGCCAATCAGACAAGGTGATTTAACGTGGTTCGGTGGATTTTGGGATCCGACCTACGTCCACGGACAAGAACTGGGTGGTACTTTTTATTACTCAAATACACTCCTCGGGTCTCTTCTTTGCTTTTACAAATCGGAGCTCGATGATTCTAATCCCTCACTCTTGTGATGATTTTCAGATGTCTTTTACACATGCTCTACCCTCCTATTTATAATGGTGAAGAAATCAGATTCCTATTTTGTACAAGAATTCCCAATTGGAGATGGTCTCCTTTTCCTATCATGATTCCTAGTTAAAACTATTCCCTTTTCCCATAAGGATTCCTAATCAAAACTACATTTACTTCCTTTATCCTATTAGGATATTAACTTATTACTTTACCCCATTAAAGTAGGACAACTTATCCCTTTTCCGCAAGAATAGGATGCTTTATCTTTCTGAGCACGCCTCGTCATGTGCTCGGTCTTCATGAGGTCGGTCATGATAGCCATTTGAACTGAGAATGTTGTTGTCGATCTGATAATGCCCGGTCATCCGATCTCAAGTGGTCGGTCACCTATCATCAAATGCTCGGTCTCTTACTGTATAGTGGCCGGGTCGGCTTTAATGTCTCGCCCAAGAAGGTAATTACCCTTTTTACCCCTGCTGTACTCCTTAAATAACATAGGTCCTGAAAACACCATCAACATCTGTCCCATAGTTCTCGGTAACAACGAGTTTGTGAGTTGATGCCGGGAACTATAAAAAAAGATGGTGTGCTGATCGCCTAGCTGGTGGTCGTTCCAGAAATCACAGAGAAATTGTCTTCTCCATCAACTAAGTCTTCTGTTTCTATCTTCATATCCTCGGTTATTGGAGATGCTGACCCTATTCAGAATGATTCTCCACCTCAAAGCAAATTGCTTACTTGGGTCGTTCCATCAGGAGATGAAGTTCCTCTTGTTGTCCAAACTAAAAATGACTCATCTCTTGTAATATTTGTACCAGAGATTTAGAGGTCCTGACCCCTGACTGATCCAATCTCGATTGTGAGGAGAAAATTTTTCCTCTGAGCTAACGATGATGTGCTCGGTGGCATGTGATCGTGTCTCGAGCTGTGAGAGATGCTCGGACCTGGGGGAATGTTACGTCTCTAGTCCGAAGGACTGACTCGGTGGGACGCAACCCGACCCCGAGCTGAGAACGACACTTGGACCTGAGGGAATGTTACGTCCCCAGACCGAAGGGCTGACTTGGTGGGACGTAACCCGACCCCGAGCTGAGAAAGACACTTGGACCTGGGGGAATGTTACGTCCCCAGTCCGAAGGGCTGACTCGGTGGGACGCAACCCGACCCCGAGCTGAGAACGACACTTGGACCTGAGGGAATGTTACGTCCCCAGACCGAAGGGCTGACTCGGTGGGACGTAACCCGACCCCGAGCTGAGAAAGGCACTTGGACCTGGGGGAATGTTACGTCCCCAGTCCGAAGGGCTGACTCGGTGGGACGTACCCCGACCCCGAGCTGAGAAAGGCACTTGGACCTGGGGGAATGTTACGTCCCCAGTCCGAAGGGCTGACTCGGTGGGACGTACCCCGACCTCGATCTGAGAAAGGCACTTGGACCTGGGGGAATGTTACGTCTATAGTCCGAAGGACTGACTCGGTGGGACGTACCCCGACCCCGAGCTGAGAAAGGCACTTGGACCTGGGGGAATGTTACGTCCCCAGACCGAAGGGCTGACTCGGTGGGACGTAACCCGACCCCGAGCTGAGAAAGGCACTTGGACCTGAGGGAATGTTACGTCCCCAGTCCGAAGGGCTGACTCGGTGGGACGTACCCCGACCCCGAGCTGAGAAAGACAAAGTGGTCTCGGCGAAATGAAATCCAGCCCCGAGTCGATTAATCAAGTGGCCTCGGCGGAACGAATCCATCTCCGAGCCGATTAATCAAGTGGCCTCGGCGGAACGAAATCCAGCCCTGAGCCGATTAACCAAGTGGCCTCGGCGGAACGAATCCAGCCCCGAGCACTGGTTAATCCTTGGGACTTATTCAGATGGGAATTGTATCCACCTTTGAAGCCCTACCGAATCTGGCATGGGCGTCCCTCTGCCAGACCGGCGAAAAACAAAAACAAGATTCTGGAAAATAAAATAAAAATGCGGGGGTGACTTAGCACTTATCCCAAGACAAAAACGTTTCGCAAGCATAAACAACAACATGGATGCCTCAAAACAGCGTCCCGTCTGAGGTCTCCAAAACATAATTCTGAATCTTTCAATTCAGTGTCCCGGCGAACCAGGATTCGGATCAGAAGAGCGTTTGAATGGTAAGGGCACATCCTCTACACGTCGGTTCACTGGGGAGCCTGTGTATTGTATGAGGGCTCCTCCTTACCACGCTGGAGCAGGCACACGCCACAGGGGCATAACGCATCCCCGTGCTGTGTCTCTCGCGGAACCGGATGATGAATGGATCAAAGAGTGTCCGGGATACTAAGGGTATATTCCTCCTTAGGTCCGGGATCACTGGAGCTAGCAATCGTCACAGGGGCCTCATCATCTCCCGTGCTATGCTTTCCCACAGATCCATTACATCGGGTAAGTGAGGATCAAAAGAGTGCTCGACACATTAAGGGCATGTTCCTCCTTATGTTCGGTAACACTGGAGTAAGCAATCGCCACGGGGGTATCATCCCTCCCCGTGCTATGCTTCTCATGGATCCTATGCATCGAGTATGTCCCTGAATATTCTGAGGACCCCGAGCTTGAGAGACATTTGGTTCTGGGGGAATGTTCCGTCCCCAGGCCAATAAGCATGACTCGGTGGGACGTAACCCGACCCCGAACTGTAACAAACATCGATCTCGGCGGTACAAGAGCAGACCCGAGCCGGAAAGAGGCATCGGTCTCGGCGGTACAAGAGCAGACCCGAGCCGGAAAGAGGCATCGGTCTCGGCGGTGCAAGAGCAGACCCGAGTCGGAAAGAAACATCGGTCTCAGCGGTACAAGAGCAGACCCGAGCCGGAAAAAGGCATCGGTCTCGGCGGTACAAGAGCAGACCCGAGCCGGAAAACAAATATCAAAATCATTGTGTGAGCCATAACAAACAAGCATAATCAAATGTCAACCTAAGTCAGAAGAGGTTTACTCACCTTTTTGGGATCTGTTGCCTTTCTTGCAACTCTACACTGGTCACTATAAGCAAGGCTCTTCTTAATATATCATCTCTGCATTTCAGCATTCCACGCATCCGACCGGATGACTTCCGCTATCAACTTGGTCGACCTAAGAAACCGAATGGTCTATGTACACACCGAGATAGCCTTCTTTTACCAAGTCTTCCACCTGCTCCCGCAGGTCTCTGCACCCGTCCGTTGCATGTCCTCTGGAGTTGTGGTGTATGCAATAAGCCTTTTGGTTCCTCTTGTCCGGGGAAAATCTTCTTTGGTCGGGTTCTACTAAGAGGCCTTTCCCCTGGATCTCCATGACAATTTGTCCCAGTGGTTTCTTTAGGGGAATGTATGCATCTTCCCCGACCACGTGGTTTACTTGGGTCGGCGCCCTTCTCTCTTGATTGTCTCGGTGCAGTGGTTTGAATTCTTTGTGCTTCGGGGGTGGTCTTCTGGATTCTCTTTCTGTTCGGCGGGGGGCGCCCTCTCTTGTGGTTCTTTCTCTAATGGTGCTCCCTTTTCGGGATACTTTCTCCTCGTTCTCTAACAAAACGAATTTGCGGGCCACCTCCAGGGCGGTGGCGTAGTCCGGGGTGTCTTGGATCCTTAGATGGGTCCATAGCCTTCCGACCCTCAAGGCTCCCTTCAAGCTTTCCAGGGCCTCGGGGGATTCATACCCTCCGACTTCGAGTACCATATTATGGTACCTTTCATAAATATCTTCAGAGGTTCATCGTCTCCTTGCTTCATAAGCCTTAGTTCTTCAATCGTTTTTCTGGGGACACAAGCCCCCTTGAAGTGTCGTATGAATGACTTCCTCAGTTGTGCGAAGCTGCTGATGCTTCTTGGGGCTAGGCTTCTATACCATAGAATGGCCGGTCCGGCCAGAGTTAGGGGGAATACTTTGCAGATGGCGTCCCCCGTTACCCCTTGTACCTCCATTAGTAGGACGAAATCTTCAATGTGGGTTTTGTGGTCGGTATGGCCCTTGTATGGGGTCATGGTCGGCATGTTGAATCTTTTTGGGAATTTTTCTGATTTTATTTCTTCCGTGAGGGGGGACTCATCTTGCCGTCCTGGACATCCCCTCTATTTGCATTGGGGTATACTCCCCATTTGACCAGCTCCTCCCGTAACCAAGATTTCATGCTGCTGTCTTTGTTTCCATGCCGCCCCCTGTGGTTTCTCTTCTTTCTGCTATCTCGGGAGTGGCGTTTCTCAGGGTCGGTGTCTTCTCGCACCTTTTCGGTATGTTCTTTCCCTCTTCTCCGGGTGCTGTGAGGGCTATCGTAGGAGGAGTCTGGTGATGATTTGTCATCTTCCTCCTCCCATGTGTCCTCAGTTTGGGAATCTCCTCTGCACTACCACGGATCTCACCCTGTAGGGTTCCCTCCTCCGGGGTCTGTCGTCTTCACTTGTATTGACAATTCTCTTTCCTTCTGCTATGTCGTTCCTTCGTCCGCTAGTCCCGGCCTCGAATTTTCTATCGTGTGCTCCTTCCATCCTTTCCAACCGGTACTATGGTTTTTAGCAGAGTTTGGTTTTCCTCCCTTTCTTTCCTAAGGTTTTCCTCGATCTTTTTCCATCCAATCTGCAGCCGAGCTCCCTGATGATTGTTGGTTTCCGCCTTCCGCCATTTGTCTTACTACGCGAGTTGCTTTTTGTAGGGTTCCCCACAGACGGCGCCAACTGTTGACGGTGGATTTTGGTCTCAGGGTAATACAGGAATATCACCTCCGAGGGAATCCTCCTCCAACTGTGAATTTGTTTGGTTATGCGGGAAACCAAAAACAAACTTAGCGGAAAGCAAGAAAATACGCCAATCAGACAAGGTGATTTAACGTGGTTCGGTGGATTTTGGGATCCGACCTACGTCCACGGAAAAGAATTGGGTGATACTTTTTATTACTCAAATACCTCCTCGGGTCTCTTCTTTGCTTTTACAAATCGGAGCTCGATGATTCTAATCCCTCACTCTTGTGATGATTTTCAGATGTCTTTTACACATGCTCTACCCTCCTATTTATAATGGTGAAGAAATCAGATTCCTATTTTGTACAAGAATTCCCAATTGGAGATGGTCTCCTTTTCCTATCATGATTCCTAGTTAAAACTATTCCCTTTTCCCATAAGGATTCCTAATCAAAACTACATTTACTTCTTTATCCCTAGGATATTAACTTATTACTTTACCCCATTAAAGTAGGACAACTTATCCCTTTTCCGCAAGAATAGGATGCTTTATCTTTCTGAGCACGCCTCGTCATGTGCTCGGTCTCATGAGGTCGGTCATGATAGCCATTTGAACTGAGAATGTTGTTGTCGATCTGATAATGCCCGGTCATCCGATCTCAAGTGGTCGGTCACCTATCATCAAATGCTCGGTCTCTTACTGTATAGTGTGGGCGAGATCATTAAAGCCGACCCGTCCACTATACAGTAAGAGACCGAGCATTTGATGATAGGTGACCGACCACTTGAGATCGGATGACCGGGCATTATCAGATCGACAACAACATTCTCAGTTCAAATGGCTATCATGACCGACCTCATGAAGACCGAGCACATGACGAGGCGTGCTCAGGAAGATAAAGCATCCTATTCTTGCGGAAAAGGGATAAGTTGTCCTACTTTAAGGGGTTAAAGTAATAAGTTAATATCCTAATAGGATAAAGGAAATAAATGTAGTTTTGATTAGGAATCCTTATGGGAAAAGGGAATAGTTTTAACTAGGAATCATGATAGGAAAAGGAGACCATCTCCAATTGGGAATTCTTGTACAAAATAGGAATATGATTTCTTCACCATTATAAATAGGAGGGTAGAGCATGTGTAAAAGACATCTGAAAATCATCACAAGAGTGAGGGATTAGAATCATCGAGCTCCGATTTGTAAAAGCAAAGAAGAGACCCGAGAAGTGTATTTGAGTAATAAAAAGTACCACCCAGTTCTTGTCCGTGGACGTAGGTCGGATCCCAAAATCCACCGAACCACGTTAAATCACCTTGTCTTATTGGCGTATTTTCTTGCTTTCCGCTAAGTTTGTTTTTGTTTTCCCGCATAACCAAACAAATTCACAGTTGGAGGAGGATTCCCTCGGAGGTGATATTCCTGTATTACCCTGAGACCAAAATCCACCGTCAACAAACCCTATGAAAAATAGAACTTCTACACGAAATTCAAGAACAAGAATCAACCCCTAACTCTTAGAGTGTGTTTGGTTGGGGGGTTTTGGAGGGGAGGGGAGGGGAGAGGAGGGATTATTTTAAATTATGTTTGTTTGGTTCAATTTTTTGAAGGGGGGGGAGGGGAGGGGATCAAAATCCCTCCTAAGCCAATTTTAACTCCCCTCCAAAAGTGGGGGGTTTTGGAGGGGAGAGAAAGTGATGAATTAAAATTTTAAATGTAATGACTAAATTATCCCTACTTATATTGTTTTAATTTATTTATAACAAGTTATAAGGATATAATAGTAAATTAGTTTTAAAATCCCTCCACTCCCTTCTTGAAACCAAACATATATCTAATTAAAAATCCTCACATTCCCTCCCCTCCCCTCCTTTGAACCAAACATATATTTAATTAAAATTTATTCCCTCCCCTCCATTAAAATCCCTCCCCTCCCCTCCCATTCGTTGAACCAAACAGACCCTTAAAGACTAATTCTATGCTCATGATAATATATTTGGGTGATGTTTTTGGTGAGAGATATTGCTTGATTTTAGAGAGCAAAAACTGAAAAAATCCAGCCCCTATCTTCTATAAGGCTCTCGGCAGTAGCTTAAAAACCAAAGGGGTGTTGTTCTTCTTTTCTTTTAATTCGGCAGTGTAAGAAAAGATGAAGTGAGTTGACTTGTCCTTTTAAATCTCACGGCAGGGCTTCTTTTTCTTTTAAAAAATTGCCTAGTTTTACCATTAAAATTAGGGCGCATCTACTATAATTATTTGAGACCCTAGGGTATCTGATACCCATGTTATTATTTCCATTAGATTAAATTATTTGAGATCCAACGGTTAATGTTAAATGAATATTAAATAAATGATAATTTATTTTGTGACTTGAAACTTAAATAGCCGGTAAACAAAAATCTCCAATTAGACAAATCTATCCATTTGATTACTCAGCATAACCCTAAAATTCATGTGTATTTTTCTTTGCTTCTCCTCGCCGCTGCACTTACCGTTGCTTTGCCTTGCCGTTGCTCCTTACCGTTGCTTTTCTTAAACCTTGCTCTTGCAGTTCACATACAAGAATCAAAGTAGGTATTTCTTTTCCCATATTATTTTTTGTACATTTTATAATTTTTCTTTGTTGCAGTTTAGTTTAGTTTTTTTTTTTTTTTTTTTTTTTTTTTTTTTTTTTTTTGAAAAATGTCGAGGTTATGCCACGCTAATGATTTTTCTAGTCCATTGATAACTAACTTTCTACCTAAAATTCAAATAGCTTAAAAATGTTTTAATTGAATTTTTGTCAATGCTACCCAGGCCATGTCTTCTAATGGGTTTATTTATTAATTCTTTTTCCAATTTTATTCCTTCTACCTCTGCCTATTTTTATACTTATAATCCAACTAATTAATTTGTTGTACATATTTTGCTTGAGTTCATATTGTCTTTGACATTTTATTGCAGTTATTGGAAAATATCGCGAGCTTTTAAAATAGAGAATTGTTGTTGGCTTCTCAATCACGTGTTTTTGTAGTTCAGGAATAGACATAAAGTGTTTCATTGGAAATCAAGATGGGGAGGTAGAAAATTAATTACACCTTATCTTTTATTTTTATGTTGATCTTGTGAAGGATCAATGTAATGGATCCGCATCATCACTATTCACCCGGAGCTGAAAAGGTAAATGTCAATATATTTTGTTTTGTTAACTTGGTAATCGAATTTGACATACTTCAATTTTTCCTCTTTGTTGTTCCGGCATTTTTAGCCAAAAATATTTGGTGCAGGAGTTAGAGCAGCTATGAATTTTATTTGTGTTCCAGTTAGTCCGATTAACAATAGAATAATTTAGGCCTTTGCAGGAAAAACTATTCCTTTGGTAGGCTAAGAATTGACATCTTTGTTAGATAAGTAGATAAAGTTTGGCTTATTAATGGCTGATATAATTGATGTGTTGGGATTGGATTTTAGGGGATATGCAAGATTTGTGAACATTAGATATGGCAGGGGAGGGATGTCGTTGCACTTGGCAGCTCGTCAAAGACGGTCTGAATGTGTACATATATTGCTAGATAGTGGTGCTCTTGTTTGTGCTTCAGCCGGTGATAATGGGTAAAAGTTGTGGTGATGCTTTTTTTTTTTTTTATTGTTGATTTAGGCGTTATATTTGTTTTGTTGATTGATAGATTACTGATTACAGTTGCCCATGAAGCAATCCTCTTCACTTGGCAGCTAGAGGCAGATCGATTGATTACATCCGTGCACTGCTGGCGTGTGGCGCGGATCGTCTTCATAGAGATTCATCTGGGTAATATTTAATTTCTTTTTTTTGGACACATTCTTTGATTTATTTTATTTTTCCTATAACTGCATTCTGTAATTGTTTCTTTGTTGCCATCTCAAATTATTAGCTTCAACATAAATATAAAAATGGCACATTTGGATATCTTGTGAAAGTTCAGTTGCAAATATGTCGTGTTGGTTCCTATCATGCTGTTTATAAATTTAATTGAGGCCATCAAATGACAGAAGTTTGGAACAGCTGCACTTGTAGGAACACAAAGTTGATCATTTTATAATTCTTATCAATTGATTGCGTCTCTGTATCTTTTGCAGCCAGTTCCGTGCAATCAATTTTCTTAAAAAAACATACTTTGATGTATTTTCTCTTGATTTAGTTTCCTAGAGATTTTCTGCTAATTCTTTTGCTGTTATATGGTCTCTCTATGTAGGATATTCCATGTGCAATTGTATTGAAGTACAAACACGGAGCTTGCGCAACTTTGTTTAAATCTGCATCTGCGGAGCCTCTAGTTTGGCCATCATCTTGAGTTATAAGTGAGCTTAATTCAGAAGGCAAACGCTCTCCTAGAAAAGACCTGATGGAAGCGAACAAGGAGAGAGAGAAAAAATATTTTAAAGAGTACTACATACTGTTGGAGTTTCTATAGGTCCCAAGATCAAAACTCAAGCATGATACACAAGTGAATACAACGACGGAAGTGCGGAATACTTACATCGAGCGGTTGAGCGACGATTTGGCAACAAAAACGAAATTCTGCACACTTAATGGCGGCAGTGGGCTACTGTGAACAGTGTAATTCGCCCCTTATCTTCAATATTGAAGCTCCAAGCTTCATCATTTGAATCCCGGCTCATGGGTAAGCTTTCCTATCACCTTCGCATTGATCCCGGAGTGTGCTAGCACTCTTGTTTTGCCACAAAAAACACACTTGCTTCCCTCCATTTTTCTTTGAACCACACGGCAGTTCACTGCCTAAGAAACAAAGAAAATGCGTGAGGAGAGAGGGAGAGAAAGAGAGGAAAAAGTTGAATTGTGATTAATTGTTTTGTAATATGTTTTTCAAAAAAACATATACCAAAACAAAAATTCAAATAGCAAATTTGTCATTCCAAATGACAAATGTGAGCTTGAGTGTTAACACTCTTTGACTAACCAATCACATCCATCACTAGCAATCAATCAATCCCATCAATCAATCAAGTGTCACATCACTCAAAGTGACATGATTTGACGCTTGATGTGACGCTAGATTCGACTAGCGATTTGACGCTTGATTTGACGAGTCGCGCTCGAATTCGAAATGCGAATGCGCTCGTAAATAATCTCGGGCTCGGTTTCGCTAATTCCAAATTAACGAATTTTCCGTTGCGTCGTAATTAAATGATTACGCCTAGCGAAATCACTATTCACGTCGCTAACGAATTAATTCTAAATTAATTCACTCGCCCGAATTAAAATCTAATTTTAATTCCGCGTCGAAATCCAATTTCATTTAATATATCCAATATATTAATTTACCGATTAATTCCAAATTAATCGTTCTCTCTCTTTAAATTGATATTTTATCCCAGATAAAATATCTCTGTAATTAATCCCAGATTAATTTTCTCTCTCATCATATTAATCCCAGATTAATAAAAGTGCGAGTCATACGTCATCGGTGAATCTTTGGGAAGCGACCCATGAGATCCCCGGATATGTTGGCAGTCAAATCGGTCATCGGACTATCCGAACACGTGAGTACCAAGTACTACGTTTTACCGATTTACAAGACAAGGTTGGCTTCTAGCAAAGCACCAAGTCTACCCAATTCTCCGGACATATCCATCTAAGAATATTTAAGATCTGTATCAAGCGTAGTATACCAAGTATTGTGTATATCGGCCCAGTATCGGATAGTCACGTGCTAGGGCTGGGGCTGGATAAGTGTCTGCCCCGTCCGAAGCACATGTCGGATGTCTGGTAACTAGTCTCTATAATCGGATATGCATGACCTAGTCATAATATCCCGATGGTTGCGCAACACTTAAGAGCACTAATACCGTATCCTGCGTGACATCATCTCCACTATGACTGAAGTGATACTTCCGTCTTGACATCACACCCAATACTCTACGATTCTCAATATACCCAGCAGTTGGCGTACACAGAACCGGTTAGAGTCCTAGACGACCTCAACTAAAGTATATTGATTGTCGTAAGCATTAGCGGTGCAAGTCTCAGGTTAAGACCAAATACACCTACCCTGATGTCGGACTCCCATAGACACATAGTCATAATACCAATGGGATTCCGAGGGGTCTATCCAGAGCGAAGCTGTTTCCCGTACCATCGGTGAAACACAACCTCCTATCGCACTTGCATAAGTATCCAATACTTAAATATATGAGAACTATGCCGTTGTGCCCTCACAACGCGCACAAGTGCAATACTAGCCTATTCCGCATTATCGATGTCCTGTCTCGATAATACTCCGGCTAGGGATATTTAATGATTAATCCTTCGTGGACTGATACTGTCTCATATCATTCTCAATCCAGGAACTAATCATATGGACCTCTCTTCATTTATACATCTATGGTGATCTAATCACAAACGATGAGAGTGCAATCTCCTTTGTCACATAGTTAATTTGTACAACAACACCGTGATCTGTACAAATAGTGACGCTATGGGTCATATTATCCAACAATCTCCCACTTGGCACATAGCCAGTCACTCGAGTGTCTAACACCCGAACTATGTACGGTTCGCTCAAATTGCTGAGAAAAGATTTTCGTCAGCGGATTTGCATGATTATCGTCTGACGCGATTTACACGATCATCACATCGCCATGATGTATGATCCGAACGAATCAGATGAATATCGAAGTATATATCTGGATCGTCGATGAGACCATTAATTCTTAGCCTGTGCTGACGCCTAGCTCAGCCGCTAACAGAACTATATCTAATCTAATTAGATTTATTATCGATCCAAATGGCTTCTATTGCTGCCTCAGCTGCAGCAATAATCCGCATTTGTTGTTTATTCGGCAACAGTATCTTGCTTGGAAGATTTCCAGCTCACTGTACCGTTATACTATTGTATAGTACCTTTGTTACGACTTATAGTCGTTATCAGGAAAGCCAAGCTTTCACCGATTATTTTATGGGAATATCATTTCCAAGAAATGATATAATTATCATTATTACACGACATGTCAGTGTGCACTCCCACTAACCCTTTTATATACACAAGAATCATTTCGTTTTGAATTAAATCATACTCCATTATGATTACATCAAAACGATAATTCCTAGAACCTATGCTTGCTTCAATCCAAACATGGATCGAATAACCTGCAAACCTTGTTTGCTTGTTATGGTACGACAAAACCGACAGGATGTTATAAACATCCTCCGAAAGGTTTCCTTTTCAGGAAAGCGATTTTCCGTTAAGCTGTCATATTTCATAAATGAAATACACAGCTTTAGCAAGCATTATCCAAATGGATTTACAATGGCAACATGTAAAAGGTTTCGTCGGAATCAACACAATGTTGATAACTCTACCTTTTCTTTACAAGCCTAGCTTAGTACGTTGGTATGTTGCCTTCCATGTATGTCTTCCTTGAAGACTTATAAAGTACCAATAGGCACAATGTCTTATGGTACATCAACTAGTATCCAAACTTGTTGATATACATGGAATCCATTTCGGACTCATGACACTTTGTCATAATAGGGAGTCGATACCTTGTATCACTACCTCATACGTAATCAGTTGGTATACCTTAAAAGATTAACATCTTTATGAGGTGAGATCAGAAACCCATACCCCAGGTTGTTTTCTGACTCTCTCCGATCTACGTGGTTCTTGTGTACTCGAAGATTAATGGAATAGTTTCATCCTTGATGAACTATTTATGTTCCATTAGGAATAGGTGCCTTGACTTGAATAGTATTACTCCGATTTTCATCGAGTTTTACTATCCTCCCACTTACCACTGCATGTCTGTATTCCTCTCAGGAAAACTGCATGGTGAGCAAACAATCTATTCTCTGGTGAGATTATAAGTACAATACTTATGGTATCCCTAGGATAACCAATTGACACTTATCCAATTTGGGTTCTAGTTTGGTATCATCCAAACATATGCCTAGCATCCCAAATGGTCAGGAATGAGAAACCCGGTTTCTTTCCCGTTCATATCTAATATGTAATCTGTCAAACAGATTATTATGGAACCTTATTCTAAATAAGTTATTGCACTGTTAAAACTTATCCGTTGAAGGAAATGGTAGCTCAGAGCGACTCATGATTACCTAATCATGTCCTAACAATGATCGGTTACTCTGTTCGGACACACCGTCACTTTGACGTGTTCCGGGAGGAGTCCTCATTTGAAAGAATACTATACTCTTTCAAGTATATAAGAAACTTATTGCTTAAGTATTTTCCATTACGGTCTTACCGTGACGGTATAATACTATAGTCGATCTGTTTGTCTATTTCGTGTCGAAACTCTAAAAGTTTCCGATTTGTGTTCTTCAAAAGAAACACACAACCATTACGCGATGCCACATCTGTATAGGTCACGAAATATTCATATCCATATCTAGCCTAGCTAGACATGGGCCCACTTGCTTCATTATGAACTAGGGCTAATAGATCGGTGGCATTTACACTTTTACCAAGTAAATAGTGTTTTAGGCACATTGCCCAATAAACTAGATTCGTAGACTTTATTTGATTGGAATCAAAACAGTCCGAGTACCCACTCTTCGAAAGTGTGGATATACGAGTCTTGTTCGATTGTGTCCCAGACAACAATGCCATAATTAGTTTCTTCTGATCAAATCATTTTGAGCTATTTGTTTGTCATTATATATATTTGAGATTTATTTATATTCAAAATATAAATTCTGTTATTCACATCTAATGTGTTTATCTCAATATCATCCTTATATAATAAAACACTTTAGTGTTCTAAAATATAAAGGTTCACCCGCAGTGGGTTAAACACTGATAAAGAGATGTATCTAGTCAAACTAGTTACATTATAACAGTTCTCTAATCCTGCTCATAGCAGATTCTGAACATCAATATTATATTTATTATGTACCATATTAAGTATCTAAAAAATCCAATTTTAATACTAGTAATGAACATAATTTTGACAAACATATTTGAAGTCAGAGCCTTGCTCGTCTTCAATTCCTTCATGTCTGCTTTGTCCAAACGACAGTCACGCTTCGCGATTCCGTTTGCCACAATTGTGCAGACATTTTGGGATATGTCATTTATCTTCCAAGAAGACTATAATGATTTTGCCTTTGTCATTTTCAATATTCCAGTTGCCTTTGACCAAGCCTCGGGTTTCCAGAATATTGAAGTAAGGTGTGCCTTGCACTACTTGCCTAATTGCAAATTTTGACTTTATCTCCTTGAGAATAGTCTTTAATTCTCCAAGAATTATTTATTGCAATTTTAAAAGTACTTCCAAGATCTAATCTTTGAATATCCTTCAATTTCAATATCATACTTTAAGAATCTAATCCTTAGTTCTGATAAAGAAATTAAGGAGTCTATATGACAAGTTTATGGATTAAGCACTAAAGTTATCATTACATGAATATTCCAAATATTATTGCTCTTATTTGCTTAATTCCGGACTTAGGCATAATATTATTTTATCAAATAAAATAACTAATTAGTTTCCAGGACCATCCTGAAAATTATTCCCGATTTGAAAATTAAAGTCGTTTAAATACATTTTCACCCAGGATTATGTCTTAAACACTAATCTTTCATATCTATCTTGATTCTAATAGTCCAACTATTTAATCAACGATTTGTGGTACTATTTATTATAATGATTATAATAGTCCAACTATATAATCAAATATAATCTAAATTAATTAACCTCAATTACATTGATTACTATAATCCAATTATAAAATCAACTGTAAACTGAAATTAATTAATTCAAATATATTGATTAATATAATCCAATTATATATAATCAACTATAATACAGTCCAACTGTTAAATAAAACAACAATTTAAATATTAGTCCAACTAACATTTAATCTAATGACGAAATAATTTAAATGAGCGCGTATGGCGAGTAATTGAACGAGTATTGCAAATTCAATTCTTGCCTCCCACTATTTTTCGGCGAGCCTCTAACCCTCTGTCGAGTACTCGGGAAACCGTGTTTCCTAGTGGGCTAGGATCCCGTTAAATATCACACAATCTTGACTTTGGCCAACAAATTGTATGATAATTAACTAGGTAGATCTCTAAGATCAATTGGATCCAATCCAATTCCTAGATCCAGTAGGTGGACTTCCAAATCCTAAACATATATCTTATATATGCCAATACATCCAATGTATTACCTAACCTTTTTCCTCTGAATCAACTAGGCCTTGGCTTTGGCACAACAAACCTAATGATCCCAGTCAAGCGCGACCCATTGACCATGGAAAGCTTCGTAATCAATGTCGATGGACAAGAAGTGGTCTTGACTTTGGCCAACAAACCACAACTTGGACAAGACACTGACATGTAACAAAGCCTTCGTGATTCAAACACATCTTCGACAGACAAAGGGCTTGACTTTGGCCAACAACCCAATGCCGTCTCGGATCTTGAGTGAGAATCACTCAATGGAAGGAAAAAACGCATGATATTTGATGAGGGTTTTTCGTGTGCAAATTGGCAACCAATTTATTATCTTTGTTAAGGTCTCATCATCATACACCCTTAAACATGCATTCTAAACACATAATAAAGCGCATATGATAAAATAATAATGATATGCGGATGGATATTTTACACATTGATCCTAGATCAAATCTCTCACTTTCTCTCTCCCGCTAGCACAAATATTTCTTCTACCCGTTACACTACACTTCTAAAGAAACCTCATTTACATTGAGGGGAATAGGTGAGAAGAGAATACAAAGAATAGGAGGTGATAAGGCTGGACACGCAGGTCCAATTAATAAATCAAATTTATTACAACAATTTCTAAAATTGCCCCACCCATCTAATATCCATCCGATATACATTATTCATGCATCACAACCATGTATTCACTCAAGCATGTTATCAATCAATCTAATCCAATTAATTAATCTTGATAATTAATGATCATCCAATGTTCAAACAACGATTTGATTTTGTTCGAGTCAAACTCGTTTTTACGAATAAGTACTTAAAGTACAATTCTAGAATTAAATTAAACTACACAATTAAATCCAATTCAATTTGTATTTAATTCTAATTCACTATTTAATTCCAAATTAAATATCACACTTTATTAATAAACCTTTTACGAATTAAATTCCAAATTTAATTGTTACGGGTCTCAAAGCCCGATTAACGTCCAACGTCAACTTAATTAAAGTCCAATGGGCTTTTAATTAATTTCTTAAGGCGTGGACTTTTGGTCAACTCGGGTCAAACCCGCAACCAAAGTCCAATCCGGGATTTACCCCATAAGCCTTTAAATTAATTTTGGCCCATTAGGCCCAATTAAATTACAAAGGTCCATTATGTTGCATTTGGGCTTTATGGATGCGGTTTTGGGCCCAATTGGATCCAACCAATTTTGCCTAAAACCAAACTTTGTACAACAAAGCCCAATAAGCCCAATAACAACAATTCAAGCTCAATTTCCAAAATTAGCCCAATTAATTAAATTACACAAATCCAATTTCGCAATTTAATTACCTAAAGTGTATATCATGATTAATCACCCTAATTAACATTTCTAAAACACAAATTAGGCTAACTAATCATGCTCATTTTCATCATCACATGTCCAACACATTAAGATTAAAATCAAACCCATTACATGCTTTAATACTCTCGGTAATGTGGACTAATTTTATGTCAATTCCGAATTCAATCCAATTAAATCCAAATTAACATTAAATCAACATCCTCAATCGTTTCAAGTCATCCAATGATCAACGAAACAAAATTACCAAGATTTAGGGCATTTCCTATTCGGCCAACACATCAAAATTGGGGAAATTTGTTCCAAACAATATTTAATCAAATTGATCCAACCAATCATCAATTAAAATACATTCAAGCATACTTTATCATCCAATTTCATAATTGCATGCTCAAATCAATTTTACCCAATTTCAAGCTTTATGACATACTTGGCAATTTGGGGATTTTTCGTCCGATTCGAATTCAATCCAATTGATTCCGCAATCGACATCAAATCATATTCCCGAATGATTTCCAACACATCCAATTGTCAAAAATCAAAAATCCCAAGACATTAAAGGCATCACATTTTCGGCCAAGGAGGAATTTGGGGAAAAAATGATCCAATCAAATTTTCTTGAAATTGACCCAATCAATCTTCAATTCAAACACAATTAAGCATACAAATCCATCCAATTTAATTTATCATGCTCAAAATCAAGTTTGCCCAAATTTTAGCCCTAACTTTTTCATGCTTTTAACCTAAGCTCTTGATGCCATTGTTGGAGTTTCTATAGGTCCCAAGATCAAAACTCAAGCATGAATCACAAGTGAATACAACGACGGAAGTGCGGAATACTTACATCGAGCGGTTGAGCGACGATTTGGGCAACAAAAACGAAATTCTGCACACTTGTAATGGCGCGGCAGTGGGCTGCTGTGAACAGTGAATTCGCCCCTATCTTCAATATTTGAAGCTCCAAGCTTCATCATTTGAATCCCGGCTCATGGGTAAGCTTCCCTATCACCTTCGCATTGATCCCGGAGTGTGCTAGCACTCTTGTTTTGCCACAAAACACACTTGCTTCCCTCCATTTTTCTTTGAACCACACGGCAGTTCACTGCCTAAGAAACAAAGAAAAATTGCGTGAGGAGAGAGGGAGAGAAAGAGAGGAAAAAGTTGAATTGTGATTATTGTTTTGTAATATGTTTTTCAAAAAAAACATATCCAAAAACAAAAATTCAAATAGGCAAATTTGTCATTCCAAATGACAAATGTGAGCTTGAGTGTTAACACTCTTTGACTAACCCATCACATCCATCACTAGCAATCAATCAATCCATCAATCAATCAAGTGTCACATCACTCAAAGTGACATGATTTGACGCTTGATGTGACGCTAGATTCGACTAGCGATTTGACGCTTGATTTGACGAGTCGCGCTCGAATTCGAAATGCGAATGCGCTCGTAAATAATCTCGGGCTCGGTTTCGCTAATTCCAAATTAATGAATTTTCCCTTGCGTCGTAATTAAATGATTACGCCTAGCGAAATCACTATTCACGTCGCTAACGAATTAATTCTAAATTAATTCACTCGCCCGAATTAAAATCTAATTTTAATTCCGCGTCGAAATCCAATTTCATTTAATATATCAAATATATTAATTTACCGATTAATTCCAAATTAATCGTTCTCTCTCTTTTTAAATGATATTTTATCCCAGATAAAATATCTTCGTAATTAATCCCAGATTAATTTTCTCTCTCATCATATTAATCCCAGATTAATAAAAGTGCGAGTCATACGTCATCGGTGAATCTTTGGGAAGCGACCCATGAGATCCCCGGATATGTTGGCGTAGTCAAATCGGTCATCGGACTATCCGAACACGTGAGTACCAAGTACTACGTTTTACCGATTTACAAGACAAGGTTGGCTTCTAGCAAAGCACCAAGTCTACCCAATTCTCCGGACATATCCATCTAAGAATATTTAAGATCTGTATCAAGCGTAGTATACCAAGTATTGTGTATATCGGCCCAGTATCGGATAGTCACGTGCTAGGGCTGGGGCTGGATAAGTGTCTGCCCCGTCCGAAGCACATGTCGGATGTCTGGTAACTAGTCTCTATAATCGGATATGCATGACCTAGTCATAATATCCCGATGGTTGCGCAACACTTAAGAGCACTAATACCGTATCCTGCGTGACATCATCTCCACTATGACTGAAGTGATACTTCCGTCTTGACATCACACCCAATACTCTACGATTCTCAATATACCCAGCAGTTGGCGTACACAGAACCGGTTAGAGTCCTAGACGACCTCAACTAAAGTATATTGATTGTCGTAAGCATTAGCGGTGCAAGTCTCAGGTTAAGACCAAATACACCTACCCTGATGTCGGACTCCCATAGACACATAGTCATAATACCAATGGGATTCCGAGGGGTCTATCCAGAGCGAAGCTGTTTCCCGTACCATCGGTGAAACACAACCTCCTATCGCACTTGCATAAGTATCCAATACTTAAATATATGAGAACTATGCCGTTGTGCCCTCACAACGCGCACAAGTGCAATACTAGCCTATTCCGCATTATCGATGTCCTGTCTCGATAATACTCCGGCTAGGGATATTTAATGATTAATCCTTCGTGGACTGATACTGTCTCATATCATTCTCAATCCAGGAACTAATCATATGGACCTCTCTTCATTTATACATCTATGGTGATCTAATCACAAACGATGAGAGTGCAATCTCCTTTGTCACATAGTTAATTTGTACAACAACACCGTGATCTGTACAAATAGTGACGCTATGGGTCATAACTGTCCAACACATACTCGTTTCCATCTCCATCATATTCTGATGTCGGAGCAGAGGACAATATTTCTGAGGTACATATTTATTAATTCTATTAAAGAATATCAATCATAATTGAAACAGGGCGTCAAATTTTTTGAAATTACCTAGAAACATATGCCTTTTCAGCCATCTCTATATGCTTCTTTGCTTCTTGCCTAGCCTCTTCAGCATGTCTTTTCAACCATGGCTAACTTTAGCTGCTCACTTGCGAAGTCTTTCAATCTTTTAGCTTCATTGGCATAATTGGTTTCTGAATTCAGATTAGTACTTGACCCAATAGAAAGTTTCAAATGAGTTGCAAGATTTTCAAACGAACTTGTTGTTGCATTAATGGCATTTGTTGCAATTCAGGATGATGGACTCGCGGCAGTGTGCAAGCATTTTGTTCGATAAACTCTCAACTCTTTAAGGGAATAAAAACAAAAACAAAGAACAATACAAAGCATCTTGTTTTTAATTTTTCTTATGATTTTAAGGCTAACCCATGTAGGGTTACAAAGAAACAAACAATATATATATATAAGCGATTAAGGATCTGTTAGAATAGATTATGTGACTATGGAATTCAAAAAAACATGAGCTTATTTTGTTTTTCCTGTTGCAATTTGTGAACTTTTATTTTAAATTTTGTTGATTTTTGAAAAAGATGATATTGATATTTGTTCTCTTTCATTGCAGGGCTAGCAATACAAAGCTATGCTGCATATGTTTTGAGTAGGCATGTACAATTGAAGTCCAAGATTGTGGCCACCAGATGTGTGCACAATGCACACTAGCCCTATGCTCACAAGAAGCAAAACCCTACAACTGCATGCCTAACACCTCCAGTGTTTCCCATTTTGCTGAAGCACCATTCCCCGAGTGGTTGTTACAAAAATCAAGAATCAGGATGATACTGATCGTGACATCGATGACCTAAGTTCACCAAAGATGATAAAGACAAGGAAGTTGCACAACTTTAGCAAGGGAAGCAGTAGGTTCAAAGGATTATCGGCTTTTGTTTCTTTATGTCGTATGCAATCTAATGCACGATATATTTGTCGAATAAAATCATACAATTTCAACTTCAAATTAAGGAAACGAGACAAGTATGAATTTAAACTCTCACACATTTGCGTCGATGATAATTATATTAAGTAAAATAAAAAATACAAGGTAACAAATATAATTTAAAAATTGCTTATCTTATGTAATTAATAAAAAATCATTTTCATACGCATTAGCTTTCATATTAAATACAAATTAATTAAAAAAATTAAAAAATTCTCCTTCATGCTCAATAACTTTAGTGAAATTCCGAAATACTATTAATTATAACCAAATTCTCAACATAATTGAATTTATAGGCTCTCAAAATAACTTCAATAATTTCTTCATGCTCATTAAATTTAGTAAATAAATGTGTAATTAACAAAAATATTAAGTAGTTAAATTGATTTCGATTTCGTAGAAAATGATTGGATATAAAACCTTTGACGTACCTAATTCTAAGTAAATATCAACATTAAGAAATCTCTCTTCATGCTCATTAACTGCAGTAATGAATAAAAAATATAAACGGAAACAATAAGTATATAACTCATGTACATGCTCATTAACATATGTAACTAATGAATATTATAAATAAATATCAACATTATTAACTTGTGCTCATTCAATTGTGATGTTTCATCTTTTTGTATTCACTTATAACCATTAAACATGAAATCAAGATCGAAATCGTGATCGAAATTGAAGCATTAAACATGATATTGAATAAAAAGTAATAGTTAGATATGACCAATAAAATGAAACTTGACATCATTGATATGCAATTTCACCATTGAGATGCAACTTTCAACCATAAAATATGCAATAAATATTTTATGCTTCAAATATGAAAATGCTCATCTTATGTAATTAATAAAAATTTATGAACAAAATATAAAAATTGTTCTTCATGCTCATTAACTTTAGTAGTTATCCAAAATGATCGGATATCCAACCGTTGATGTACCTAATTCTAAGTAAATAGCTTATGCGCTCTAACATAACATAAGATGTTTTTTTTAAAGGCAACAAATAGAATTTAAAAAATGCTCATCTTATGTAATTAATAAAAATTCATTTTCATACTACGTAAATTATGCGCCCTAGCATAAGGTAAGAGGTGTTTTTAGATAAATTAAAAACCAGCAAAAAGAAAAAAGAAAAAAATCACTCAATATTTGTGCTAGGGCGCATAAATATGACCATTGAATATGCAACGTATACCATTAAACTTGCAACTTTCACCAATAAATATGCAATATTTCTAAGATGAAACCTTTAACAATAAACATGCAACATGAGACCATTGGACTTGAAATTTTAGCAATAACATGCAATTGCATCTGCCTCGAAAATCGCACCTGTAACTATGACCATTGAATATGCAAGCTCTACCATTAAACTTGCAATTTTTACCAATAAATATGCAATATATCGAAGATAAAACCTTTAGCAATAAACATGCAAAATGAAACCATTGGACTTGAAATTTTAGCAATAACATGCAATTACATCTACCTCGAAAATCGCACATGTAACTATGACCATTGAATATGCAAGCTCTACCATTAAACTTGCAACTTTCACCAATAATATATGCAATATATCGAAGATGAAACCTTTAGCAATAAACATGCAAAATGAAACTATTGAACTTGAAATTTTAGCAATAACATGCAATTGCATCTGCCTCGAAAATCGCACCTGTAATTATGACCATTGAATATGCAACCTCTACCATTAAACTTGCAACTTTTACTAATAAATATGCAATATTTCGAAGATGAAACCTTTAGCAATAAACATGCAAAATGAAACCATTGGACTTGAAATTTTAGCAATAACATGCAATTGCATCTGCCTAGAAAATCGCACCTGTAATTATGACCATTGAATATGCAACCTCTACCATTAAACTTGTAATTTTTACCAATAAATATGCAATATATCGAAGATTAAACCTTTAGCAATAAACATGCAAAATGAAACAATTGGACTTGAAACTTTAGCAATAACATGCAATTGCATCTGCCTCGAAAATCGCACCTGTAACTATGACAATTGAATATGCAAGCTCTACCATTAAACTTGCAACTTTCACCAATAAATATGCAATATATCGAAGATGAAACCTTTAGCAATAAACATGCAAAATGAAACCATTGGACTTGAAACTTTAGCAATAACATGCAATTGCATCTGCCTCGAAAATCGCACCCGTAACTATGATTATTGAATATGCAAGCTCTACCATTAAACTTGCAACTTTCACCAATAAATATGCAATATTTCGAAGATGAAACCTTTAGCAATAAACATGCAAAATGAAACCATTGGAATTGAAATTTTAGTAATAACATGCAATTACATCTGCCTCGAAAATCGCACCCGTAACTATGATCATTGAATATGCAAGCTCTACCATTAAACTTGCAACTTTCACCAATAAATATGCAATATTTCGAAGATGAAACCTTTAGAAATAAACATGCAAAATGAAACCATTGGACTTGAAACTTTAGCAATAACATACAATTGCATCTGCCTCGAAAATCGCACCTGTAACTGTTGGACAATTATGACCCATAGCGTCACTATTTGTACAGATCAAGGTATTGTTGTACAAATTAATTATGTGACAAAGGAGATTGCTCTCTTATCATTTGTGATTAGATCACCAAGATGTATAAATGATAGAAGGTCCTTATGATTTGTTCCTGGATTGAGAATGATATGAGACAGTATCAGTCCACGAAGGATAAATCATTAAATATCCATAGTCAGAGTATTATCGAGATTGGACATCGATAAATGCGTAAAAGACTAGTATTACACTTGTGCGCGTTTGTGAGGGCACAACGACATAGTTCTCATATATTTGGGTATATGATACTCATGCAAGTGTAATAGGAGGTTGTGTTTTACCGATGGTACGAGAAACAGCTTCACTTGGATAGACCCCTTCGGAGTTCCATTGGTAGTATAACTATGTGTCTATGGAAGTCTGAATTCAGAGTAGGTGTATTTGATTTTAACTTGAGACTTGCACCGCTAATACTTGCGACAATCAATATACTTTGGTTTTGATCGTCCAGGGCTTTAACCGATTTCTGTGTACGCCTCTTCTGGGTATATCGAGAATCGTAGTGTATTGGGTGTGATGTCAAGACAGAAGTATCACTTCAGTTATAGTGGAGATGATGATCACGTAGGATACATAAATTGTTCTCTTTTATGCTGCAGCTATCGGGATATTATGACTAGGTCATGTATATCCGATTATAGAGACTAGTTACCAGACATCCGATATGTGCTTCGTACGAGGCAGACACAATTCCAGCCCCAGGCCTAGCACGTGATCATCCGATACTGGATCGACATACATAATACTATGTATACTACGCCTGATATAGATCGTATATTCCTGTAAAGATATTTCTGGAGGATTGGGTAGGCATGGCGCTTTGCTAGAAGCCAACCTTGTCTTGTAAATCGGTATAAACGTAGTACTAGGTACTTACGTGTTCGGATAGTCCGACGACCGAATTTACTGCCAACATATCCGGGGATCTCATGGGTCGCTTCCCGAAGATTCACCGATGACGTATGACTCACACTTAATTAATCTGAGATTAATTAATTATGAGAGAGAAAATTAATCTGGGATTAATTACGGAGATATTTTATCTGGGATAAAATATCAATTAAAGAGAGATAACCATTAATTTGGAATTAATCGATAAAATAATATATTTGATATATTATAAGAAATTGGATTTCGACGCGGAATTAAAATCGGATTTTAATTCAGGCGAATGAGTTAATTTAGAATTAATTCGTTAGCGTTGTGAATAGTGATTTCGCTAGGCATAATCATTTAATTGCGTCGCAACGGAAAATTCGTTAATTTAGAATTAGCAAACCCGAGCCCGGGATTGTTTGCGAGCGCATTCGCATTTCGAATTGGAGTGCGGCACACAAGTCAAATAAAGCGTCAAATCATTAGTCATATCAAGCGTCAAATCACATGTCACTTTGAGTGATGTGACAATTGATTGATTGATTGATGTGAGTTGATGGCAAACATTTAATGCTTGACTTTTTGAAATTGAAAAATGGTAAATGGTTAATTGATTTTGGAAATTATAAACCTATTACACATTTTCTTTTCACTCTCTCTCATTTGCTCATGATTTTGGAGCCAAAAACTCCTCTCTCTCTCTCACGGTTTTTCCTTCTGTTTTTCTGGTTTGACCGAGTGATGAAGGAGAAGCTAAGGAAATTTGTGGCAAATTTCTTGGGTAATAGCACACATAGGAGCCATCCTAAGGTGATAGGGAACTCACTACATGAGCATGGAATCACCACTTGAAGCTTGGAGCTTTCACGGAGGACATTAATGGCCGAAAATGGTGGAAGAAAAAACTGCCACTGCCGTGACTTGGAGAAGGGCAGAAACTGATTTTTGTCTTCACCGCATCATCTCAACCGATCATTGTGAGTATTCCGCAACTCCTTTGAATGTATTCACATGTATTTTCATTGCTTGATAATGATCCTTGGACCTTAGAGAATCCAACAATGGTATCAGAGCCTTTGAAAGCATGAAAATTATTTAGGGTTAAAATTTGGGTAAAATGTGTTTGAGCATGATTTAATTAAATTGGATGTTTGAGTATGCTTGAAACATGTTTATTGAAGTTTGATTGGATCAATTTCATGAAATTGGATTGGATCAATTTTTTGCCCAAAATTTGGCTTGGCCGAATGTAATAGATGCCCTAAATGTCTTGGATTTTTGTTTCGTTGATCATTGGATGAGTTGGAAACGATTGTAAATGTTGATTTAATATCGATTGAGGATTTAATTGGATTGAAATCGAATTGGACATAAAATCACCACTTGGCCGAGACATATATAAGCATGAATGGGTTTGATTTTTGTTAAATTGTGTTGGACATGATTTAATGTTGATAAGCATGATTAATTATGCTAATTTGGTGTTTTGGAAATATTGATTTGGTTAATTAATAATGTTATACACTTTAGGTAATTTAATTGAGAAATTTGGAATTTTTGGAATTAAATTATTTGGGCTTAAATTGGATTTGGGCTTGTAATGTTGTTATTGGGCTTAGTTGTACTAAGTTATGAATAGGCCAAATGGATTGGATCCAATTGGGCCCAAAACCGCTTCCATAAAGCCCAAATGCGACTTAATGGACCTTTAAAGTTTAATTGGGCCTAATGGGCCTAAATTGATTTCTAGGCTTATGGGGTAACTCCCGGATTAAACTTTGGTTATTGGGTTCGACCGAAGTTGACCAAAAGTCCACGCCTTAAGAAATTAATTAAAAGCCCATTGGACTTGAATTAAATTGACGTTGGACGTTAATCGGGCTTTGAGACCCGTAACGATTAAATTTGGAATTTAAGTCGTAAAAGTTCATTAATAAAGTGTAATATTTAATTTGGAATTAAATAAGCGAATTAATATTAAATGCATATTAAATTAAATTTAATGTTGTAGTTTAATTTAATTCGATAATTCATACTTTGAGTACTTATTCGCAAAACGAGTTTGACTCGAGCAAAATCAAATCGTTGTTTGAACATTGGATGGTCACTAATTATCAGATTAATTAATTGGATTAGATTGATTGATAACATGCTTGTGTGAATACATGATTGCGATGCATGAATAATGTATATCAGATGGATATTAGAAGGGTGGGGCAATTTTAGAAATTGTTGTAATAAATTTGGAATTTATTAATTGGACCTGCATGTCCAGCCTTATCACCTCCATACTCTTTATATTCTCTTCTCACCTATTCCCCACAATGTAAATGAGGTTTCTTTAGAAGTGTAGTGTAACGGGTAGAAGTGATACATGTGCTAGCGGGAGAGAGAAATGGAGAGATTTGATCTAGGATCAATGTGTAAAGTATCCATCCGCATATCATTATTATTTTATTATACGTGCTTTATTATGTGTTTAGAATGTATGTTTAAGGGTGTATGATGATGAGACCTTAACAAAGATAATAAATTGGTTGCCAATTTGCACTCGAAAAACCCTCGCAAAATATTAAGCGTCTTTCCTTCCATTGAGTGATTCTTACTCAAGATCTAAGACTGGCATTGGCTTGTTGGCCAAAGTCAAGGCCTTTGTCCGTCGAGGATGTGTTTGAATCACGATAGCTTTGTTCCATATTGGTGTCTTGTCCAAGTTGTGGTTTGTTGGCCAAAGTCAAGACCACTTCTTGTCCATCGACATTGATTACGAAGCTTTCCATGGTCAATAGGTCGCGCTTAACTGGGATCACTAAGTTTGTTGTGCCAAAGCCAATGCTTAGTTGATTCAGAGGAAAAAAGTTAGGTAATACATTGGATGTATTGGCATATATAAGATATATGTTTCGGACTTGGATGTCCCCCTACCGGATCTAGGAATTGGATTGGATCCAATCGATCTTAGAGATCTACCTAGTTAATTATCATACAATTTTTTGGCCAAAGTCAAGATTGTGTGATATTTAACGGGATCCTAGCCCACTAGGAAACACAATTTCCCGAGTACTCGACAGAGGGTTAGAGGCTCGCCGAAAAATAGTGGGAGGCAAGAATTGAATTTGCAATACTCGTTTAATTACTTGCCATACGCGCTCAAAACAAATATCATTCGTCATATAAATTAAATGTTAGTTGGACTAATATTTAAATTGTTGTTTTAATAAACAGTTGGACTGTATTCAAAATACTCATTTATAGTTGATTTTATAATTGGATTATAGTAATCAATATAATTGATTTTAATCTATTAAATTATAGTTGATTAAATAGTTGGACTATTGTAATCATTATAATAAATAGTACCGAAATCGTTGATTAAATAGTTGGACTATTAAAATCAAGATAGAAATAGAAAGATTGACATTTAAAACATAATCCTAGGGGAAATGTATTTAAATGGTTTAATTTTCAAATTGGGAATAAAATTTCAGGATGGTCCTGGAAAAAATAAGTTACTTTATTTGATAAAATAACATATTAAGCCTAAGCCCGGAGTTAAGCAAATAGTAGAGCATAATCTTTGGAAGATTTATGTGATGATAACTTTAGTGCTTAATCCATTAAGATTGTCGCAGTAGACTCCTTAATTTCTTAATCAGAACTAAGGATTAGATCCTTAAAGTATGGTAATGAAATTGAAGGATCTTCATAAATCTATATTTAGATTTTAGAAGTACTAAATTGCAATAAATAACTCTTGGAGAGTTAATGACTATTCTCAAGAAGATAAAGTCAAAGTTTGCTATAGGCAAGTAGCGCAAGGCGCACCTTACTTCGATATTCTAGAAACCCGAGGCTTGGCCAAAGGCTTCTGGAATATGGAAAAGGGGCAAATGCAATATCATTATAATCTTCTGGGAAGATAAAGGACATATCCCAAAATGTCTGCCTAAATTGTGGCAAACGGGATCGCGGAAGCGTGACTGCCGTTTGGACAAAGCAGACATGAATGAATTGAAGACGAGCAAGGCTCTGACTTCAAATATATTTGTCATAATTATGTTCCTTACTAGTATTGAAATTAGATTTTAAATACTTAGTGTGGTACATAAATATATACTGGTGTTCAGAATCTTCTTTGAGCAGGATACTGACTTCCATAGAGATTTATCTGCGAATTGGAAACGGGACGAAAATCGCTGTTTCAACCGTAGATACCTAAGTTTAGGAACTACCTTCGGGTGTGTACTTAAATTAGGAAACTGTTATAATGTAACTAGTTTGACTAGATACATTATCTCTATATCAGTGTTTAACCCACTGCGGGTGAACCTTTATATTCTAGAACACTAAAGTGTTTTATTATATAAAGATGATATTGAGATAAATACATTAGATGTAAATAACAGAATTTATATTTTGAATATAAATAAATCTCAAACGTATAAACATGACAAACAAATAGCTCAAACTGATTTGATGAGAAGAAAACTTAAATGTGGCATTGTTGTTTGGGACACAGATAAACAAGATTCGTATATCCACACTTTCGAAGAGTGGGTACTAGGACTAATTTCTACGAATCTAGTTTATTGGGCAAAGTGCCTATAACACTATTTACTTGGTAAAAGTGTAAATGCCACCAATCTGTTAGCCCTAGCTCATAGTGAAGCAAGTGGGCCCATGTCTAGCTAGGCTAGAGATGGATATGGATATTTCGTGACCTATACGGATGTGGCATCGCGTTATGGTTATGTGTCTCTTTTGAAACACAAATCGGAAACTTTTATAGTTTCAACACGAAATAGACAAACAGATCGGCTAAAGTATTAAACCGTCACGGTGAGACCGTAATGGAAAATACTTAAGCAATAAGTTTCTTATATACTTGAAAGAGTATAGTATTCTTTCAATGAGGACTCCTCTCGGAACACGTCAAGTTGACGGTGTGTCCGAACGGATAAACCTAATTTTGTTGGACATGATAAGGTTAATCATGAGTCACTCTGAGCTACCATTTCCTTCAACGGATACGCATAAACAGTGCAAGAACTTATTTTGAATAAGGTTCCATAAAAATTTGTTTGACATATATCATATTAGATATGAACGGGAAAGAAACCGGGTTTCACATTCCTGATAATTTGGGTATGCTAGGCATATGTTTGGATGATACCAAACTAAAACCCAAATTGGATAAGTGCCAATTGTAGGTTATCCTAGGAATACCAAAGTATAGTACTTATACATCTCACCAGAGAACAATTAGATTATTGCTCACCATGCGGTTTTCCTAAAAGGAATACCGATATGCAGTGGTAAGTGGGAGGATAGTAAAACTCGATGAAAATTGGAGTAATACTATTCCTGACACCGATCCTTAATGGAACACAAAATAGTTCATCAATGATGAAACTATTGCCATTAATATTCGAATACACAAGAACCGCGTAAGTCGGAGAGAGTCAGAAAACAACCTGGGGTATGGGTTTCTGATCTCACCTCATAAAGATGTCAATCTTATTGAGGTATACCAAGTGACTATGTATGAGGAAGTGATACAAGGTATCGACTCCCTATTATGACAAAGTGCCATAAATCCGAATTGGATTCCATGTATATCAACAAGTTTGGATACTAATTGATGTACCACAAGGCATTGTGCCTATTGGTACTATAAGTCTTCAAGGAAGACGTACATGGATGACAATATACCAACGTATAAAGCTAGGCTTTTAGCGGAAAGGTATCGTTATCAACATTGTGTTTATTACGATTCAACCTTTTACCTGTTGCCACGGTAAATCCATTTGGATAATGCTTGCTATTGCTGCATGTTTCATTTATGAAATATGACAGCTTAACGGGAAAATCACTTTCCTTCAAAGGAAACCTTTTGGAGGATGTTTATAACATCCTGTCGGCTTTTCGTAACAAAACTAGCAAACAAGGTTTACAGGTTATTCAATCCATGTTTGGATTGAAGCAAACATAGGTTCTTGGAATTATCGTTTTGATGTAATCATAATGGAATATGATTTAATTCAAAACGAAAATGATTCTTGTGTATATAAAAGGGTTAGTGGGAGCGCACTGACAGTTAATGTCTTATAAAATAATGATAATATGTCATTTCTTAGAAATGACATTCCCATAATACAATCGGTGAAAGCTTGGCTTTCGAGAAAACTCTCCGAGAACTCGTACATTGAAAAATGTACGCGACCTGATGTCTCATACGCTTTGAGCATATGGATTCACAATCGGGCCAATCTAAGTGATAGTCACTGGAATGATGTTAAGAACATCCGTTAGTATCTTAGAGAACTAATGATGATGTCTTAATCTGTGGAGAATGAGAACTTGAAGTGACTGGGATCACTACTGCAAGTTTCCTAAACCGATAAAACGACTATAAGTCGCAAACGGTACTACAAAGTTTGAATAATGGAACAGTGAGTTGGAAATCTTCCAAGCAAGATACTGTTACCGTATAAACAACAAATGCGGGTTATTGCTGCAGCTGAGGCAGCAATAGAAGCCTTCTGGGTCAATAAAAAATCTAATTAGATTAGATATAATCCTGTTAGCAGTTGAGCTAGGCTTCAGCACATGCTAAAGAATTAATGGTCTCATCAACGATCCAGATAAATACTTCGACTGTTCATTTGATTCGTTCGGATCATACATCGTGGCGATGTGATGATCTAATAAATCGCATCAGACGATAATAATGCAAATCCGCTGACGAAAGCATTTTCTCAGCAGTTTGAGCCAACCGTACATAGTTCGGGTGTTAGACACTCGAGTGACTGGCTATAGGCCAAGTGGGAGATTGTTGGACAATTATGACCCATAGCATCACTATTTGTACAGATCAAGGTGTTGTTGTACAAATTAACTATGTGACAAATGAGATTTCTCTCTTATCATTTGTGATTAGATCACCAAGATGTATAAATGATAGGAGGTCCTTATGATTTGTTCCTGGATTGAGAATGATATGAGACAGTATCAGTCCACGAAGGATAAATCATTAAATATCCATAGTCAGAGTATTATCGAGATTGGACATCGATAAATGCGTAAAAGACTAGTATTACACTTGTGCGCGTTTGTGAGGGCACAACATCATAGTTCTCATATATTTGGGTATGGGATACTCATGCAAGTGTAATAAGAGGTTGTGTTTTACCGATGGTACGGAAAACAGCTCCGCTCTGGATAGACCCCTTCGAAGTTCCATTGGTAGTATAACTATGTGTCTATGGAAGTCCGAAATCAGGGTAGGTGTATTTGGTCTTAACTTGAGACTTGCACCGCTAATACTTGCGACAATCAATATACTTTGGTTTTGGTCGTCTAGGGATTTAACCGGTTTCTGTGTACGCCTCTTCTTGGTATATCGAGAATCGTAGTGTATTGGGTGTGATGTCAAGACGGAAGTATCACTTCAGTTATAGTGGAGATGATGATCACGTAGGATACGAAACTCGTTCTCTTTTATGCTGCAGCTATCGGGATATTATGACTAGGTCATGTATATTCGGTTATAGAGACTAGTTACCAGACATCCGATATGTGCTTCGTACGGGGCAGACACAATTCCAGCCCCAGTCCTAGCACGTGATCATCCGATACTGGATCGACATACACAATACTATGTATACTACGCCTGATATAGATCGTATATTCCTGTAAGGATATTTCTGGAGGATTGGGTAGGCATGGCGCTTTGCTAGAAGCCAACCTTATCTTGTAAATCGGTATAAACGTAGTACGAGGTACTTACGTGTTCGGATAGTATGACTCGCACTTAATTAATCTCATGGGTCGCTTCCCGGAGATTCACCGATGACGTATGACTCGCACTTAATTAATCTGGGATTAATTAATGATGAGAGTGAAAATTAATCTGGGATTAATTGCGGAGATATTTTATCTGGGATAAAATATCAATTAAAGAGAGATAACCATTAATTTGGAATTAATCGATAAAATAATATATTTGATATATTATAAGAAATTGGATTTCGACGCGGAATTAAAATCGAATTTTAATTCGGGCGAACGAGTTAATTTAGAATTAATTCGTTAGCGATGTGAATAGCGATTTCGCTAGGCATAATCATTTAATTGCGTCGCAATGGAAAATTCGTTAATTTAGAATTAGCAAACCCGAGCCCGGGATTGTTTGCGAGCGCATTCGCATTTCGAATTGGAGTGCGGCACGCAAGTCAAATCAAGCGTCAAATCATTAGTCATATCAAGCGTCAAATCACATGTCACTTTGAGTGATGTGTCAATTGATTGATTGATGTGAGTTGATGGCAAACATTTAATGCTTGACTTTTTGAAATTGAAAAATGGTAAATGGTTAATTGATTTTGGAAATTATAAACCTATTACACATTTTCTTTTCACTCTCTCTCATTTGCTCACGATTTTGGAGCCAAAAACTCCTCTCTCTCTCTCACGGTTTTTCCTTCTGTTTTTCTGGTTTGACCGAGTGATGAAGGAGAAGCTAAGGAAATTTGTGGAAAATTTCTTGGGTGCTAGCACACATAGGAGCCATTCTAAGGTGATAGGGAACTCACTACATGAGCATGGAATCATCACTTGAAGCTTGGAGCTTTCATGCAGGACATCAATGGCCGAAAATGGTGGAAGAAAAAACTGCCATTGCCGTGACTTGGAGAAGGGCAGAAACTGATTTTTGTCTTCACCGCATCGTCTCAACCGATCATTGTGAGTATTCCACAACTCCTTTGAATGTATTCACATGTATTTTCATTGCTTGATAATGATCTTTGGACCTTAGAGAATCCAACAGTAACTATGACCATTGAATATGCAACTTCTACCATTAAACTTACAACTTTCACCAATGAATATGCAATATATTTTTATATTAATTTATTTTATCAGTATTTTAAAAAAATAATTTTTTTATATTATTTAATTTTTATCAGTATTTTATAAAAATAAATTTTTAAAAACTTACAATAAATTTTTTATAATTTTATTTTTATTAATATTTTATAATTTATTTAATAAAAAATAATTTATTAATTTTTTTTTTTTTACTAACTGGTTGCAACCGGTTGTTGTAACCAGTTACTCTCATTTTTTTTAATGCTAACAACCATTGGGTATCAGATACCCAAGCGTATGTTAACAACACCCTTAAAATTAAAGAAAAACAAAACTAAATCAAGTCATTTAATTAACTAAGGTAAGAAAGCATCTTTTATCTACACCACATATATCAAAAAGCAACTTAACTATAGTTAAAATTAAATCTCACCAACTTTAGCAACTTAGTTAAAATTGACTGAATTAGTTACTTTAACCAAAAATGTTCAATTGCTTTAACTTAGTTACCTTTAATTAATTAATACCTTTATTTGTATAAACTAAGTAATTAATTTTGTATATTAATTTAACAATTAAATTAATTCACAAATTAATTACTAATTTAATGTAAATCAAATTTACATTTTTTATACAATAAAATTATATCAACTCTTGATATAAAATTAATTAATTCAATTCATCTCATGATTTATCGGATTAAACAATTTAATCCTAAAACCCAAAAAATACTTTGTCAACATTTGACGAATGGTCGCCCTAGTGCTCAACGAGTAAACTCAATATAATGGAACTCTCTAGGTTCACGTTCGGTTGTTACGTATATATATACATATATATCTCATATACTTGTATACATATTTCATGAAGGCCCGTCCACCTACAAATCATGACTAAACAACACGACACGTCGAACCAAACAAGTCGAGGTTAAAACGCTAATGTATAATCCCTTCGTCATTTCCGTTTCCAATTGAGTAAGGTTATAGTTATACTGTCAAAACCTTATCTACTCAATATAAAATAAATTTTCATAATTATATTCCATTAATAAATAATATATGAAAAACTCTTTTTCAATATTATTTATAATGTTAAAGAAATAATTTCTTCAACGAACTTTCGGCCAAAAGATTTCCGGAATATATTCTGAAAATTTCTGGAAACAAAATCCAACCATATGGATTGACGAATCCTCATATTAACACGGACCGATCTTCGTGAGCATCGGTCTATACCTAACACTCATCCAGAGGTCAGACCATAAAAGGTCTCTGACATGCATGGTATTAGGCACAGAGGATCACTCACAAGACCACCGTGGTGTCTCAAGTCAAAGGACCACAATAACTACTCAACTCGAAAAGACAACTATTGACAGTTTTATGGAATATCTATTAGTCATCTTTTATGAGTTTGTTCAATACTCATTCAACTAATGAATATCTATATTTCTATACGAACTTCTGCTACGCTCACAGTCTGTTGAGACAAACCATATGTCCATTACATATATAGACAATGCACTAGTCTTACCAATATAATGACCGACCCATGTCAATATTTCTAGAACATGAATAATTTATATTCGAGAGAATGCGTGATATTTCTCAACACCATTTGCAACTCTTACAACTATATCACCATATGTTATAACTCTCGGGCCTTTACTAAATTCATATAAGGTTCCGAGTGTAACTCGAAATCTCTAACTCTTAGAGTAATCTAACTCTTAGATTTACAATATATAAAATAAAGTAAGAGTTTTACCATATATAAAAATAAATAATCATGATAAAATAAATATTATATTGCATAAATATCAAATATTCATAAAAAAAGTGAATGATGCTCGATCACCATTTGCAACACTCCCACTTGATCTAGTGCCATTCACGATGGTATCTAATACCCATGGACTCCACGTGTTTCTCAAACACTTTGGGAGTTAAGGCTTTAGTCAGTGGATCCGCTATATTTTCTTCAGTTCGTACTTTACAAACTACAATATCACCTCTAGCCAAAATTTCTCTAATTATGTGATACTTTCGTTCCACATTCTTAGATTTATGATGAGCACAAGGTTCCTTGGCTTGAGCTATCGCACCATTGTTGTCACAGAATAACGGAATATGATCTACTATAGATGAGACTACTCCAAGCTCCGCAACAAACATTTTGTTCCAGACATCTTCCTTTGAAGCTTCTGAAGCAGCAATGTATTCTGCCTCGGTGGTGGAATCGGCAGTCGAACCCTGTTTGGTGCTTTCCAACTAATGGCACCGCCATTGAGAGAAAACATAAACCCAGATGTAGACTTTCTATCATCTGGATCAGATTGAAAATCTAAATCCTTGTAACCTCTCAATTGTAAGTCATTTTCTCCATAAATGAGAAACTTATCCTTTGTACCCTTAAGGTATTTCAGAATATGTTTCACAGCCATCCAATGGTCCTGACCCGGATCAGACCGATAATGACTTGTAACACTTATAGCCATGCTGATATCAGGTCTAGTACATAACATGACATACATTATGCTACCAACAGCGGAAGCATAAGGCTATCTAAGCATTTTAGCCCTTTCATCATCTGTCTTAGGAAAATTTTCTTAGACAGATGAATACCATCTTTGAAAGGCACATTGACTGTCTTACAGTCAACAAAGTTGTACATTTCTAAGATTAAATCAATGTACTTGGACTGAGAGAGTCCTATCAACCTCCTCGCTCTATCTCTATAAAGCTTTATACCTAGTATATAAGAGGCCTCTCCCAAATCCTTCATGGAGAAATTCTTACTGAGATAGACTTTGACAGATTGTAACATACCTATATCGTTTCCGATAATAAGTATATCATCAACATAAAGCACTAAGAAGACTACCATGCTCCCACTAACCTTTTTATAGACACAAGATTCCTCTTCGTTTTTAATGAAACCAGACGATCTGATCACATCCTCAAAATGAAGATTCCAACTACGGGAAGCTTGTTTAAGTCCATAAATAGACTTTTTAATCTTACAAACCAGATTAGGAACTTTGGCGAATGCGAATCCCTCGGGTTGTTCCATATGGATATCTTCCTCAAATTTCCATTCAGAAATGATGTTTTCACATCCATCTGCCAAATTTCATAATCATAGTGTGCGATAATAGCTAATAAAATCCTGATTGACTTAAGCATGGCTACAGGAGAAAATGTTTCCTCATAATCAATACCTGATTTCTGAGTATATCATTTTGCTACCAGTCGGGCCTTAAAAGTTTCAACCTTTCCATCGGGCCCCCGCTTCATTTTGTAAACCCATTTACAACCGATAGGAAAAATTCCGTCGAAAAGCGGAACCAAGTCCCAAACATGATTCTCATGCATTGAGGCAATCTCGGACTTCATAGCTTCCAGCCATTTCTCCGTATCGATGTCTAACATCGCATCTCTGTAGGTTAAATGATCTTTTTCTTCAACTAAGAAAACATCTAGGGTATCATCAGATGACGTCCTGTACCTGACAGGGGGTCTCGATATCCTTTGTGACCTACGAGGTGGTTGTGTCAAAGGTATCTCATCTTCATGAACTTTTGGTTCTATTGTCGATTCAATGTTACTTTGATTGACTTCATCAAGATCAATCATTCTATTATCTGCACTTTCTAACACAAATTGTGTTTCTAAGAAAGTTGTATTTCGAGCAACGAACACATTTCGGTTCTCGGGATCATAGAATTGATATCCCATGGAATTTTTAGGATATCCAATGAATCGATACTTGTACCCTTTAGGTGCAAGTTTATCCCGCTATGCAACTCTTACATAGGCAGGACAACCCCAAATCTTAACATACTTAAGACTCGGTTTCCTTCCAGTCCATAACTCATACGGAGTAGTCGGAACAGCTTTTGATGGAACTTTTTTCAGAAGATGAGCGGCAGTGTCTAAAGCATGGCCCCACAAGTATATAGGTATATCAGTAAAACTCATCATCGATCGAATCATATCTAATAAAGTTTGATTCCTCCTCTCCGAAACACCATTGTGTTGAGGAGTGCCTGAAGGAGCATACTGAGCAAGAATCACATTCTCTTTTAAATAATTTACGAACTCACTGCTCATGTACTCACCACCCCGATCTGATTGAAGGCATCTCAAGAGTTTTCCAGTTTGTTTCTCTACTTCAAATCGGTATTCTTTGAACTTTTCAAAAGCTTCTGATTTGTGTTTCATAAGAAACACATAAACATATCGTGACAAATCATCTATAAAAGTTACAAAGTATTGAAACCCACCCTTGGCAGCATGATTTATAGGACCACATACATCAGAATGCACAAGTTCCAATAAATCATTAGCTCGGTGTCCAACACCACTAAATGAGGATTTGGTCATTTTACATTGAATACAATATTCACAAACTGGTAAAGGTTCTATGGTTAGATCCAATATCACACCATCCTTAACTAGTTTGGTTAGGCGTTTTATGCCTATATGACCTAATCTCATAAGCCAAAGTTCTGTGTTATTTATTTCACCTGATCTTTTCCTTTTAGATTTCTCTATATTAAAGACATCACGATTTTTGGTAAGAATGTAATGACCATCAACTATGGGACATGAAACAAGCAAAACATTCATATTATCATATAAATTCAAAAGACCATCTTTAATATTTACATGAAATCCTTCGCTGTCAAGTACATGAAGTGAGATGATTTGTCGTATCATAGTCGACATAAAATAATAGTTATTAAGTTTAATATTACATTCATCAGAGAGTTTTAAAAACAAAATTCCTAATGCTTCAACTTGTATAGAATCTCCATTCCCTACTCGCAGCTGGATCTCTCCCGGCTTCAATCTTCTAGTTTCCCTCAGATCCTGCAACGAATTGCAAATGTGAGAGGGACAAGCGATGTCTAACACCTAAGTCGAACTAGAATCAAAAGCAAGTGTAATGTCAATAATATGAGAACAAATACCCGATGGAGCTTTCTTCAAAGAGGCTAAATATTTCAGACAGTTGCGTTTCCAGTGTCCAAGCGTGTCGTAGTAGAAATATTTTCCTTTTGCAACATCTATCTTCACCTTTGGCTTAGAAACCCCTGCGGAAGCAACCTTTGGAGCTTTACCTTTAACTTTCTTCTTCTTTTTCTGTTTCTTCCCAGCCGACTTTTGAGAAGCCTGAGAAGGTCCAGAAGAAGAAGCACCAGTGACCATGAAAGCATAACTATTATTATTCATGTCATCTTGAGCCGTCAGCAACATATTGTGCAACTCAGAATAGGTGGGAAGCATCTTATGCATGTTAAAGTTAACGATAAGGTCATTGAAAGACTTAGGAAGAGATGTGAGAATCACACTATTCCCGAGGCGGTTATCAATATGAATATCCATCCTTTCGAGCTCTTCAATACAATCTATTAGCTTCATCACATGTGGGCTAACAGGTTTTCCCTCCGGGAGGAAAGTATGAAAAAGCTCGACAGCCACCCTATGCATCTCTACCTGTGGTCGATCACTGAATAGTTCCTTCATATGCATCAAAATGGATCCGGAATCAGGCATCAGCATATACTTCCTCTGTAGTTCCGGCACCATAGATCCCAAGATGTATGACCGGACTTTCCGATCACCATCTTTCCATTTGATGAACATCTCACGTTCTTCATCTAAAGCATCATCTAAGGCACATGGACGATCTAGAACATATTCAAGTTGCTACACTTGGCAAAGACTACAGAGATTCATAAGCCAAACATTATAGTTAACAGCACCCTGGAGCTTATGCGTATCAAGTATACGTGAAAGCGGATTCGACACAGACATTATGTCTACACAAGGATAAAATAAAACAGAAATTAATATTTAAATATCATGATAAAAACACTAAATAGAATATGAATTTACTTTTTCTATAAAGTGCCATCGCATTGTCTTACATATTCTTTATAATCTCTACAAACAAGAATATGGAAATTTAACTCTTAAATCTCACAAAGCAAAGTAGATCCTTCTTGACATTTACGCAAATCTCACGCTTTAGCAACATTGACTTTTGTAAATTCGAGAAGGTAGACAACTATTGTCAATTGCATCGCATGCAACTCTTACATTTGGTCCTAAATCGAATCTCATCCTCACGCTTTAGCAATATTGGATAGTTCAATTTTTAGATCAACTTGTCTATTGCCGAAAGTAAGATACTAATATTAACCTCACGCTTTAGCAATATTGGATAATAATTTCTCTTAAATTCGACTCATCTCATGCTTAACCGGAATAGTACAAAACATTATAACCAATCCCTCACGCTTTAGCAATATTGGGAATAATCACAATGGTTTCACTAACACCGTATAGACAAGCCGGACCATGTCATATTTTCAACTAAAATAATGACACTTAATAATCTAGCGTAGAGATTTTTCCAATTCAAATGCATACAAGTATATAAAATGTATGCATGTCCAAAAATGCCTAAAACATGTAATTTATAATTAAATGTATGCATGAGCATTTTATAACATTGAGAAAAATTGTAAGGAACATGAACAATTAGAAGCACGTATCGCTCTGATACCACTTGTTGTGTGAGGAACGACAATGCTAAACGAAGCGGAACGCGTCCGAGATTAAATCCCGAGCGAATAATTTTTTTTTCTTTTTTTCTTTTTTTTCGGCATTAAGCCAAAATTAGTGGCAAAATTTTTTTATCAACTTAAAATTTTTCAATGCATTAAAAACAATTTTCCATGCATCAAAAATTACCATAAGCATAATTAAAATTTTCAACATACTCAAAATATTTATCAACTCTTGACAAAACATTCCAAGCAATAAATTAATTTTCCAACTCTTGGAAAAATTAATCAAAGCTAACAAAATAATTTTCCAACACTTACAAAATTACTCCAAGCATATTACATAATTTCCAACTCTTGAAAATTACTCCAAGCATATAAAAATTTCTATATCAACTATATATCAATTATCATACACTTCAATGCTCATAATTCATCACATACATACTTCCAATTTATCCAACAAATCCACAACAATTTTTCTCAACAATAATCATCAACAAATCTAATGATGAATTTACAAATTAAATTTATCAACAAGCTTTCCCAATGATCATTTCCTTCAAGCTTTTCCAAATCTTTCAAGCTTTGAGCTTTCTTCAAATTTCACCAAATTAAGTTCTCAAGAACAAGTCTTGGTGATCAAAAGGTGGTTTGATAACTCAAGAGTAACAACCAACTATTCCCCAAAATTCAACTCTTGAACCCTAGGAAAAATAGAACTTCTACATGAAATTCAAGAACAAGAATCAATCCCTAACTTTTAAGGATTAATTCTATGCTCATGATAATATATTTGGGTGATGTTTTTGATGAGAGATATTGCTTGTTTTTAGAGAGCAAAAATTGAAAAAATCCAGCCCCTATCTTCTATAAGGCTCTCGGCAGTTGCTTAAAAACCAAAGGAGAGAGTGTAAGAAAAGATGAAGTGAGTTGGCTTCTCCTTTTAGATCTCACGGCAGGGCTTCTTTTTCTTTTAAAAAATTGCTTTTGTTTTACCATTAAAATTAAAGAAAAACAAAACTAAATCAAGTCATTTAATTAACTATGGTAATAAAGCATCTTTTATCTACACCACATATATCAAAAAGCAACTTAACTATAGTTAAAATTAAATCTCACAAACTTTAGCAACTTAGTTAAAATTGAATGAATTAGTTACTTTAACAAAAAATGTTCAATTGCTTCAACTTAGTTACCTTTAATTAATTAATACATTTATTTGTATAAACTAAGTAATTAATTTTGTATATTAATTTAACAATTAAATTAATTCACAAATTAATTACTAATTTAATGTAAATCAAATTTACATTTATTATACAATAAACTTATATCAACTCTTGATATAAAATTAATTAATTCAATTCATCTCATGATTTATCGGATTAAACAATTTAATCCTAAAACCCAAAAAATACTTTGTCAATATTTGAGGAAAGGTCGCCTTAGTGCTCAACGAGTAAACTCAATATAATGTAACTCCCTAGGTTCACGTTCGGTTGTTACGTATATATATACATATACATATATATCTCATATACTTGTATACATATTTCATGAAGGCCTGTCCACCTACAAATCATGACTAAACAACACGACACGTCGAACCAAACAATTCGAGGTTAAAACGCTAATGTATAATCCCTTCGTCATTTCCGTTTCCAATTGAGTAATGTTATAGTTATACTGTCAAAACCTTATCTACTCAATATAAAATAAATTTTCTTAATTATATTCCATTAATAAATAATATATGAAAAAACTCTTTTTCAATATTATTTATAATGTTAAAGAAATAATTTCTTCAACGAACTTTCGGCCAAAAGATTTCCGGAATATATTCTGAAAATTTCTGGAAACAAAATCCAACCATATGGATTGACGAATCCTCATATTAACACGCACCGATCTTCGTAAGCATCGGTCTATACCTAACACTCATCCAGAGGTCAGACCATAAAAGGTCTCTGACATGCATGGTATTAGGCACAGAGGATCACTCACAAGACCACCGTGGTGTCTCAAGTCAAAGGACCACAATAACTACTCAACTCGAAAAGACAACTATTGACAGTTTTATGGAATATCTATTAGTCATCTTTTATGAGTTTGTTCAATACTCATTCAACTAATGAATATCTATATTTCTATACGAACTTCTGCTAAGCTCACAGTCTGTTGAGACAAACCATATGTCCATTACATATATAGACAATGCACTAGTCTTACCAATATAATGACCGACCCATGTCAATATATCTATACCAGGAATAATTTATAATCGAGAGAATGCGTGATATTTCTCAACACCATTTGCAACTCTTGCAACTATATCACCATATGTTGTAACTCTCGGTCCTTTACTAAATTCATATAAGGTTCCGAGTGTAACTCGAAATCTCTAACTTTTAGAGTAATCTAACTCTTAGATTTACAATATATAAAATAAAGTAAGAGTTTTACCATATATAAAAATAAATAATCATGATAAAATAAATATTATATTGCATAAATATCAAATATTCATACAAAAGGTAAATGGTGCACTGCTCGATCACCATTTCCAACATATTTGTCATAGGCTTTGGTCTTGGATCTTATATGTGACAAAGTGCACACTATTAGGTATTTTTGGATAATACAAGACTACTTAAGTTGTCTCTACAGGATGAAATCTCTAATTCTTATTAAATTATTTATGTCTGGACGAGATCCTATAAATAACGTAAAAATCCTTTATCTTATTTACATTGCGCAATTTATATTCCGCATGATTAATTAATTTGGGATAATTTATTATTTGATCAATCCGAAGAAAATAGACTAAGAGGGACCGAACAATTTACATCACATTCTAAAGGGTTTATTTGATCATCATGCAAGCTCACGAAAGCCTAGAATGGATAGTATGTAATCTTATTAAATGCATTATCTTTGTTGGTAAACTTGTAATAAATGTTGTAATCTCGAACATGTCCAAGAGGGAAAATGATTAACAAAAAAATATATATATCCTTTTGGTGAAGTGGAAAACAAGGTAAGATGGGATATTTTCAAAGAAATGACCACATAAGTTATCAAGTATCTCCTAAATGCTAGGAAATATCCTTTTGTGCCCCTAATTTCAGAGTCACCTCATCCTAGTGGAGTACACCTGACCAAATGGTGTGTTGTCTTCAAAAGGTCTTATGAGCGCACCTGGTCATTTTTAGTTCATTTAGCTACTAATGTAAAGGTAGTGAAAGGTTACATGAATGTGGTATATCATGTGCCGGGTGTATATGTCATCTCTCTCACAGCAGGTGGGCCCCGTACAATTGTGGGGCCCGCCTGCTGTGAGAGAGATGACATATTCACCCGGCACATAATATAATTTTCGGGTTACATGACCCATACAGGAAGAATCACGTGTAACAAAAGAAATATGAAAGGAGATTACTAATATTTTAATTTAAACTTGAGAAGAGCAAAATGTTCCTACCCTAAAAGGGGTTGGCCGAATTAGAAAAAGACATTTAAACGCCATCATGGACGCTCCATATAAAAGGTCAAACTATAAGTACACATGAGGTAAGCTTCATTTTAATTTCATTTTCTCCATTTTTGTTATGGTTTCTCTGAAGCCCATTTCTCTTTTCAGTTCCAAATTTTACTTGACCGTCAGGAGTATCATCATGAGCATCCCGACCTCAACTCTTGATAGTTCATTTCTTTTACAAGACTTCCACACAAGTTCTTTTCTAACGCAGTTCCTTCCTCAAATTTTCCACAGAAACGACCTCATTTCATCTTAGAACAACACTTTTTTCGCACACATCAATCAACCATACAACTCCTAAAATGCTTTGGTTGATCTGAGTGACGAAAATAAAACAAAAGGGACCTAACATTAACTTAACATTCTAAGGTTTTTTAATCATCATGCAAGCTCACGGAAGCCTAGAAATAATTGTAACAAAATGTAATGCCGACACATGTCCTAAGAAGAAAAATTGACAGAAATTGTATGTACAATGTATTACAATTATTACACGGTAATTGAGAAATCCAAATATGACAAATATTACAATAATCTTCGGATCAGACCCTAACGGCGGGCCCTGACAGTAGAGGCTAAGAGCAGAGGCAGACCCTGAGTGCGGAGGCATAAGCTGAGAGCAGACCCTGACGGCAGACCCTGAAAGTGGAGGCAGAGGCTGATGAGCAGAGGCGTAGGCAGAGGCAGAGGCAGAGGCAGAGGCAGAGGCAGATGCTGAAGCCGAGGCAGAGGCTGATGTTTATGCTGATGGCAGAGGCAGAGACCGAGGCAGAGGCAGAGGCAGATGCTGAGGCAGAGACTGATGGCAGAGGCAAAAGAGCAGAAACGAACCACTGCTTCTTCACTTTCCCGAGGCTTGTTGAAAACAACAATATCCTTAAAACAAATTCGTCCCCTACCGTAGGTGCAGTAGAACGTGAGACGATTGTTTCCCAGGATACAACGGAAAACGTACGAGTAAGGGCACCACCAAACTCGTATCCAACGAACCACAAAGTGTTTGAACTCTCCTTTTTAACAAAACAAAGAAACCGAGCTGGTGTGTGTGCTTTGTCTTTCTCTATTTTCTATTTCATTTTTTGAAAACAAGAACTGATGTTGTTTATATAGGAAAAGAAAACACATCTCAATTAATAGAAATTAACTTGCCAATTAAATTTCATAATGGGAGATGTTACACATTGTTGTAACCACTAAGCTAATTAATTAGCACTAATGGAAATTAAACTATGTAACCACCAAGCTAATTAAATTAGCTGTTATGGAATTACAAAAGGCTTGGAAAAATTGTAGAGAAAATTAAAAATTCGGTTGGGGGGCCTGCACATTTTGGTCCGGCATTCGTGTACGCAGGACACGCGGGTGCACACGAGCCAAGCTTGGTTCGGATTTGATTTGCACCCCCCCGCGCACGTAGAGAGAGCCTCTATCCTTACACTCTTACCCATCTACATATGAGCAATCATATATAAGCTAATATTCTCTCTATAGCTTTCCCATGTGGGACAAGCTCACTTCTCTTTATTTTCCAACACCAATGGGTGAACTTTGAACAACAATTTCTCATTCACCCAAGCACCATTTTAAGCATATGAATATACCATTTCGAAGTACTCACGGAGGAGTATCCGAATCATTCAATAACAACCACTAACACGAAGTGGACCATGCTTAAAATTGTGCCTCAAAATGCTTATGAATAAGCATTTTCCAACAATCCCCCACATGAATGAAATTGGCGAAAAACGTCGAATAAAATTATTTTATAAAACATTTTATTTTGACCTAGAAGAGTTCAACGGTTCAACACCTGCATAGGATAGGTAGGCCACAGCCTTTGAACCTTCCCTTGTGAAAAATATCTCATTACTGGCTGACAGTTGACGCGATGTCATTGAACTGTACTGCCGTTCATGTAATTGGAGAACACATATCACACAGATATTTTACCTACACATTTGAGTTCTCATTATTATGTTCATTTTGGCCATGAACATCTACCTGGTTCTGCAAGAGTTTCTAAAAATTGTGCCCCGTACAATTCCCTTTGAAGCGGCCCCACTTCTCTCTCACATAGGTGATTTCTTATTTAAGAGTATCTCGTAATACTCTGCTCGGATTCCCGACGCATAAGAATCATTAAAAGCTTTTGCTTAACCTCTATCCATACGAGCATCACTGTTTCATTTCATCATAGGAATGGACTAGAGGGTAACCCCCACAGTGATCCAATTATGTCTTTTACGAGTAGGTTGTCCCATTGAACCTAGATCTTGGGATCTCCAGTCAACAAGGTTGGGTTTTCCTTCGTAATAAACATTTATCTAATGGGCTTCAGTCCCATTCCCCTCGATGATTTCACAACTAACTCTCTATTTAACCCTTTGGTTAGCGGATCCGCAATGTTATCCTTTGACTTTACATAGTCAATCGAAATAACTCCAGTAGAGAGTAATTGTCTAACGGTATTGTGTCTACGACGAATATGTCTAGACTTACCATTATACATATTGTTATGTGCCCTTCCAATTGCAGATTGACTATCGCAATGAATGCAAATTGCTGGCACTGGCTTAGGCCAACTTGGAATATCCTCTAGAAAATTTCGAAGCCATTCTGCTTCTTCAGCACACTTGTCTAATGCAATGAATTCTGATTCCATTGTAGATCTGGCTATCACAGTCTGTTTGGAGGATTTCCATGATATAGCTGCACCTGCTAGTGTAAACACATAACCACTAGTAGACTTTGAGTCTTTCATGTCAGATATCCAATTAGCATCACTGTATCCTTCGACTACAGCTGGATATCTATGATAGTGCAACCCATAATTACGAGTAAAACGTAAGTACCTAAGTACTCTCACTATTGCTTTCCAGTGATCAACCCCTGGATTACTCGTATATCTGCTGAGCTTGTTTACTGTACAGGCTATATCAGGCCTTGTACAACTCGATAGATACATCAAACTCCCGATCACTCTAGAGTATTCTACTTGAGATATACCATCTCCCCTATTCTTCGATAGGTGTAAACTCACATCTAAAGGAGTTCTAGCCACAGCTGAATCATCATCGTTGAATTTACCAAGAATTTTCCACATAGTGCGACTGATCAAGAATAAGTCCATCTGGACTTCTCGAGATCTTTATTCCCAGAATGACATCTGCAAGACCCATGTCTTTCATGTCAAACTTGGATTTCAGCATATTCTTGGTAGATTTCACCATTTTGACATTACTCCCGACAATCAGTATGTCATCAACGTAGAGACATAAAATGACATAGCCAACTTCTGTCTCTCTGACATAAATGCATTTATCACATTCATTGATTTTGAAACCATTTGCCAACATGGTGTCATCAAACTTTTTATGCCACTGTTTCGGGGCTTGTTTCAATCCATACAAGGATTTAACTAACTTACAGACTTTCTTTTCTTGTCCTGGAGCTATAAAACCTTCAGGTTGTTCCATGTAGATTTCTTCATCTAAATCTCCATTCAGAAAGGCTGTTTTCACATCCATCTGATGTACCTCAAGATTGCGCAAAGCTGCAATCGCTAGTATCATCCTTATGGAATTTATTCTCGTTACAGGAGAATAAGTATCAAAGTAATCAAGACCTTCACGTTGTCTGTAACCTTTAATTACAAGTCTTGCTTTGTACTTGTCAATTGATCCATCTGCCTTTATTTTCCTTTTGAAAATCCACTTGGACCCTAAAGGTTTACATCCTGGAGGAAGATTCACTAACTCCCAGGTGTGATTTTGTAAGATGGATTCAATTTCACTATTGATGGCATCTTTCCACAAGGCACCATCAGCTGACCTTACAGCTTCGTTATAGCTTTGAGGATCATTCTCTAGCAAAAATGTCAGAAAATCTGGACCAAATGATTTTTCCGTTCTAGCTCTTTTGCTACGTCTTAGTTCAGGTTCAACAACTTGTTGATCCTCTGGAACATTAATTTGTTCTCGGTCCTGACTATCTTCAATGATAGTCTCATGTGCCCGTTTGTGCACATCTGAATTCGAATTAGTTTTACAAGGAAAAACGTATTCGAAAAAGGATGCATTCCTCGATTCCATTATCGTATTCTTGTGAATATCTGGTACATTAGACTCATGCACAAGAAATCGATAAGCATTACTGTTATGTGCATATCCTATGAAAATGCAATCAACAGTTTTTGGTCCTATCTTCACCTTTTTAGGTGGAGGAATGACTACCTTGGCAAGACACCCCCACACTCGTAGGAATTTATAGGAAGGTACTCTTCCTTTCCACATTTCATAAGGAGTTTTCCCTGCTTCTTTCCGTGGTACCTTATTTAAAAGGTAATTAGCTGATAAGACAGCTTCTCCCCACATAATCTGAGGTAAGCCAGAGCTGATTAACATAGCGTTCATCATCTCTTTCAAGGTACGATTCTTACGTTCCGCAATCCCATTGGATTGAGGTGAATAAGGAGCTGTGGTTTGATGTATGATTCCATTTTGTTCACAAAGTGATTCAAAAGGGAAAACATACTCACCACCACGATCACTTCTTAACTCCTTAATTCTTTTATTCAGTTGGTTCTCAACTTCATTCTTATAGAGAACAAATTTCTCTATAGCTTCGTCCTTGCTTTTCATTAAATACACATAGCAAAATCTTGTGCAATCATCAATAAAGGTAATAAAATATTTATTACCGCCTCTCGATTGTATTGAATTAAAATCACATACATCGGTATGAATTAGATCAAGTGGTTCAGAGTTTCTTTCAATACTATGAAAAGATGATCTTGTTAGTTTTGCCTCAACACAAGTATCACACTTATGTTTGTTATCAATTTTAAAATTGGGAATATGATTCATGTTAATTAACTTTCGCAATGAATTAAAATTAACATGTCCTAATCTACCATGCCAAAGATTAGAATACTCAACAATATAAGCAGAAGAACTAGCTTTATTGATATTTTTGGGTTTAACAACCATTACATTGAGCTTAAAAAGCCCATCAGTTACATACCTTTTCCCACATACATCCCATTTTTAGTCAAAACTACTTTATCAGACTCGAACACCATCCGGAATCCATGCTTGTTCAGAAGCGATCCAGACACAAGATTCTTCCGTATTTCAGGTACATACAGAACATTGTTCAGAGTCAACTCTTTCCCAGAGGTCATCTTCAGAATCACCTTTCCTTGACCTTCTATCTCAGATGTTGCTGAATTTCCCATGTATATCTTTTCCCCATTTTCAGCAGGCTCAAATGAAGAAAACATGCTCTTGTCTGAGCATACATGTCGAGTGGCACCAGTATCAATCCACCACTCTCTTGGGTTAGAACCCACCAGATTCACCTCAGAAACCACAGCAGAAAGGTTAATGTCTGAAACATCTTGAGTCATGTTTTCTAGCACATTAGCCTCTTGTTTCTTTTTCTTCTTCGGCAGTCTGCACTCAGAAGACTTGTGACCCATTTTGTCACAGTTGAAGCATTTTCCTTGAAATTTTGATTTCTTGGAAACTCCTCCTTTAGGGCCCATCTTTGACCCTTTGTTCTTGAGGTTCTTGTTCTTATGGCCATGTTCGACAACATTTGCTTTGGCCTCATGAGTCATTCCTCTCTTTTCAGAAACTCGGTTATCTTCCTCAATTCTTAGCTTAAGAACCAAGTCTTCAATGCTCATTTCTTTTCGCTTATGCTTTAAATAATTCTTGAAATCTTTCCAACCAGGTGGTAGTTTCTCAATTATCGAGGCTACTTGGAAGGTTTCACTTAAACTCATCCCCTCAGCATGAATTTCTGCTAGAATAATCTGCAGTTCTTGTACTTGGCTTATCACAGTTTTGGAATCAATCATTTTAAACTCTAGGAAACGGCCTACGACAAATTTCTTAGTACCGGCATCCTCAGTTTTATATTTTCGATCTAAAGATTCCCAAAGCCCTTTAGCTGTTTTCATTCCAGCGTACACACTGTACAAGGAATCACTTAGCCCATTCAGCACATAATTCCGACATAGGAATTCAGAATGTTTCCAAGCTTCAATGGCACTGATGACTTGGATATCAATCTCACCTCTTTGGGTACATGAGCATCTTCCTTTAGAAACCTCGCAAGGTTCAACGTGGTCAAGTAGAAAAACATTTCTGTTGCCACCTTTTGAAATTCTGACCACTGAATTTTTCAGGTTTTTCCGCAGCAGGATTGACATGGCTCACATGTCCAACAGGTTGTCTAGCCATTGAGGCAGAAACACCTTGGCCAGCCACAACGGCTGCCATATTAAGCCCAGAGGCTGATGCAAGTTGGCCAGCCGAAGGGGCTGCCACTGCACTTTGGTCAGCCACGGGGGCTGCCACACAACATTCTGGCCAGCCGAAGAGGCTGCCATATTCGGATCTACTGTGTTTGGACTGATTTCCATATCCACAGAGTACGAATTTGTTTTAAGACTGTATGTACAATTATTACAATTATTACACGGTAATTGGGAAATCCAAATATGACAAATATTACAATAATCTCGGATCAGACCCTAACGGCGGGCCCTGACAGTAGAGGCTAAGAGCAGAGGCAGACCCTGAGTGTGGAGGCAGAGGCTGAGAGCAGAGGCTGAGGCAGAGGCTGAAGTGGAGGCAAGGGCTGAGAAGCAGAGGCGTAGCAGAGGCGAGGCAGATGCGAGGCAGAGGCAGAGGGCAGAGGAGAGGCAGATGCTGAAGCCGAGGCAGAGGCTGATGTTGATGCTGATGCAGAGGCAGAGACTGAGGCAGAGGCAGAGGCAGATGCTGAGGCAGAGGCTGATGGCAGAGGCAAAAGAAGAAGAAACGAACCACTGCTTCTTCACTTTCCGAGGCTTGTTGAAAACAACAATATCCTTAAAACAAATTCGTCCCCTACCGTAGGTGCAGTAGAACGTGAGACGATTGTTTCCCAGGATACAACGGAAAACGTACGAGTAAGGGCACCACCAAACTCGTATCCAACGAACCACAAAGTGTTTGAACTCTCCTTTTTAACAAAACAAAGAACCGAGCTGGTTGTGTGTGTGCTTTGTCTTTCTATATTTCTATTTCATTTTTTGAAAACAAGAACTGATGTTGTTTATATAGGAAAAGAAAACACATCTCAATTAATAGAAATTAACTTGCCAATTAAATTTCATAATGGGAGATGTTACACATTGTTGTAACCACTAAGCTAATTAAATTAGCACTAATGGAAATTAAACTATGTAACCACCAAGCTAATTAAATTAGCTGTTATGGAATTACAAAAGGCTTGGAAAAATTGTAGAGAAAATTAAAAATTCGGTTGGGCCGGGCCTGCACATTTTGGTCCGGCATTCATGTACGCAGGACACGCGGGTGCACACGAGCCAAGCTTGGTTCAGATTTGATTTGCACCCCCCCGCGCACGTAGAGAGAGCCTCTATCCTTACAACTCTTACCCATCTACATATGAGCACTCATATATAAGCTTAATATTCTCTCTATAGCTTTCCCATGTGGGACAAACTCACTTCTCTTTATTTTCCAACACCAATGGGTGAACTTTGAACAACAATTTCTCATTCACCCAAGCACCATTTTAAGCATATGAATATACCATTTCGAAGTACTCACGGAGGAGTATCCGAATCATTCAATAACAACCACTAACACGAAGTGGACCATGCTTGAAATTGTGCCTCAAAATGCTTATGAATAAGCACTTTCCAACAGAAATACCCTTCGGGTGAGGTTGAGAGCAAGAAAGAAATCAAAGGCAATATGAGAAATTCTTGAAAAAAGGACTACATGTGGGAAATATTCTTCTGTTCTCCTAATTTCATAATCACCTCATCCTTGTGGAATACACCTGAACAAATGGTGTGTTGCCCTCAGAAGGCCTGATGGTGCATGTTCTTTTTGGTTCATTTAGCTACCAATGAGGAGCCTCCAAATGTCACATGACCCAAAAAGAGTCACTCATACATGAAGCGCCACATGTAACAAAAGAGGATAAAAAAGGAGACCACCGCTATTTTAATTTAAATTTGAGAAGATAGAAATGCTCTTACCCAAGGAGGGACTGACCCTCAAAGGCATTCCATATAAAGGTCAAGTACAAATTCAAATGAGGTAAGCTAAAGCTTCATTCTAAAATTTAATCTTCTCCATTTTTCTTAGGGTCTCTCTGAAACACATTTGTCCTTTCAGTTTCAAATCTTACTTGACTATTGGAGTATCGTCGTTGGCACCCAGGCCTCAGACTCTTAAGGTAATACTTCATTATTTTTATTTAATCAAATTATTATTGCATTATCAATTCAAACCTAACAAACCTCACCTAATTATAATCACCAAACATGTTTTGTTGTCTCCCTAGACAAAACAAAACAATAACAACCACCCACCTCACCATTAACCCTACTAACCATCTCCTATTTCATTATCAACACTTTAGCAATTGTTTTAAATTGTATTCAAGAGGAGAGGGTGATGTTGTCTTGATCAATTTCTAGGGGACATTTGAGAGCAATTCTAGGGAGTTTTAGAGAGAGAAACCGAGAGCATTTGAAGGAGAATTTCTAGAGAGAAAAGTGTGTCAAGAGAGATAAAACGCCTCGTTCGTCGTCATCCGATCTCATTTTCCAACGAATGACCACATCTGGAGGATCCTCTCGATGAGACGAATCTAACGGCACCAGACCTTCGCCGAGATACAGCCGGACGAGCCCTCACACGCCAGCCATGTGCCGACAGCTTGCTGCTCATGCGCCCCATGCGCCGTCGTGCGTGTACGACACCTCCCAGATCAGATTCTTCCCCTTGTCGAGATACGCAAGTTGGACATTTTGTTTGCCCAAATCAGACTTTTGGTTGTTGAGATACGAGTAAAAAATGGTAGTTATTATTGTTTGACCGATCATTTGTAATCATCGTACTTCAACCCTCACCATCACCATCACTGTGATCGTTGTGACGTATATTGACCAATGGTTCATTCGTTGTGAGATTTGGAGATCGTAGGAGCTTGGTACATGATTATATTATCGTTTTGGGGGTGTAAACATATGATTTTGAAAGTTTTGGACTTAATTGCATATTAGTAATGATTATGAGGGTAAATCTGTAATTCTATTTTTAGGGTTAATAAGTAATATTTGAGAATTTTAGGACTAAATGGATATAGTAGTGAAGTTTTGGGGCTAAAATGAAAATTTAAAAAGTTTAGGGGAAAAATCTTAATTTTGGAAAAATTGAGGGACCTGATCGTAATTTTATATTTTTCAGATTCTTAGCGAGGATATAGACATATTAAAGAATTTTATGCGGATCGAGGTAAGTACAATGCACGATGATTCCCTTAACATAATTGTTTGTTGATTGATGGATTGAATATGAGATGTGATTGTATTGGATGATGTGTGTTATTATATTATGCTGTCGGGTTTTGTGTAATAGTGGTCGGAGATGACATGAAATGTGATGAGAGATTATGCGAGATGATATAGTAGAAAATCTTGGGAGTTGTGATGAGGTACTCTATCATTGGTTTCAACCCACTTACTGTTGGGATGTATGCCCTAGAGCTACATATAATGTAAATGGCTTTACGTGTTTTGAAATAAAATGATGCATTATTCATTTATCAAAACGTTTGTTTAATATTCGCATATTATAAATTATCTTGAACACCCTAGATTACTTATGTACCTTCAGACTTAGTGTATGAGTCTCATACACTAGAGGATTTAAATATGAAGTTAGTACTCTTAAATAGTCCATAGAGAGCAAACAAAACGGGTACTTTATTTGTGATTTATCTATAGCTGCGGTCCATTCTATATTTGTATGGCGACCTTGATCCGGGATCGTCCAAGTATAGATATGAGAATGAAGGCACCTTGTATGATGTGATCATATAGGAATGGACCCGGATGGAAATGACATTCTTATAACATCCGTTAAACAAAGAAAGTCATTTTGATCTACTAGATGGTCATATATGGATTGATCTTAATCTTGAGTGTACTACGAACTCCTACACAGCAGACTATGTCCTTTGATTTACAAAGGTGAGGTTGGTGTAATAGTCCCGACCAATAGCTATGTACTTTGGGGGCATGGTCTGTCGTGTAGCTGTGAATGTTTTACATAGATATGAAGTTCACTCATTCTTGTGAGAAGTAGAGGAGTATCTTTTTTAAGGTTTGATTCGGTATTTGAATGGTTAGAGCGCTCAAGTTTTTCTATTACGAATAGAAAGATTAAAATTCATAATCGTTATGAATAAATCATTCATTAGAGAATCAATGGTACTTAAGGTATAAATAATTAGAGGGGTATAACGGACATTATGACCGGGCTCTAATTACGAGATACTCGTGAAGGGTCAATTCATATGTAGTGACTATATCGATAAACACCAACTTGGTTCGGCTTAATATATCATCTGCGGCAACGAGAGTGCAACCTCGAGTTTTTAGTGGAATAACCCAGAGTTAATAATTCAGAATTTTTTAATTAAGAGCTTAATTAATATTTCGAGATTATTGAAACTCGGAACCGTAAGTCCATTTGGTCCCCGTGCTAGCTCGATATACTATAGCGTATTTAATATAATTGGATAGTCCAATTATATACTTATATATATATATATATTATTATTATGATTAATAATATTATTATGTCACACTTGGAACTTTATGTTAAAGTTTAACATATGGTCTTATTAATAATTATTTGATAATTATTAATTACAAATTATTAAATTTTATTAGATATATGATTTAATAAATAAGGATATTATTTTGAGATTCCAAAAATGGTTTTTGGAAAGCCCATTGATAGCTTTGGAAGTTATAAATTTAACAAGTCTATTATATCTTTAATTTTGTAATTTAATTTTGTCATGATGATGACAATCAATTCTTGATTTATGTTACAAAAAAATTAAAGAGGAAAATGCATGCCTTGGCCGAAACTTGCTAAAGGAGGAGGGGAATAGTTTGTTTGTTTTGGAAACAAATTAACCTAAGTATAAAAGAAAAATTGTTTTTCTTTTTGTGTAGAGATTTCATTATTTAACCCTAGCCACCTTTCATATTCTTCTTCAGTCTCTCAAAAGTTGAGAAAAACAAAAATAATAAAAAAGAAGAAAAACAAAACAAAATAATAGTGTGATTAAATCTCTAAAACGTTTAGGGATTAATTTGTGAGTCTTGCCCACACAAGTTTCCGTTAGTAACAAGATATAGTTCGGAAGACTTTTTGATGTCGAACAAATCTTCATCTTCATCTATTTCTTGTGGTTCTCGGCAGTGAGCATTGTTTTTGCTCATTGCCGCCCCTTTACTTGGTGAAACGAAACTCGATTTGGTTTCATTGTAATCCAGTTTTTTTGGGGAATATTTTGTGGTGTTTTGGGGCTGTGTTGGGGCTATTTTCAAGTGAAAAATTAAAACCAAAACACAGCCGCTGTCAGTGCATTTCAGGGGCTGTTTCTGTAGTGTGTTGGGCGCAAATCGAGTCCAAAATAGTCCAATTTTATCCGGCTGTTCGGGGCTATTCAGGGACTGTTCCGGGGCTGGAATTTTATCTAAAATTGAAGCAAAATTTCAGTGGTGGTGGCAGTAGCATTCGGAAATTAAAGGAGAAGGGCAGAAAAAATTTTCAAGTCCGATCCGTGTGCCTAAATCGTTTCCGCTGCGCGAGAAAAGCATTTCCTACAATTGGCATCGAGAGCAAGGTTGAAAAGTGTTCTTAACCCTTCTCTTTTCATTTACAGTTACTGTTTTTAATATTTTTATATGAGTTATAAATATTGATATGTATGTTTAGTTGAGTAGGCACAATATAATATTCATATGATGAATGATTATTATTTTTCATGTGATGAATGGATTTTGCGTTGGTCGTAAATTTTCCCGGCTCTTATTTTTTAGTTGGTTTTGATTTTGGGATGTAAGGCCATAAGGCCATTGTTTACAATTGTTGAAATTTTATTTTCCAATGTAAAATTTCAATTGTTGTAATTTAGAGCATCAAAGTCGCAAAAGGAGCCAACACCACCTTAGAGTGTGATTTGAAGACCAATGGATGCCTTGTGTATTTTTGTACTAATCAGATTAGTATAGGAAAAATAAGAGCCCGGTCAATGCAAAATATTTTTATGTTATATGTTTGTTTAATTCGAATTGTTTGAATAACATGTCATATAGCTTAGGGTGCATACTCTTGGATTTTACATGCCATAACATGCATTGGATGCATAGTCATTATAGACATGAAATATGATTTTATGTGATTTAAAATGTTTAAATTAGATTATGATATGCATGGAAAAATAATTAATTTAATTAATTAGTTTTATGGTTTAAAATTTGAATTCTAATAAATCGGGCTTAATAAGTGCAAAATAAATTCCATTGGTATATAGGATGGAAACCCGGACATAAATTCCATAGCCGAATCCGAATGGACGGTAATATGGTCTGCACTCGGGATACAATTCCACGTACCATTGGATTTTATAACGCACTAAGATTAATTAAATAGTTTAATATAGATCTTGACCATTTTAGGATTATAAACTTTTAAACCTATTAGTGTTCTAATATTTTAAGAGTTAAAATATAATAGGTCACTAATATCACTCTAATTAAATTAGTTTAATTGATTAATACAATTAGTAGAGACTAATGGATAATTAGTGATATAAATTTTAAGAGTTAAAATTGGTTAGGTCACTAATGGTGAACTAGTGTAAATAAAAGTTATGATTTAGCCGCCATAAATTTATCCACACTAGTTAAATTAAAATATTATATATTTTATAAATAGAAACCCTAATTTTAAAATTTTGAGTGAGAGAGGGATATACGACATTATATCCCGTTAGTCCGAAAACGTGAGATTCAAAAGGCGCCTCGAGACGGCTTTGTTTTCACCCCTACGAATGGTGTCCATTTTGGGACAATATCAGGTTTGGATTCCGAGAGTATAGAGATTCTAGATGTATCTTATGAACTGACCTACCCTACGGTGACACTTCACTCGTTAAGTCCAAGAATCCCAAAACGGCGGGTCACACTCACAAATGAATAATTAACTGTTAATAAAATTCATTGATCGAATGAAACAGTAGTTGTTTAATACAAGAATAAGAGTTATTCCCGCATATATTAATCGACTGAGATTTTCTCGATCTATCATGCAAGTACTTGACCTACCCTATGACGTCACTTACTTGTGAGATGATAGATTTCTGTGGCATAGTAATTCTCTTAGGTTTCTAATTCATTATTCATGAATTCATGCATCATGTTTAATTTTATGCCAAAATTATTTGATGATTTTAATATGCGATGAATGAATGTTAAATGCATGTTTATTTTTTTTCAGCCATGGTTTCTCCAATTATTTCCATACTCTCAAACGATAAATTAACGGGAGAAAATTATGTTAAGTGAAAAAGTAACATGAACGCTATCATGGTCTGTGAAGACCTAAAGTTTGTCCTGACGGAGGAGATTCCTCCCGAGCCGGCCAGAAATGCTGGCTAAGTTGTGCGCGATACCTACATAAATGGGTCGCAGCTAATGAGAAAGCTCGCTGCTACTTGCTAGCTGGGATGTCTGAGGTTCTTGCTGCAAAGCATGAACCTATGGCTTCAGCATCTCAGATGATAGAGTCATTGCATGGCATGTTTGGGCAGCCTTCAGAGCATCAACGTCATGAGGCCATGGTCTCAGCGATGACTACTAGGATGAAGGATGAGACATCAGTCCGAGAGCACATCTTGAGGATGATGACCTATCTCAACACTGCTGAAACCCATGGAGCTCGTATTGACGAGTGTAGCCAGGTGACCATGATTATGGAAACTATTCCGAAGATTTTCATGTAGTTTAAAAGAAACTATGTTATGAACAAGTTGACTTTTACTTTGACCCAACTGCTTAATGAGCTCACCCACTATGAGTCCAAGCTTGTGGATCCTCGTAAGTTCGGTGCTGAGGCAATATTACCGAGTTTTATAAATCTGCAAAGATGAAGAAGAATAACACTGGGAAGGCTAAGGCAAAGCCTATGAAGAAGAAGATCAAGAAAGGCTCCAAGGATGCCAAGCCCAAGGGAAAATATTTCCACTGCAACAAGAATGGGCATTGGAAAAGGAATTGTCCTAAATACCTTGCCGAGCTGAAGGAGAAAAAGGAAACAGGTAAATATGATTTACTCGTTATCGAATCTCTATTAGTGGAGGATGATAAATTTGCTTGGATTGTTGACTCTGGAGCCACTAACCATGTTTGTTCTTCTTTGCAGCTACTTGACTCATGGAGGGACCTTACTGAAGGTGACTACACCATGAGGTCGGGACAGGGGATTGTTGGACAAAATGACCCATAGCGTCACTATTTGCACAGATCATTGTTTGTTTTAGCAAATTAACTATGTGACAAGGAAATTGCACTCTCATCATTTGTGATTAGATCACCATAGATATATAAATGAAGAGAGGTCCCTATGATTAGTTCCTGGACTGAGAATGATATGAGACAGTATCAGTCCCCGAAGGATTTCATTAAATATCCATAGCCGGAGTATTATCGAGACTGGACATCGATAATGCGGAATAGGATAGTATTGCACTTG